>JAVJAP010000316.1:0-600000 GCA_034770075.1 Aralia elata
AATCATTATAAATGCTATTTAATGACCGAAAAAAAAAAAAAAATCATTATAAAATGATTTTATATAATTGGATAAAAATGGTTTTTGCTGCCAAGTGATAAACAAATTATCTAAGATGATAATTTAAGTTCTTGAACCAAAGTTTTATTAAAACAGAAACTTGTTTATTGTCCGATAATGCGAATCAGGGACATCGAAAAGTAGTGTCAAACTTAAACCAAGAGGGACAATAGTTTGACTTAATGAATTGTTTTTAAAATGTGTTTAATGACTGATATGTGATATGTGATCAATGTGTTTAATGCTGTATGTATGATAACTGCAAATAAGCAGAGTACTAAGTGTTAAGTTGGAATTATTCTAATTTAAAAATAATAATAATTTTATTGATGATGATTAGGACTATCGTATTAAACGATAAAAGCTTAAGCTATATTGTGTCAGCAGTAATCAGCGAACCAAGGCACTAAGTAATCTAAACCTTATTGCCTACTACTTTTATTTTGTATGTGCGAACAGGTATAGGTTGTGTATTTAGTTTCCTAACTCATCATGAATTATCAATTTCAAAAGCATTGCTCGATGAATAATTATTTGTTAATTATTCATATCTGTCCTGTTGATTCGTTTATGCAATTTCATTTCTTTACATTATTGAAATTGTACTCAATTCATTTATTGGTTTATTAATATCTCATTATTACCTTTCATTATACAAGGTGTTCCCCACTTGTATAAACTACTGTTGTTACAACAAAGAAGAAACTATTTGAACTTAAATCCTTTGATATGACAAATCTTGTTATTTTATTATTGAAACTTCAGTACCATGTATTATGGTTTTACAGTCTGTCTAAGCAATTTTGGACTCGGCCTAGAACATAGTTCGAAATTACATTGTTGTAATACTAAAAGTTATGTGTTAAGTCGTCCAACTGAGTTTGTGTATAGTTAGGACTCCAGACTGAGATGATGAACAACCCTAAAAAGGGAATATGTTTTTTTTGTGCCCAAGGCGAACAGAGGTGAATGCGTTTAGCGTTCAAGTACAGACAAGTACTTGATCAATACAGGACATAATGGGGCTGATCACCCTACATGTCCGTGAGACTAGTTCGGTTTGCAGATGAATTTCTGTTTAAACCTTTTCGAAAATGAAAAATAAAAGTTCGTGGTCTACTGACCGCTCAGCATTCATGGTAAATATGTTGTTTCAAAAATTTTAAAACGATTTAATATGTTATTAATAATGTCTTCAAATGACTTCACCACTATTGATTCGTGGTAGAAGTAGGCCTCAAAGAAAACATTTACTTCTTTAATGCATTATTATATTTGTTATTACTTGCTGAGCAATTGAATGCTCATTCTTGCTTTGACTTAAATGTTTTCAGCTAAGGGTGATAGACCAGAAGGCTCTGGCAAAGACAAGGGCAAAGGAAAGCTCAAAGAATAGAATACCAGGTGTTGTTTGTAATAGTTAGACTTTATTAAGGTGATAATATTCATTATCTATCATGTAATGAACATGCTTAAAGGTTGCGTACTTGGGATTAGACAACTCTGATATGTATATATATTAAGTTTGTAAAATTTTATTTTTTCCGCTCAAAGAAATGGTATCGTGTAGCACCAAGTTCGGGTTTCAAGTACTCGAATTTGGGGGCGTCACAACTTGGTATCAGAGCTATAGGTTAGAAACCTTAGGTGGGGGATTACATTAGGCTATAACCTTAAGCTAGATAGAATCGTTTAAAAACAAATAACTCAAATAGAGTTTAAAGGAGATGAATTAAGGAAATTCATCGTGAAACAAAATAAAAAAAAACTAATTTATATGAAATTATTATTTGTCAATGTGTATATTATATGTACTAATCAAGACTGTTTGTGTATAGATGTCCGGAAGGAACGTACTAGGAATCTCTCATATTATAAAGAAGGAGCAAATCACTCCGCCTGAAAGCATCCAAGATGAGGTCATCATTTTGGAAAACATAGAACCAGAACTAGAAATGATAATGCTGGCAGATAGTGATTCGGACGCTGAAGTTGAAGCTGACCAAGCATTAACGGAAGTGCAGAATCTGAAGAATAAGGTATTATGTCTAGAAAAGTTGTTGGAAATGGAAAGACTACTGAATAGTCGGATGCGAAACGCCTTAATCGAAATAATGGAAGAACAAGATAACTTGAAAACTTCAAATTGATGAAATGGGAGCCAAATGCAACAAATCGTCTGCAACTCCAAGCCAGAAAGGAAAAAGAAAGATGAATGATCGTGATATCGAAAATTTCGAAACCAAGGGAACTATAAGCAAGTGTCAAGATGTGCAAAAACTGCATCAGGAAGCATGAAGGCGTGTGTATGAAAGGGCAGAACGTATGCTACAATTGTGGACGTGAAGGACATGTCTCTTCTCATTGTCCCGAACCGAAGCAATGCATTTGTTTTGTATGTGGAATAGTAGGTCACCAGGCAAAGGTTTGCCCAGACTCTAGGAAAGGTGTAGGAAACGAATAGGATAAGTATTTTAAGATTATGTATGGCGAATGATTATGATATGTGTGTAATGTACTAATCCCGACTTTTGTTATCACAAAGGGATAGTAAATGATGTTATCAGTATGTGTTGTGTAATGAAAGTACTTTGTACAGTTTAAACGAAAACGAATATAATTATGTGTTGGTAAATTATAAATACGGCACATTGACTGACTGATAATGTATTAATTTGTATGACTAATGTCTGGTATCCAGATTGCCAATTTGATTGAAACAAAGCAAGCAAGATAGTGAGGAATTAAGACCACGAATGTGAAATATGATGTGCATATGAAGAATTAAGAAAATAGAGTACCTAATAATAAGATCCTGAAAAGAAGAAAATCCTACTCCCTAACTAATGGTACACAAAAGTTATACAATATGCAGCAATTTATTCGATTTTCGCTATAATGGCGGCATTGTACTAAATAGAATACCCCACTGGAACAACACACCTAAACCAGAAATACGGCCAGGACAATCAATTGGCAACCACTTCAAAGACTTCAAGGCAATGGGACCACCCGAAATTTAAAGGAACAGCTGACCCGATTGAAGCCCAAACTTGGGTAAAGGAAATCAAAAAAGCGTTTGTAATTGCTAGGGTAGCGGAGGGAACAAAAGACCGCCTTTGCTACATATATGCTAAAAGGGGAAGCAAACTTCTGGTGGGAGGCTAATCAAACAAGGGCCGGAACAGGAATCATCACTTGGGCAAGGTTCAAAGAACTGTTCAACGAGAATTACTTCTCGACTGCAATGCAAGCCAGAATGGAAATCCAATTTCTAGAACTGAAACAAGACAATATGACTGTCTCGGAATACGCTGTCAAGTTTAACGAATTAGCCAGATTCGCTCCACACCAAGTGGATACTGAAGCACGGAGGCACGAAGGTTTGAATATGGTCTGAAACCTTGGATCTACAACAAAGTCGCAGTGTTGCAGATTGGTACATTTGCATCTTTACTGGAAAAGGCTATTATAGCCGAAGGGGGAAGTGAGGCCATGAGCCTCTATAATAAGGAAAAGAAGAATAAAGCTAAGTTGGAAGGAAAAGTAAAGGTTGAAGGAAGCAGTAGAAGTGGAAGTGGAAAAAGGAAATGGAACAATGATGGAAATACAGGTAATAAGCAAGTTGGGATGAAGAAGCAGGTGCCGCAGTGTCCAAATTGCGGAAAGAATCACTCGGGCGAATGTCTTAAAGGGAAGTTCGTGTGCTACAAGTGCGGGCAGGAGGAGGGGCACACATCTCTCCTAACTGCCCCAACCCCAGAAAGAATAGTGGTTGTTTCATTTGCGATCAGCTGATCATATGGCAAAGGATTGTCCGAAAAGAAAGGTCGATGGGGGAAATGCTAATGCTGGGAAAAACGGTGGAAAGCTGGCGATAACCTATCCAACCCCAACGAACAAACCAACTGCAAGGACCTTCAATATGACGGTTCAAGACACGGTAGCAGCCGGGAATGGAAATCCAGGTATTATTTGAATAAAACTTTATTCTCTTATATATGTTTTCTTATAAATTTAATAAATAAATATTTCTAGTAAAAATTTTGAAGGAGGAATTTGAGTTCTATTAAAAATCAAATTCCTGATTAATCAGAAAGACAAGTTTTTAAGTTGAAATGTTGAAAGATCAGTCCGATCAAATCTGATCGAGATCTATTTGCAATGAATATGTATGTTATTTACCCCCATAGGTATAAGTTTTAAAACGGTGATTCCGGGGACGGAATCCTTATAAGGGAGGGTGAATGTAATAACCCTAATATTTTTGATATATTAAATAAGAATTTTTACGAATATTTTTTTTATAATAAAAAAAAACTGTTACTTTTATTATATATTAAAGCAAATGTTGAAATGTGTGCAAGGAAAAGAATTACTTATTTCTATAAATTATATTCTTAATAAACTAATTTTTTTTAGTAAAAATATTTTATTATTTAGTCTTCATGAAAATATGATTAATGTATTATATAGATAATATATTTATATTTTAAATGATTCTTAAAAACTATTATAATAATTATTATTTTAATATATGAATTTATTAAGGATGGTTAAGTTAATTATTTTAACTTAACTAAGAATGGTTTATGATGTAAAGTGGTGATTATAGATCAAAAATATAAATTTGATCTATGGATATGAATTTTAATGATTAATACAATTATTGTTGTAATTGTAATAAAAAGGGAAAGTATAATTGGTTTTATGGATAATAATAATTTATTTTATTAAGGTAATTCAAATGTGAAATATAATTGGTAATTATATTTATATTTGAATGTATGTAAGTTATGGATTTTAAATTTTAAATATAATTATTGTTATAATAATTATATATGTATTTTTGTTATTAAGAAATTATTTTTATAAGTTAAATATGTAATATAGTAATTAATTATTTTGAATGCATGTATGTATAGACTGACAATGGTTGGTCAATTATGTTATATCAGTGGAAAACCCTATTTTGGAGAAATTAAATGCTATGTATAAAAGCTTTTGTGTATTAATTACAATTTAATTAAGTTAGAAACCCTAAATTTTGGTTTAGAAACCCTAATTTATAATTAGGGAAAAACCTAAGTGTTAATTTAATAATTTTTAATGTTAATTAGGAAACATTAATCCTAATTATCAAGATATAAGTAATTATAAAAACCCTAACAATATCAAGAAACCCTAATTTTTATTTTATAAAACCCTAATTAACTTTAAAAACCCTAATTTTGGAATTTGTTTACCCTAATTATAATTTTATTAAACCTAAGTTAATTTTCTTAAACTCAAAAAAATTATTGGGTAAGCATTAAGGGTTTAAATCAATTGATTAAACCCTAGAATTATGCATCATGGACAAAAATACCCTTAAAATTATTTATTAGTTTACTATTATACCCTTTTTGTATTTATTTTTATTAAAAGATTGCCAAAATCTTGCAAAAATCTAGTGACTCAATCACTTGTTAGATTTTCTCACATGTTGCCAAATAAACTACTCTCAGCAGATATTGGACAGCTAGCATGATCAGATTCTATGAATCAATTGTAAGGATTGCAAAGGAAAGAAAAAGAAAAGAAAACTTAACTCATTTCATACCAAGCCAAAGCTCTCTCTCTCTTTTCTCTCTAGCCCGAAATTTTCTCTCTAAAATACTTCATATAACAACCGTAAACACCTCACTAGTTAACAAGGATCAGATCATACCCAAAGAAATCAAAGTTGGTTAAAAAGGTATAAACCTAACCCTAGAAATCTGACCATTAATCTGTTGTTAGATGTTAAAATTTTTGTGTTAAAAATGTTGTATATAGTGTGTAATGATGATCTGGGTTGATAGATGTTAGATCCATAACATCTATAAGCTCAGATTTGAAGATTTTTTTAAAAAAAAAAATCTGGAAAAAAATTTGAAATATGATCTGACAAGCAAATATCAAGCCTCATAGATCTCTGTATGTTAATGATTGGTTGTGTTTATGTGTTTGTATGTGTATTATGCCACGATGTTAGTAATATGCACTTGAAATCATGTTTAAATCATGTTTATAGCGTAAGATATGATTTGCCAAAAGTAGCTGGACGAAACTGGAAAATGGTTTCTCGGTAACCCAGAAACCATTTGAGTGTCTGACACTGAAATGTCAGATCCTATAGATCTTGATCGGCTGGTTGTTTGATTTGTTTAATGGTTCATAGTTGTAGTATGCCACGTGGTAAACAATCTGGGAGTGGTATCACGACCAATAGATGTGTAGGATCAAAGTTATTGATGGACAAAGGTCGGGGTTCGAAACTGCTCAAGAACATTTCTGGGTTTTCCAGAAATGTTCAAGAGCAGATTTTTCGGCCTACTTTGACCGGCCCAGATTTGTGTTGGTGATGTTGTTAATTGTACATTTATGTTTATTATAATGTTCTTTGGCATGAAGTTTACATGATTGAACCTTGTATGAACATTAAGAAAGCCCAGGATGCAAGTTATTAGGATCTAAAGTAACCAAGTCGAACTGTTCTTCATTTCTGGAAAAACCCAGGAAATGAAGAACAGCTTCTGACAACTATTCTAATGACCCAGATCGTACATTATTAATGTTAGTTATGTAATTTCTTGTCCTAGACTTGTACAAAGCTATAATATGAAGAACGATCTAGTACCATTAGATCACATAAACAATAATTAATTTGACCGGAATCAACGGTCAACACCATGCCTCCCAGTTTCTGACATGAAGATACTGGGCAAGGCTGAAGAACACTCAAGAACACCTATAGCGACGGTTCTGTCGCTATAGGCCCCCTTTAGCGACGCTTATTTCCGGAAATAATTTAATTTTAATTAATAAATAGAAAAAAAATAGTTTTTAATTATTAAAAATACATAATAAATTATGAAAAATTATTTTAAAGCCAAAAAAAATAGTTTTTTAATTATTTTAAGTATATTCCATAAATAATTAATATTTTTGGAATATAAATGGTATTTAATTTATTTAATTATAATATTAACTAGATTAGTTAAAAAATGATTTTAATATTCCAAAAATCATTTAAAAATGATATTAATGTTTTAAAAAGTATTTTAAGTTATATTAAAATAACTTTTAATATTTTTAATAAAAATTTCATTAATATTTAATATTAATGATAATTAATTTATTTAATATTTATATTAAATAAAATTATCTAAAAAATGGTTTTAAATGTTTTAAAAATTATTTAAAGGCAATAAAAATATTTTTAAAAATATTTTTAAGTTATATTTAATAACTTTAAATATTTTTACATGGAATTACATTAATATCTTAATATTAATGGTAATTATTTAAAAATGATTTAATACTTTAAAAATCATTTAAAGGTAATATTAATGTTTTAAAAACATTTGTATGTTATAATAAATAACTTTTAATGTGTTGACATGTAGTTCATTAATATTTTAATTATTTGAATATTAATGATAATGAAATTATTTATTTATTAAATCATTATAAATGCTATGAATGACCGAAAAAAAATCATTATAAATGATTTTAATAATTGGAAAAATGTTGCAATTGATAAACAAATTATCTAAGATGATATTTAAGTTCTTGAACAAAGTTTTATTAAAAAGAAACTTGTTTATTGTCCGATAATGCAATCAGGACATCGAAATAGTGTCAAACTTAAACCAAATGGACATAGTTTGACTTAATGAATGTTTTTAAATGTTTTAATGACTGATATGGATATGTGACAATGTGTTAAGCTGTATGATAACTGCAAATAAGCAGTACTAAGTGTTAAGTTGAATTATTCTAATTAAAAAATAATAATTTTATTGATGATAGGACTTCGTATTAAAGATAAAAGCTTAAGCTATATTGTGTAGCAGTAAATCAGCGAACCAGGCAAGTATCTAAACCTTATGCACTACTTTTATTTAGTGCGAACAGGTATAGGTTGTGATTAGTTCCTAACTCATCATGAATTATCAATTTCAAAGCATGCTCGTGAATAATTATTGTTAATTATTCATTTCTGTCATGATTCGTTTATGCAATTATTCTTACATTATGAAATTGTACTCAATTCATTTTATTGTTTATTAATATCTCATTATTACCTTTCATTATACAAGTGTCCCCACTTGTATAAACTACTGTTGTTCCACACTAACTATTGAACTTAAATCCTTTGATATGACAATTCTTGTTATTTATTATTGAACTTCAGTACATGTATTATGGTTTACAGTCTGTCTAAGCCATTTGACTCGGCTAGACATAGTTTCGAAAATACATTGTTGAATACTAAAAGTTATGTTTAAGTCGTCCAACTGAGTTGTTTTAGTTAGGACTCCAGACTGAGTATGAACAACCCTAAAAAGGGAATATGTTTTTGTGCCCAAGGCGAACAGAGTGAATGCGTTTAGCGTTTCAAACAGGACAGTATTGATCAATACAGGACATAACGGGGCTGATCACCCTACATGTCCGTGAGACTAGATCGGTTTGCAGATGAATTTCTGTTTAAACCTTTTCGAAAATGAAAAATAAAAGTTCGTGGTCTACTGACCGCTCAGCATTCATGGTAAATATGTTGTTTCAAAAATTTTAAAACGATTTAATATGTTATTAAGAATGTCTTCAAATGACTTCACCACTATTGATTCGTGGTAGAAGTAGGCCTCAAAGAAAACATTTACTTCTTTAGCGCATTATTATATTTGTTATTACTTGCTGAGCAATTGAATGCTCATTCTTGCTTTGAACTTAAATGTTTTTCAGCTAAGGGTGATAGACCAGAAGGCTCTGGCAAAGACAAGGGCAAAGGAAAGCTCAAAGAATAGAATACCAGGTGTTGTTTGTAATAGTTAGACTTTATTAAGGTGATAATATTTATTATCTATCATGTAATGAACATGCTTAAAGGTTGCGTACTTGGGATTAGACAACTCTGATATGTATATATTAAGTTTGTAAATTTTATTTTTCCGCTCAAAGAAATGGTATCGTGTAGCACCAAGTTCGGGTTTCAAGTACTCGAATTTGGGGGCGTCACAACTTGGTATCAGAGCTATAGGTTAGAAACCTTAGGTGGGGGATTACCTTAGGCTATAACCTTAAGCTAGATAGAATCGTTTTTAAAAACAAATAACTCAAATAGAGTTTAAAGGAGGATGAATTAAGGAAATTCATCGTGAAACAAAATAAAAAAAAACTAATTTATATGAAATTATTATTTGTCAATGTGTATATTATATGTACTAATCAAGACTGTTTGTGTATAGATGTCCGGAAGGAACGTACTAGGAATCTCTCATATTATAAAGAAGGAGCAAATCACTCCGCCTGAAAGCATCCAAGATGAGGTCATCATTTTGGAAAACATAGAACCAGAACTAGAAATGATAATGCTGGCAGATAGTGATTCGGGACGCTGAAGTTGAAGCTGACCAAGCATTAACGGAAGTGCAGAATCTGAAGAATAAGGTATTATGTCTAGAAAAGTTGTTGGAAATGGAAAGACTACTGAATAGTCGGATGCGAAACGCCTTAATCGAAATAATGGAAGAACAAGATAACTTGAAACTTCAAATTGATGAAATGGGAGCCAAATGCAACAAATCGTCTGCAACTCCAAGCCAGAAAGGAAAAAGAAAGATGAATGATCGTGATATCGAAAATTCGAACCAAGGGAACTATAAGCAAGTGTCAAGATGTGCAAACTGCAAACAGGAAGCATGAAGGCGTGTGTATGAAAGGGCAGAACGTATGCTACAATTGTGGACGTGAAGGACATGTCTCTTTCTCATTGTCCCGAACCGAAGCAATGCATATGTTTTGTATGTGGAATAGTAGGTCACCAGGCAAAGGTTTGCCCAGACTCTAGGAAAGGTGTAGGAAACGAATAGGATAAGTATTTTAAGATTATGTATGGCGAATGATATGATATGTGTGTAATGTACTAATCCCGACTTTTGTTATCACAAAGGGATAGTAAATGATGTTATCAGTATGTGTTGTGTAATGAAAAGTACTTTGTACAGTTTAAACGAAAACGAATATAATTATGTGTTGGTAAATAGCGAATACGGCACATTGACTGACTGATAATTCATAATTAGGTAAGCTAAGTTCTTGTATCCAGCAAGCCAAATTGATTTTTTTAAAACAATGCCGCCAAGATAGAGAGGAATAGGAAGACCACGAATGCAAAGAATTGCATATGAAGAATCAGAAAATAGGGAACCTAATAATAGGGAGCCTGAAAATAGAGAACCAGAAACCCAAACTGAGGGTGTCCCACCTATAAACCCTATGCAGCAATTTATCGATTTGCTAATGGGGGCATTTAATAATAGAAACCCCACTGGAACACCAGAAACCAGAAATCGGCCAGACAATCAATTGGCAAACTTCAAAGACTTCAAGGCAATGGGACCACCCGAATTTAAAGGAACAGCTGACCCGATTGAAGCCCAAACTTGGGTAAAGGAAATCAAAAAAGCGTTTGTAATTGCTAGGGTAGCGGAGGAACAAAAGACCGCCTTTGCTACATATATGCTAAAAGGGGAAGCAAACTTCTGGTGGGAGGCTAATCAAACAAGGGCCGGAACAGGAATCATCACTTGGGCAAGGTTCAAAGAACTGTTCAACGAGAATTACTTCTCGACTGCAATGCAAGCCAGAATGGAAATCCAATTTCTAGAACTGAAACAAGACAATATGACTGTCTCGGAATACGCTGTCAAGTTTAACGAATTAGCCAGATTCGCTCCACACCAAGTGGATACTGAAGCACGGAAGGCACGAAGGTTTGAATATGGTCTGAAACCTTGGATCTACAACAAAGTCGCAGTGTTGCAGATTGGTACATTTGCATCTTTACTGGAAAAGGCTATTATAGCCGAAGGGGGAAGTGAGGCCATGAGCCTCTATAATAAGGAAAAAGAAGAATAAAGCTAAGTTTGGAAGGAAAAAGTAAAGGTTGAAGGAAGCAGTAGAAGTGGAAGTGGAAAAAGGAAATGGAACAATGATGGAAATACAGGTAATAAGCAAGTTGGGATGAAGAAGCAGGTGCCGCAGTGTCCAAATTGCGGAAAGAATCACTCGGGCGAATGTCTTAAAGGGAAGTTCGTGTGCTACAAGTGCGGGCAGGAGGGGCACATCTCTCCTAACTGCCCCAACCCCAGAAAGAATAGTGGTTGTTTCATTTGCGGATCAGCTGATCATATGGCAAAGGATTGTCCGAAAAGAAAGGTCGATGGGGGAAATGCTAATGCTGGGAAAAACGGTGGAAAGCTGGCGATAACCTATCCAACCCCAACGAACAAACCAACTGCAAGGACCTTCAATATGACGGTTCAAGACACCCGGTGTAGCAGCCGGGAATGGAAATCCAGGTATTATTTGAATAAACTTTATTCTCTTATATATGTTTTCTTATAAATTTAATAAATAAATATTTCTAGTAAAAATTTTGAAGGAGGAATTTGAGTTCCTATTAAAAATCAAATTCCTGATTAATCAGAAAGACAAGTTTTAAGTTGAATGTTGAAAGATCAGTCCGATCAAATCTGATCGAGATCTATTTGCAATGAATATGTATGTTATTTACCCCCATAGGTATAAGTTTTAAAACGGTGATTCCGGGGACGGAATCCTTATAAGGGAGGGTGAATGTAATAACCCTAATATTTTTGATATATTAAATAAGAAATTTTACGAATATTTTTTTTTATAATAAAAAAAAAACTGTTTTTATTATATATTAAAGCAAATGTTTGAAATGTGTGCAAGGAAAAGAATTACTTATTTCTATAAATTATATTCTTAATAAACTAATTTTTTTAGTAAAAATATTTTATTATTTAGTCTTCATGAAAATATGATTAATGTATTATATAGATAATATATTTATATTTTAAATGATTCTTAAAACTATTATAATAATTATTATTTTTAATATATGAATTTATTAAGGATGGTTAAGTTAATTATTTTAACTTAACTAAGAATGGTTTTATGATGTAAAGTGTGATTATAGATCAAAAAATATAAATTTGATCTATGGATATGAATTTTAATGATTAATACAATTATTGTTTGTAATTGTAATAAAAAGGGAAAGTATATTGGTTTTATGGATAATAATAATTTATTTTATTAAGGTAATTCAAATGTGAAATATAATTGGTAATTATATTTATATTTGAATGTATGTAAGTTATGGATTTTAAATTTTAAATATAATTATTGTTATAATAATTATATATGTATTTTTGTTATTAAGAAATTATTTTTATAAGTTAAATATGTAATATAGTAATTAATTATTTTGAATGCATGTATGTATAGACTGACAATGGTTGGTCAATTATGTTATATCAGTGGAAAACCCTATTTTGGAGAAATTAAATGCTATGTATAAAGCTTTTGTGTATTAATTACAATTTAATTAAGTTAGAAACCCTAAATTTTGGTTTAGAAACCCTAATTTATAATTAGGGAAAACCTAAGTGTTAATTTAATAATTTTTAATGTTAATTAGGAAACATTAATCCTAATTATCAAGATATAAGTAATTATAAAACCCTAACTATATCAAGAAACCCTAATTTTTATTTTACAAAATCCTAATTGCATTAAAAACCCTAATTTTGAAATTTGTTTACCCTAATTACAATTTTATTAAACCTAAGTTAATTTTTCTTAAACTCAAAAATTATTGGGTAAGCATTAAGGGTTTAAATCAATTGATTAAACCCTAGAATTATGCATCATGGACAAAAATACCCTTAAAATTATTTATTAGTTTACTATTATACCCTTTTTGTATTTATTTTTATTAAAAGATTGCAAAATCTTGCAAAAATCTAGTGACTCATCACTTGTTAGATTTTCTCACATGTTGCAAATAACTACTCTCAGCAGATATTGGACAGCTAGCATGATCAGATTCTATGAATCAATTGTAAGGATTGCAAAGGAAAGAAAAAGAAAAGAAAACTTAACTCATTTCATACCAAGCCAAAGCTCTCTCTCTCTTTTCTCTCTAGCCCGAAATTTTCTCTCTAAAATACTTCATATAACAACCGTAAACACCTCACTAGTTAACAAGGATCAGATCATACCCAAAGAAATCAAAGTTGGTTAAAAAGGTATAAACCTAACCCTAGAAATCTGACCATTAATCTGTTGTTAGATGTTAAAATTTTTGTGTTAAAAATGTTGTATATAGTGTGTAATGATGATCTGGGTTGATAGATGTTAGATCCATAACATCTATAAGCTCAGATTTGAAGATTTTTAAAAAAAAAAAAATCTGTAAAAAAATTTGAAATATGATCTGACAAGCAAATGTCAGGGCTCATAGATCTCTGTATGTTAATGATTGGTTGTGTTTATGTGTTTGTATGTGTACTATGCCACGATGTTAGTAATATGCACTTGGAATCATGCTTAAATCATGTTTATAGCGTAAGATATGATTTGCCAAAAGTAGCTGGACGAAACTGGAAAATGGTTTCTGGGTAACCCAGAAGAAACCATTTGAGTGTCTGACAGTGAAATGTCAGATCCTATAGATCTTGATCGGCTGGTTGTTTGATTTGTTTAATGGTTCATAGTTGTAGTATGCCACGTGGTAAACAATCTGGAAGTGGTATCACGACCAATAGATGTGTAGGATCAAAGTTATTGATGGACAAAGGTCGGGGTTCGAAACTGCTCAAGAAACATTTCTGGGTTTTTCCAGAAATGTTCAAGAGCAGATTTTTCGGCCTACTTTGACCGGCCCAGATTTTGTGTTGGTGATGTTGTTAATTGTACATTATGTTATTATAATGTTCTTTGGCATGAAGTTTACATGATTGAACCTTGTATGAACATTAAGAAAGCCCAGGATGCAAGTTATTAGGATCTAAAGTAACCAAGTCGAACTGTTCTTCATTTCTGGAAAAACCCAGAAATGAAGAACAGCTTCTGACAACTATTCTAATGACCCAGATCGTACATTATTAATGTTAGTTATGTAATTTCTTGTCCTAGACTTGTACAAAGCTATATGAAGAACGATCTAGTACCATTAGATCACATAAACAATAATTAATTTGACCGGAATCAACGGTCAAACCATGCCTCCCAGTTTCTGACATGAAGATCTGGGCAAGGCTGAAGAACACTCAAGAACACCTATAGCGACGGTTCTGTCGCTATAGGCCCCCTTTAGCGACGCTTATTTCCGGAAATAATTTATTTTAATTAATAAATAGAAAAAAATAGTTTTTAATTATTAAAAATACATAATAAATTATGAAAAATTATTTTAAAGCCAAAAAAAATAGTTTTTAATTATTTTAAGTATATTCCATAAATAATTAATATTTTTGGAATATAAATGGTATTTAATTTATTTAATTATAATATTAACTAGATTAGTTAAAAATGATTTTAATATTCCAAAAATCATTTAAAAATGATATTAATGTTTTAAAAAGTATTTTAAGTTATATTAAATAACTTTTAATATTTTAATAAAAATTTCATTAATATTTAATATTAATGATAATTAATTTATTTAATATTTATATTAAATAAATTATCTAAAAATGGTTTTAATGTTTTAAAAATTATTTAAAGGCAATAAAAATATTTTAAAAATATTTTTAAGTTATATTTAATAACTTTAAATATTTTACATGAATTACATTAATATCTTAATATTAATGGTAATTATTTAAAAATGATTTAATACTTTAAAAATCATTTAAAGGTAATATTAATGTTTTAAAAACATTTGTATGTTATAATAAATAACTTTTAATGTGTTGACATGTAGTTCATTAATATTTTAATTATTTGAATATTAATGATAATGAAATTATTTATTTATTAAATCATTATAAATGCTATGAATGACCGAAAAAAAATCATTATAAATGATTTTAATAATTGGAAAAATGTTGCAATTGATAAACAAATTATCTAAGATGATATTTAAGTTCTTGAACAAAGTTTTATTAAAAAGAAACTTGTTTATTGTCCGATAATGCAATCAGGACATCGAAATAGTGTCAAACTTAAACCAAATGGACATAGTTTGACTTAATGAATGTTTTTAAATGTTTTAATGACTGATATGGATATGTGACAATGTGTTAAGCTGTATGATAACTGCAAATAAGCAGTACTAAGTGTTAAGTTGAATTATTCTAATTAAAAAATAATAATTTTATTGATGATAGGACTTCGTATTAAAGATAAAAGCTTAAGCTATATTGTGTAGCAGTAATCAGCGAACCAGGCAAAGTATCTAAACCTTATGCACTACTTTTTTATTTGTGTGCGAACAGGTATAGGTTGTGATTAGTTCCTAACTCATCATGAATTATCAATTTCAAAGCATGCTCGTGAATAATTATTGTTAATTATTCATATCTGTCATGATTCGTTTTTATGCAATTATTCTTACATTATGAAATTGTACTCAATTCATTTATTGTTTATTAATATCTCATTATTACCTTTCATTATACAAGTGTCCCCACTTGTATAAACTACTGTTGTTACACAAGAACTATTGAACTTAAATCCTTTGATATGACAAATCTTGTTATTTATTATTGAACTTCAGTACATGTATTATGGTTTACAGTCTGTCTAAGCCATTTGACTCGGCTAGACATAGTTCGAAATACATTGTTGAATACTAAAAGTTATGTTTAAGTCGTCCAACTGAGTTGTTTAGTTAGGACTCCAGACTGAGTATGAACAACCCTAAAAAGGGAATATGTTTTTGTGCCCAAGGCGAACAGAGTGAATGCGTTTAGCGTTCAAACAGACAGTATTGATCAATACAGGACATAACGGGGCTGATCACCCTACATGTCCGTGAGACTAGATCGGTTTGCAGATGAATTTCTGTTTAAACCTTTTCGAAAATGAAAAATAAAAGTTCGTGGTCTACTGACCGCTCAGCATTCATGGTAAATATGTTGTTTCAAAAATTTTAAAACGATTTAATATGTTATTAAGAATGTCTTCAAATGACTTCACCACTATTGATTCGTGGTAGAAGTAGGCCTCAAAGAAAACATTTACTTCTTTAGCGCATTATTATATTTGTTATTACTTGCTGAGCAATTGAATGCTCATTCTTGCTTTGACTTAAATGTTTTCAGCTAAGGGTGATAGACCAGAAGGCTCTGGCAAAGACAAGGGCAAAGGAAAGCTCAAAGAATAGAATACCAGGTGTTGTTTGTAATAGTTAGACTTTATTAAGGTGATAATATTTATTATCTATCATGTAATGAACATGCTTAAAGGTTGCGTACTTGGGATTAGACAACTCTGATATGTATATATTAAGTTTGTAAATTTTATTTTTCCGCTCAAAGAAATGGTATCGTGTAGCACCAAGTTCGGGTTTCAAGTACTCGAATTTGGGGGCGTCACAACTTGGTATCAGAGCTATAGGTTAGAAACCTTAGGTGGGGGATTACCTTAGGCTATAACCTTAAGCTAGATAGAATCGTTTAAAAACAAATAACTCAAATAGAGTTTAAAGGAGATGAATTAAGGAAATTCATCGTGAAACAAAATAAAAAAAAACTAATTTATATGAAATTATTATTTGTCAATGTGTATATTATATGTACTAATCAAGACTGTTTGTGTATAGATGTCCGGAAGGAACGTACTAGGAATCTCTCATATTATAAAGAAGGAGCAAATCACTCCGCCTGAAAGCATCCAAGATGAGGTCATCATTTTGGAAAACATAGAACCAGAACTAGAAATGATAATGCTGGCAGATAGTGATTCGGACGCTGAAGTTGAAGCTGACCAAGCATTAACGGAAGTGCAGAATCTGAAGAATAAGGTATTATGTCTAGAAAAGTTGTTGGAAATGGAAAGACTACTGAATAGTCGGATGCGAAACGCCTTAATCGAAATAATGGAAGAACAAGATAACTTGAAACTTCAAATTGATGAAATGGGAGCCAAATGCAACAAATCGTCTGCAACTCCAAGCCAGAAAGGAAAAAGAAAGATGAATGATCGTGATATCGAAAATTCGAACCAAGGGAACTATAAGCAAGTGTCAAGATGTGCAAACTGCAACAGGAAGCATGAAGGCGTGTGTATGAAAGGGCAGAACGTATGCTACAATTGTGGACGTGAAGGACATGTCTCTTCTCATTGTCCCGAACCGAAGCAATGCATATGTTTTGTATGTGGAATAGTAGGTCACCAGGCAAAGGTTTGCCCAGACTCTAGGAAAGGTGTAGGAAACGAATAGGATAAGTATTTTAAGATTATGTATGGCGAATGATATGATATGTGTGTAATGTACTAATCCCGACTTTTGTTATCACAAAGGGATAGTAAATGATGTTATCAGTATGTGTTGTGTAATGAAAAGTACTTTGTACAGTTTTAAAAAACGAAAACGAATATATTTATGTGTTGGTAAATAGCGAATACGGCACATTGACTGACTGATAATTCATAATTAGGTAAGCTAAGTTCTTGTATCCAGCAAGCCAAATTGATTTAAACAATGCCGCCAAGATAGAGAGGAATAGGAAGACCACGAATGCAAAGAATTGCATATGAAGAATCAGAAAATAGGGAACCTAATAATAGGGAGCCTGAAAATAGAGAACCAGAAACCCAAACTGAGGGTGTCCCACCTATAAACCCTATGCAGCAATTTATCGATTTGCTAATGGGGGCATTTAATAATAGAAACCCCACTGGAACACCAGAAACCAGAAATCGGCCAGACAATCAATTGGCAAACTTCAAAGACTTCAAGGCAGTGGGACCACCCGAATTTAAAGGAACAGCTGACCCGATTGAAGCCCAAACTTGGGTAAAGGAAATCAAAAAAGCGTTTGTAATTGCTAGGGTAGCGGAGGAACAAAAGACCGCCTTTGCTACATATATGCTAAAAGGGGAAGCAAACTTCTGGTGGGAGGCTAATCAAACAAGGGCCGGAACAGGAATCATCACTTGGGCAAGGTTCAAAGAACTGTTCAACGAGAATTACTTCTCGACTGCAATGCAAGCCAGAATGGAAATCCAATTTCTAGAACTGAAACAAGACAATATGACTGTCTCGGAATACGCTGTCAAGTTTAACGAATTAGCCAGATTCGCTCCACACCAAGTGGATACTGAAGCACGGAAGGCACGGAGGTTTGAATATGGTCTGAAACCTTGGATCTACAACAAAGTCGCAGTGTTGCAGATTGGTACATTTGCATCTTTACTGGAAAAGGCTATTATAGCCGAAGGGGGAAGTGAGGCCATGAGCCTCTATAATAAGGAAAAGAAGAATAAAGCTAAGTTGGAAGGAAAAGTAAAGGTTGAAGGAAGCAGTAGAAGTGGAAGTGGAAAAAGGAAATGGAACAATGATGGAAATACAGGTAATAAGCAAGTTGGGATGAAGAAGCAGGTGCCGCAGTGTCCAAATTGCGGAAAGAATCACTCGGGCGAATGTCTTAAAGGGAAGTTCGTGTGCTACAAGTGCGGGCAGGAGGGGCACATCTCTCCTAACTGCCCCAACCCCAGAAAGAATAGTGGTTGTTTCATTTGCGGATCAGCTGATCATATGGCAAAGGATTGTCCGAAAAGAAAGGTCGATGGGGGAAATGCTAATGCTGGGAAAAACGGTGGAAAGCTGGCGATAACCTATCCAACCCCAACGAACAAACCAACTGCAAGGACCTTCAATATGACGGTTCAAGACACGGTAGCAGCCGGGAATGGAAATCCAGGTATTATTTGAATAAACTTTATTCTCTTATATATGTTTTCTTATAAATTTAATAAATAAATATTTCTAGTAAAAATTTTGAAGGAGGAATTTGAGTTCTATTAAAAATCAAATTCCTGATTAATCAGAAAGACAAGTTTTAAGTTGAATGTTGAAAGATCAGTCCGATCAAATCTGATCGAGATCTATTTGCAATGAATATGTATGTTATTTACCCCCATAGGTATAAGTTTTAAAACGGTGATTCCGGGGACGGAATCCTTATAAGGGAGGGTGAATGTAATAACCCTAATATTTTTGATATATTAAATAAGAAATTTTACGAATATTTTTTTTATAATAAAAAAAAAACTGTTTTTATTATATATTAAAGCAAATGTTGAAATGTGTGCAAGGAAAAGAATTACTTATTTCTATAAATTATATTCTTAATAAACTAATTTTTTTAGTAAAAATATTTTATTATTTAGTCTTCATGAAAATATGATTAATGTATTATATAGATAATATATTTATATTTTAAATGATTCTTAAAACTATTATAATAATTATTATTTTAATATATGAATTTATTAAGGATGGTTAAGTTAATTATTTTAACTTAACTAAGAATGGTTTATGATGTAAAGTGTGATTATAGATCAAAAATATAAATTTGATCTATGGATATGAATTTTAATGATTAATACAATTATTGTTGTAATTGTAATAAAAAGGGAAAGTATATTGGTTTTATGGATAATAATAATTTATTTTATTAAGGTAATTCAAATGTGAAATATAATTGGTAATTATATTTATATTTGAATGTATGTAAGTTATGGATTTTAAATTTTAAATATAATTATTGTTATAATAATTATATATGTATTTTTGTTATTAAGAAATTATTTTTATAAGTTAAATATGTAATATAGTAATTAATTATTTTGAATGCATGTATGTATAGACTGACAATGGTTGGTCAATTATGTTATATCAGTGGAAAACCCTATTTTGGAGAAATTAAATGCTATGTATAAAGCTTTTGTGTATTAATTACAATTTAATTAAGTTAGAAACCCTAAATTTTGGTTTAGAAACCCTAATTTATAATTAGGGAAAACCTAAGTGTTAATTTAATAATTTTTAATGTTAATTAGGAAACATTAATCCTAATTATCAAGATATAAGTAATTATAAAACCCTAACTATATCAAGAAACCCTAATTTTTATTTTACAAAATCCTAATTGCATTAAAAACCCTAATTTTGAAATTTGTTTACCCTAATTACAATTTTATTAAACCTAAGTTAATTTTCTTAAACTCAAAAATTATTGGGTAAGCATTAAGGGTTTAAATCAATTGATTAAACCCTAGAATTATGCATCATGGACAAAAATACCCTTAAAATTATTTATTAGTTTACTATTATACCCTTTTTGTATTTATTTTTATTAAAAGATTGCAAAATCTTGCAAAAATCTAGTGACTCATCACTTGTTAGATTTTCTCACATGTTGCAAATAACTACTCTCAGCAGATATTGGACAGCTAGCATGATCAGATTCTATGAATCAATTGTAAGGATTGCAAAGGAAAGAAAAAGAAAAGAAAACTTAACTCATTTCATACCAAGCCAAAGCTCTCTCTCTCTTTTCTCTCTAGCCCGAAATTTTCTCTCTAAAATACTTCATATAACAACCGTAAACACCTCACTAGTTAACAAGGATCAGATCATACCCAAAGAAATCAAAGTTGGTTAAAAAGGTATAAACCTAACCCTAGAAATCTGACCATTAATCTGTTGTTAGATGTTAAAATTTTTGTGTTAAAAATGTTGTATATAGTGTGTAATGATGATCTGGGTTGATAGATGTTAGATCCATAACATCTATAAGCTCAGATTTGAAGATTTTTAAAAAAAAAAAAATCTGTAAAAAAATTTGAAATATGATCTGACAAGCAAATGTCAGGGCTCATAGATCTCTGTATGTTAATGATTGGTTGTGTTTATGTGTTTGTATGTGTACTATGCCACGATGTTAGTAATATGCACTTGGAATCATGCTTAAATCATGTTTATAGCGTAAGATATGATTTGCCAAAAGTAGCTGGACGAAACTGGAAAATGGTTTCTGGGTAACCCAGAAACCATTTGAGTGTCTGACAGTGAAATGTCAGATCCTATAGATCTTGATCGGCTGGTTGTTTGATTTGTTTAATGGTTCATAGTTGTAGTATGCCACGTGGTAAACAATCTGGAAGTGGTATCACGACCAATAGATGTGTAGGATCAAAGTTATTGATGGACAAAGGTCGGGGTTCGAAACTGCTCAAGAACATTTCTGGGTTTTCCAGAAATGTTCAAGAGCAGATTTTTCGGCCTACTTTGACCGGCCCAGATTTGTGTTGGTGATGTTGTTAATTGTACATTATGTTATTATAATGTTCTTTGGCATGAAGTTTACATGATTGAACCTTGTATGAACATTAAGAAAGCCCAGGATGCAAGTTATTAGGATCTAAAGTAACCAAGTCGAACTGTTCTTCATTTCTGGAAAAACCCAGAAATGAAGAACAGCTTCTGACAACTATTCTAATGACCCAGATCGTACATTATTAATGTTAGTTAGTTATGTAATTTCTTGTCCTAGACTTGTACAAAGCTATATGAAGAACGATCTAGTACCATTAGATCACATAAACAATAATTAATTTGACCGGAATCAACGGTCAAACCATGCCTCCCAGTTTCTGACATGAAGATCTGGGCAAGGCTGAAGAACACTCAAGAACACCTATAGCGACGGTTCTGTCGCTATAGGCCCCCTTTAGCGACGCTTATTTCCGGAAAATAATTTATTTTAATTAATAAATATAAAAAAAATAGTTTTTAATTATTAAAAATACATAATAAATTATGAAAAATTATTTTAAAGCCAAAAAAATTAGTTTTTAATTATTTTAAGTATATTCCATAAATAATTAATATTTTTGGAATATAAATGGTATTTAATTTATTTAATTATAATATTAACTAGATTAGTTAAAAATAATTTTAATATTCCAAAAATCATTTAAAAATGATATTAATGTTTTAAAAAGTATTTTAAGTTATATTAAATAACTTTTAATATTTTAATAAAAATTTCATTAATATTTAATATTAATGATAATTAATTTATTTAATATTTATATTAAATAAATTATCTAAAAATGGTTTTAATGTTTTAAAAATTATTTAAAGGCAATAAAAATATTTTAAAAATATTTTTAAGTTATATTTAATAACTTTAAATATTTTACATGAATTACATTAATATCTTAATATTAATGGTAATTATTTAAAAATGATTTTAATACTTTAAAAATCATTTAAAGGTAATATTAATGTTTTAAAAACATTTGTATGTTATAATAAATAACTTTTAATGTGTTGACATGTAGTTCATTAATATTTTAATTATTTGAATATTAATGATAATGAAATTATTTATTTATTAAATCATTATAAATGCTATGAATGACCGAAAAAAAATCATTATAAATGATTTTAATAATTGGAAAAATGTTGCAATTGATAAACAAATTATCTAAGATGATATTTAAGTTCTTGAACAAAGTTTTATTAAAAAGAAACTTGTTTATTGTCCGATAATGCAATCAGGACATCGAAATAGTGTCAAACTTAAACCAAATGGACATAGTTTGACTTAATGAATGTTTTTAAATGTTTTAATGACTGATATGGATATGTGACAATGTGTTAAGTTGTATGATAACTGCAAATAAGCAGTACTAAGTGTTAAGTTGAATTATTCTAATTAAAAAATAATAATTTTATTGATGATAGGACTTCGTATTAAAGATAAAAGCTTAAGCTATATTGTGTAGCAGTAATCAGCGAACCAGGCAAGTATCTAAACCTTATGCACTACTTTTATTTTGTGCGAACAGGTATAGGTTGTGATTAGTTCCTAACTCATCATGAATTATCAATTTCAAAGCATGCTCGTGAATAATTATTGTTAATTATTCATATCTGTCATGATTCGTTTATGCAATTATTCTTACATTATGAAATTGTACTCAATTCATTTATTGTTTATTAATATCTCATTATTACCTTTCATTATACAAGTGTCCCCACTTGTATAAACTACTGTTGTTACACAAGAACTATTGAACTTAAATCCTTTGATATGACAAATCTTGTTATTTATTATTGAACTTCAGTACATGTATTATGGTTTACAGTCTGTCTAAGCCATTTGACTCGGCTAGACATAGTTCGAAATACATTGTTGAATACTAAAAGTTATGTTTAAGTCGTCCAACTGAGTTGTTTAGTTAGGACTCCAGACTGAGTATGAACAACCCTAAAAGGGGAATATGTTTTTGTGCCCAAGGCGAACAGAGTGAATGCGTTTAGCGTTCAAACAGACAGTATTGATCAATACAGGACATAACGGGGCTGATCACCCTACATGTCCGTGAGACTAGATCGGTTTGCAGATGAATTTCTGTTTAAAACCTTTTCGAAAATGAAAAATAAAAGTTCGTGGTCTACTGACCGCTCAGCATTCATGGTAAATATGTTGTTTCAAAAATTTTAAAACGATTTAATATGTTATTAAGAATGTCTTCAAATGACTTCACCACTATTGATTCGTGGTAGAAGTAGGCCTCAAAGAAAACATTTACTTCTTTAGCGCATTATTACATTTGTTATTACTTGCTGAGCAATTGAATGCTCATTCTTGCTTTGACTTAAATGTTTTCAGCTAAGGGTGATAGACCAGAAGGCTCTGGCAAAGACAAGGGCAAAGGAAAGCTCAAAGAATAGAATACCAGGTGTTGTTTGTAATAGTTAGACTTTATTAAGGTGATAATATTTATTATCTATCATGTAATGAACATGCTTAAAGGTTGCGTACTTGGGATTAGACAACTCTGATATGTATATATTAAGTTTGTAAATTTTATTTTTCTGCTCAAAGAAATGGTATCGTGTAGCACCAAGTTCGGGTTTCAAGTACTCGAATTTGGGGGCGTCACACATATTATTTATACACTTTATCTCATCTTTTTAGAGACAAAAAAATTTATACCTTTATATTGTATTTGTAAGTTTTTATTTGAGGGGAAGGGAAGAAAAAATAATTAAAATCTCTCCAAATCTCATATTTGTGATTTTTTTAGGGAGAAAAGAAAGAAATTTAAGGGTAAAATTAATTTTATTTTTAACTTAAAATTTTCCTCAAAAAAATAGAAAATTTTGGAAGGATGAAAAAGGATAAAAAATTAAAATATTTTATATTACCAAAATTTAGTTTTTTAAATAAATAATATAACAATTTTGTCCCTCAATAGCATAACTCTCAGTTACAAATTTTTAAGATTTTGAAAATATCATTTTTCTCTCTCTTGGCTCTGTCGCGCTTGCTCCGCCGTTGTGGTTTGTCAGGATTAAGCTAGTAATTGACAGGGAATTGAAAGGAAAACAATTAAGAAAAACAATAAAGGAAAACTAGGAAATGCTCATTGATTTTCCGATCTTGCTTACACCCAAAAGGTACTGATATATACTCAGCCATTTCTAACAAACAGAATGAACAACACACTACTCCAATAAAAAGGAAAGATGTGGATATTGCTAAAAGCGAGGCATAACAACTTACAACCAGCTACTAGGTGCAAGAAACTTATTTGGCTAAACGGTGCGTTTAGCCCAAACAGAACTTAACTACTAATTGACTAGCTGAAACGGTGCGCTTAAGGCTGGCTGAATTAAGCAATCAAAACGGTGCGTTTGGATTGCCTCTTGATATAACGGCTACTTCATTGCCCTGAGCCTCCTTCTTGACAATTCCCCTCTCCTTGAATTGATCCTTGTCCCCAAGGATTGAAGCTTGGATACTGCTCACTGAGTTTGCTCCATTCCTCCCAAGTGGCGTCTTCTGGAATACTGTGTGACCATTGCACCAATACCATTGTAGCAGCTCTGTTTCGCTTTTTAATCAATCGGCGATCTAGTATGGCGACTGGTTGGGGCTGGACTTCCCCGGCTTGATTAGTATGGGGTAATTCGGTCTGTACCACCTTTGATTTGCCTATTTTCTTTTTTAACTGGGAAACATGAAAGACATCATGGATTTTTGACTGTGGAGGTAATTGCAACCTGTATGCTACCTTACCAATTTTTTGCGTAACTGTATAAGGTCCATAATACCTTGCTGATAATTTTAAATTGCGTCTTTGGTTCACTGAAATTTGTCTGTATGGCTGTAGCTTTAAGAAGACTTCATCTCCCACTTGTAACTCTCGTTCTGTCCTTTTCTTGTCTGCGTAGTACTTCATCCTTTCCTGTGACTTTTGCAGATTTTCCTTGAGTAGCTGTTGTGTTACCAGCCTCTCTTTCACAAAGTCGGCTACCAGAGGATTGGTATTGCTTCCCAACTGATGATAGTTAGCCACTGGTGGATCTATGCCATATAAGGCTTTAAAAGGGGACATTCCAGTGGCTGTGTGGAAGGTGGTATTATACCACCATTCTGCTAGAGGTAACCACTTATTCCACTGTGTTGGTTTATTGCTAGACCTATACCTGAGATACATTTCTATGCACTGATTTACCCTCTCTGTCTGGCCATCTGTCTGTGGGTGGTGGGAGGTGCTTAATTTAACCTGAGTACCCATTGCTTTGAACAGCTCCTTCCAAAATGCACTTATGAAAATTCTGTCTCTATCAGAAATAATAGTTTTAGGTGGACCATGGAACTTAATAACTGAATCCAAGACTGCCTAAGCTACCTGAGTAGCTTTATAAGGGTGGGTAAGAGCAATAAGATGGCAACCTTTAGTTAGTTTATCAACAACCACTAGGATAATGTCTTTTCCCTCTGATCTAGGTAAACCTTCAATAAAGTCCATTGTTATGACCTCCCAGGCTTGACTAGGAATGGGTATAGGCTGTAACCCAGGGGTGAGAACATGCTCCCCTTTGTGTCTCTGGTAGACCTCACATTGTTTAATTAACTCAGTGAAATCTCTTCTCAGCGTGAGCCAGTAGAATAGCAGCTCAGCTCTTTTGATGGAAGCTGTGATTCCTGAATGGACTCCTTTAGGACTGTTATGGACGTGTTCTATGATTTTTTGCCTCAAAATACCAGTACTTCCCACATAAATTTTCCCATTCTTCCTTAGAATTTCAGCTTGTATGGTGAATCCAGGCAGACTACTAGGGCTGATCATCAACTGGGCCATTATTCCTTGCACTTCTTGGTCTCCACTTAAACTCTCAACTATTTCTTCTTTCCAGCTTGGAGTCATTGATTGAACCACCACACAATTGATTTCATCTTCATGTCTTCTGGAGAGTGCATCTGCTGCTTGATTATCCCTTCCTTTCTTGTACTGTATTGTATAGTCAAAACCTAGCATTTTGGATATCCATTTTTGCTGTACTAGGGTAGTTAACTTCTGCTCCATGAAGTATTTAAGTGCTTCATGGTCTGTTTTAATAACAAAAGGTTGTCCCAAGAGGTAGGTTCTCCATTTCTGCACAGCCATAATGACAGCAAACAGTTCTTTTTCGTAAGTTGACAGCCCCATATGCCTTGGGGACAAAGCTTTACTCAGGTAGGCTAGAGGCTTCCCCTCCTGCATCAGGACTGCCCCTATCCCTGAATGGCAGGCATCTGTTTCTACTACGAATACCTTAGAAAAATCTGGCAGAACTAGTACTGAAGTACTAGAAAGAGCCAACTTGAGTTTGTCAAAAGCTTGTTCAGCTTCATCATTCCAGTTGAAAGACCCTTTCTTAAGTGGGTTGGTTAAAGGCTTGCTGATAATTCCATACTGTTGCACAAACCTTCTGTAGTATCCTGTGAGACCTAAAAATCCCCTGAGAGCCCTTAATGATTTGGGTTTAGGCCAATTCTTCATAGCTTCTATTTTCTTCTTATCAGCTGATACCCCTTGATCACTAATGATATGCCCCAAATATTCCACTTTTCTCTAGGCAAAAATGCACTTAGACTCCTTCATATAGAACTGATTCTGCCTGAGTACTTCAAGAACTTTCTGCAGATGTATCTTATGTTCTTCTAGTGTGGGACTGTATACAAGGATGTCATCAAAAAATACTAGTACAAATCTCCTCAAGTAAGGTGAAAATACCTCATTCATGATGCACTGAAAGGTGGCAGGAGCATTGGTCAAGCCAAATGGCATTACCAGAAATTCATAGTGTCCTTGATGTGTTTTGAAAGCTGTCTTCTGAATGTCCTCAACTTTCACCCTGATTTGATGGTATCCACTTCTCAAATCAAGCTTAGAGAAATAATTGCTGCCTTTTAACTCATCCAAAAGCTCTTCTATAATGGGTATAGGAAATTTGTTCTTGATGGTAATGTTATTTAGGGCCCTGTAATCAACACAAAATCTCCAGGTGTTATCTTTTTTTTTGACCAACAGCACTGGGAAGCATAGGGAGATGTGATGTGACTTATGATCCCACTGTTAAGCATCTCTTTGACCATTCTTTCAATTTCAGCCTTCTGTATATAAGGGTATCTATAAGGGTTGTTGTTGACAGGATTGCAGCCAGGCATGATAGGAATATGGTGATCTTGCATTCTTACTGGAGGTAGACCTGGGGGCTCCTTGAAAATGTCCCTATAGTCTGTGAGGAGATTATCTATCTGCTCTGGAATTTGTCCCCTTGCTTCTAATGTTCCTTCCAGAGCTGTTAACTGAGCTAAGAAGTAGGTTTCCTCCTTTGGATTCCAATTAAATCTTTCTTCTACTTGTACTTTAAAGAATTGAGTGGGCTTTCCTTGGTCCTCTATTACCATATGTTTGCCTTCACAATGTATAGTGACTGTTCTTTTGTCATAATCAAAACATATGGGACTCACTGTCTGCATCCATTTTACACCCAAAACTGCATCATATCCTCCTAAAGGAATGACATACATGGATGTCTAGAATTCACCAGAGGTCATATTCCATCTGAACTTTGTAATTTTTCTATCACACTGCAGGTTTTTTCCATCTGCTACTGTCACTTTGATGGGAGTACAGGGTTTTGTGCTCAGCTGCAACCTTTAACCAATGCCTGAAAGATGAAGTTATGGGTGGAACCACTGTCAAGCAACATGTTGATGTAAGTATTCTTAACTTTCCCTTGTAACTTAAGGGTGTGAGACCCATTAGTTCCTGACAAGGCATGTAGTGATACTTCACAGTTGTCTTCCAGTTGCAAGTACTCTCCTTCTTCTCCTGATAAGATGATAGCCAACTCTGGTTCCTGCTCAATAGTCTCCCTTTTTGTTTCACCCTGTCCTTCATCATCTGTGATCATCAGGTACAATTGCCTTTGTTTGCATCTATGATCCTTGGTGTAGACTTCATCACACTGGAAACACATACCCTTTTCTCTCCTTGCTGCCATTTCTGCTAGTGTCAGCCTTTTGATTGGAATTGTCTTCTGTATAGGTTCCATTTTTGTGGAAGTTGGGTTTTCTTTGACGTTCATATAACTGAGTTTGTTGTTGGTTTCTTTTATCCAAGGACTCTAAATAGAGTTCCTATCCCCTGGCCTATATAATTGCTTCTCTCAAGGTTTGTGGTCTTACAATGTATAGGGCATTTGTTATTTCCTCCTTTAGTCCACTGAGGAAACTTTCAATGAAGTACTCCTCTGTACAACCCCTATTTTGACTCCACATATAAGTTTTTAATTCCTCAAATCTCCTGATGTAATCATCTACCTTCCCTTTCTGTACCAGCTTGTTGAACTGCCCAATCACATTTTCATGTCCCCCTTTTGCAAACCTATAGCAGACATGATATGCAAATTCCTCCCAAAGCATCTCTGGTTTCTCATCTTGTAAGGACTGATACCAAACATATGCCTCCCCCTCCAAATACAATGAAGCATACACCACCTTAGATCTATAATCCATCATTGGATGAAGTTGAAAGAACTTTTCACATTTTTTTAACCATCCTCGAGGGTCCTTCCCTTCAAAGTGGGGAAAATCTACTTTGGGTATAGAAAAGGGTGGAAAAGGTGAGACTGATGGTCTGTGTTGGTGGTTTTCTAGGTGATGACTTCCCTGATTCAACTCCTGAAGGCCTGAGTTATGTGAGTAAAAATTGGAAGAAGGTGATGTAAAGGTTGGGGGGTTCTGAAGAAATTGAGTGTGTGTGAGAGTTGGTCTTGTGTGGTTAGTCTGTGAGTTGGGGTTTATCTGTGGGTGATTATATGTTCCATTGGGGTTCATATTTTGAAAAATGGTGGGGCTATACATGGCGGTATAGGATAATAGAGTTGGTAGTCTGGTTCGGATCTATATAAGGGAGTCAGTTTCCTTTGTTCATAGTGGGTTTGGTTATACTTGGAGATTGAAGATTGAGAGCAGACACCCCAACTGGCCTATTTATGATTTCTATAGTTGATACCGGGGGTATTAAGTTGGTATTAGGAACCGGATGAGGCATATTCATTGGAATTTCGTTTCTATGGTTCATGTTAGACACAGGCATAAAACTACTAAAACTTAAACCAGTGGTGGAAACTGAATATATTGGGGTAACGGATGCAGGGGGGTCTGGAGGTGTATTCACCAACACAAAAGAAGTAATAGGACTAGATACCTCAGAGGTGGGGTTCTTCTCCTTCTCTGCTGTTCGTGCTACTTCCATAGCTTCTAATATCCTCCTAGCTACTTCTTCACTGTTGGAATGCACCGTCTGACTCAGTTGCAGGACCTGTTGACCCATGGTTTCGATCAGCGAAGTTGATTGTCCAAACTATTTGGTCATCATCTCCTTCAGCTAATCCATTCTTTCTTCTAAGGCTTTCAAGTCTTTCTCATGCTTTTGTAGACTGGGTTTCGCAGAACTTTTCGCCATTAATGACCCAGGGTTGCTCTGATACCAATTTGTCACGATTAAGCTAATAATTGACAGGAAATTGAAAGGAAAGCAATTAAGAAAAACAGTAAAGGAAAACTAGGAAATGCTCATTGATTTTCACATGCCTCTTACACCCCAAAGGAAGCTGATATATATATCCAGCCCTTTCTAACAAACTGAATGAACAATCAAACTATTCCAATAAAAAAGAAACACGTGGCTTCGCTAAAAGCGAGGCATAACAACTCCAACCAGCTACTAGGTGCAAGGAACTTATTTGGCTAAACGGTGCGTTTAGCCTAAACAGAACTTAACTACTAATTGACTAGCTGAAACGGTGCGCTTAAGGGCTGAATTAAGCAATCGAAACGGTGCGTTTGGATTGCCTCTTGATATAACGGCTACTTCATTGCCCTGAGCCTCCTTCCTGACATGGTTCTCTTGTCTGCCGTCAATTTTTCCGATTTGCTTCTTTCTGTTGAAATCTCTGGTAAGATCCCCAAATCATGTACCCTAATTTTTTTTTCAAATTTGCTTCTGTGATTGACTTCATTTATGCTGAATCCGGGTAATTCTTCTTCTTCCTCTTTCACTCCCCTAATCTACTACTTTTTCGTTTTTGGGTTATTAGAATTGATGATTTTGGCTCACATAACTGACTCAGTCCACGTGGATGAGAAAAATCATCCATGGCTCAACAAAATAGATAACCCTAATTGAGTAATATGAATAAAAAAGCCAAATATCTTCTACCCCAAAAAAATCAAATTAAAATAATCTGAGATTTTGCTTCCATATTTTCTACATCTTCTTAAGCAAAGGAAACAAATTCAGAGCATAAGTTCGGACATATGTTTCTCGTACTAAGTAAATCTATAGAAACATCACATTTACTCTCATTTTCCCGATACGCAATTGGTAATGTTGTTTTGCATCACTTTTTTTTAAAATTCTTTGCTAAAACAAAGCGGGAGCAAAACCCCTCATTTCAAATTACCGTCGCATCGAAGACGCTTTCGCCCCCTCATTTGAGCAGCAAAAATAGAGGAACTGATTTCAGTGAATTCAGGAATACTACTTGAAATTTTGTTTCAGTGATTTCAAGTAGCAAAAATTATTTCAAATTACCGCCGCATCGAAGACGCTCTCGCTCCCTCCTTTCTGCTCGTCCAAAAATGGAGGAACTGACGAGCAAAACGGCTGAAAAAACCCATTCGGTGCATAGGTAAAATTCGAGCTCAGTTCAATTCATGGTTTATTGGGGTCGATTATATACATTTTGAGTGGTGATTTTGGATATTTTATCTCTATTGAAACAGTATCTGATGATGAGTACAATTTTGTTGGTTTAGTTGCTTATCCAAATGATCTAGGTTTTTGTCATGTAAATTTTGGAATATGCTTTGGTCAATTCGTTGGAATGTGCTTTGGTCAATTTTGTCATGTAAAAAGGTTAGATTGCTTTTGGTGTAAGGGACAAATTGAATCTGGTTCTCATATTTTAGTCAAGTGCAAATGGGCCTGGAAAGTTTGGGAAAACATCTTCAGCTGGTGGCAAATGTTTGGTATGTCCAGCAACAATTGAAGGTCTTATCACTATGCATGGAGCAGTACAGTTAAAGAAAGGAAGGTAATTATGGACAATCATAGTTGTTTTTACTATGTGGTGTTTATGGAAGGCAATAAATAGTAGAATTTTCAATGAGCATGTTATATGTTGGAAGGAGACTGTTGATAGGATCAAATTTAAAGTATACGAGTGGTGTTTTGTTCCCATCAAATGCATTAATATTAATGGTCACAAATGGAATTCAGAACTGTGGTTATGCTTACACTAAGTGTATGTGATTGTGTTGAGTTTGATGGTCTGATCTGAGGTTATAGCTTATGTTTGGGGTTGAGCTCATTTGATTCTGTTTTGGTTCTATGTATTGTTTGTATTATATTTGATCCACATCTTATGGGTCAACACTTTTTGTAATTCTTGATGGCCTGCATAAATCTGCTTGTGTTGTTGTTTAAGATGCTTGAAAGATACCCAAATAATTGATTTGAATGGAGATCAAGAGAAGCAAGCCCTGTTGGCAATTTGATATTCGAAAGGTCAGATTTCAATTGGTTGTCAGATTTTGGTTTTGGCCTAAAAACCTGAGATGAACCCAGATAAGGAATTGTAACTGAGATTAACATACTGCAAAGTGCAAACTGAAGAAATTCTTGACGGTGGCTAGAATAGGACCTCACTCCCTGGCTAATGTAAGCTGGACAAGGTTGCTGAAATTCCCAAAGCTAGGAAGAATCTGCCCAGTCAAATGGTTACCACTCGGTGTCACACGGTGCAGTGAAGCTACACAGAAAAACTGAAATATTGTCTTATTTGCAGTTACTTGAATTATTAAGCTATTGTATCATCGTTTTTTTAATTACCTGGGGTATGCCCCCTTGTAAACATGTAAATCGTGATTATAGTGTTTATGAAACGAATATTGTGTTCATCAATTTAGTCTGTTCTAATAGCTTCTCTTAGCGTGACATATATTGTGTTTGTTTGTTAAATATTTAGTGTCTACTGAGAGTAATTACTGAGAGCAAAACCAACATTGAAATTTGAAAAACTTGAAAGGATGAAAACAAATGATTAGAATTAGAATACTTTTGGTACATCCATTAAGTCACCTCATTTTTGTTTTCATCAATCATAGAGTTGAGCAATGGACTAAAAGAAAGACAACAACTGATCTAGCCATCTATATATACTAGACTGGATGTATATCTAATTTATATCTAATGTTGATTTACATAGTGTTTTAATTTATATCTAATGTTGATTTACCTTTGCTGGATGTATTTTTTTTCCTTCTCTTTTTTGAGTATTGAATGATGATACATATGCTCATACTTTTGTGTTTTGATTTGTTGGAAGATTTTAGGTTTTGATTGGTCGGTTATGTTCTGCAGACAGTTAGGTTGTGTTTGATAAAACTGAGTGTTAAGATCTGAACAGTTTAGACATCTGAATAATATAGAGCCTCTGTCCAGAATTGTGTCTAAATGAAAAAATATTGTTTGATAATTAATTTTTCCAAATTGTCTGAATAACAGTATTTTACCATTTTAACCCTCTGAACAGTTTAAGCAAAACCTGTTTGATAATGAGAAAGGTCTGAATAGTATTTTCAATACATATTTATAATATTTTGACCACAATATGATGAAATAAAATATATCATGTTCAATGAAAACATCAACAGAGCATAATAATTCAACCATACAAATTAAATTAATTTCAAACAGCCTTCCATGAGTAGTCTCTTGGGGAGCAGAAACATTAAAACGAATCCTCTTCCAACAGGTCAAGAAATTCTTTATTAGCATTAGCAGTCTCTTGGGGAGCAGAAACATTAAAACGAAGCCCATGAGTAGTTGCTGCTTCAAACTTTGTCCACTGCTCCTTCTTCAGAGTGTTCTCACCAGGGTGCTTTCCTGTGCAGTAGTGCTTTCAGGCTCCTTCCACACGGGAGTCTTTTCCAAGGACTGTAAGGAAAAGATACACTTTCATTTCACATGAAGTCAACATGTTGACTACAAGATTTAAATAAATAAATAAATAAAATTTATACCTTGATAGCAAGATTTCTTTGTTACTGTCTGAACACCTTGAAATTCTGTTTCCTTCTTTGCTTTCCAACAAGGGGCATGACCAGTTCTTGGCCACTGCCAATTGGTAGCAGAACTGGTCAACAAATTTTCATCTGGTGGCGCCATTAGAATGCAAGTTTTAGGAGGAGACATAAACCAAGTTGGCGATGCTTCTACCACCTTCCTTCCATTTCCCAATTCACAAGCCTGTTATGTGATAGCAGTAGAGGAGTTGTGCTTCAAGACAGAACACATAGCTTGTGGACTATATTGAAAATCCCAGAGGATATACAAATTAAAAGCATACGTTGAAACAACGATATTAATGTCTAATACAATAAACAACCATATACGTTTACTTATGTGTCACAGAGTTGAGATGACTTTAGCAGCCTATTACATATGAGAATCTCAGTTTAATACACACTGATCAGTTTACTCACAATCTATATAAGATGATTTTTTTTTTCTTTTATTAATTTATTTATTGCAGAAGCAATTGCTATCATAGAGTTTTGCTACCATAGAGTTGAAAAATACAGAAAATAAGATGTCTCAAATAACAAGGGACACCACTTTCATATTGCTTATCATTTTCCTTTTGTAGAATTAACAATCAGAACAGTCAACACAAGGATGGCATTGAGAATTATAAATATATAAAAATTGCTAATGTAGATGTATCTTCAACTCAAACATAACTCCTCAAAAGTTTAAACCATTAATTCTATCATAACTAGATGTTGGATAATATAAATTACTCGTGAACATCATTTGCATATAAATATCTATAGTTTACAAGTATATATCTTCAACTCTGAAGCACGGATACGACATGCATATCCAGCTGAAACATTCTGGATAACCGAGCCCCAAATCAAAAGTAGAAACAGAACAATAATTGGTTTATATAACCGAGCCCCAAATCAAAAGCAAATTATAACTCACTAAATAAAAAGCTACCCAATCTGCTAAAAAGCTAGCATTCAAGCTCCAATACTTAGAATGATCACATACACTGCTCAAAACAGAAACACAAAAAAAATTGGGATGCCAACTAAAAATCACCAAAAGCAATGAAGGAGATTTGAAAAGGGGGTTTGAAATCACCAAAAAATCACAATAATCACCAATAGATGAAATCACCAAAAATTCACAGTAACCACTAAAAGGGGTTTAATAGATGAAGAAGGGAGAGAAGATTTACCGGCGAAAGAAGAAGAGCAGCAACGAAGGAGAAGAGCAGCAGCGAAGGAGAAGAGTGACGGAGTGAAGAGCAGCAACGCCAGTAGGTATTTGGGATAAAAGAGAGAATTTGTAACATTGAAGAGGTTAATTTTGTCCAAAGAAAAGAAAATTTCGCTCAGACTTGTCTTAGATGGTTTAGCTTTGTATTTGTGTCTAACCGATTAAGAGGCATTAAGAGGGAATTTTTTTTTCACCAAACAAATTTTGCCTCTGACCGAATTAGAGGCATATCCATTAAGAGCTATTCAGAGGTAATCAAACACCCTCTTAGCATTGTTGGGTTCAGAGATTTTCTTTTCTATTTTTTCTCCCCCTTTCATTCCAACTGATTCATGACCTACCAGTTGTTATCTTTTCTTTTAGTCCATTGCTCAACACAATGTATTTAGGTTTCATGAGTTTACCAAACAAACACAATATATGTCAAGCTAAAAGAAGCTATTAGAACAGACTAAATTGATGAACACAATAATTGGAATTCATTTCATAAATACTAATCACGATTTACGTGTTTACAAGGGTCATACTCCAGGTAATTAAAAAAACGATGATACAATAGGTTAATAGCTCAAGCAACTACAAATAATACAATATATCTATAGATTTTTGTGTAGCTTCACTACACCGTGTGACACAGCAAGGCATAAGCTCCCCTGTTCGTGACAGTCTTTGCATTGCCGAATGCTTCAAGTACTGGGTTGGACTATTTTTTTTATCAAAACACCATCAGGCTGTTTGTGTATTTGATATATAATAAAGTGGGTTTATATTACATGTATGCAACGTCTGCACCTGCAAAAACATGTGGACTAAGCTCTCCAAATGCTGCTCCTTTTATCAATAAGGAAATTAACCCATTCTCATTGCAACCAGGGCACCTTCTCATTCTCAATAAAATTGAAAAATTCATTCTACTGTCAATACAATTGAAACCAGGGCACCTTCTCATTTTCCCTTCCTCTTCTTCAAAAACCTTTATACACAGCATATATATATATATATATATATATATATCAAGTGCACGTTTGAAAATTCAAGACTTTACAAGGCAGATTACCCATATGTGTGAAATTACTAAAATTTCTATACATCGAATTAATATTTGTCAATGCAGGTCATGTCACTACTTCTGTATGTGATCAGCCTAATTCAAACTAAAATGCAAACACCAATAAACAGACTCCCATAACAATTTAACAAAAATCGAAATCCTCACAACAAAAACAAAAAATTAAAAAATAAAATAAAGGGTAAGAAATCAGGAGTTACCATTTCGTAACCCGATGCATGATTCGGCAGTATTAATATTAATAAGAATGTACCGACGGCCTTTGGCTCAGTTGGTATGTCTAGCCTCTTGCTAAGCAAGAGGTCTAGAGTTCGAATCCTCCCACCCCCAAACTTAGCAAAAAAAAAATATTAATAAGAATGTATTCGTATCGAATTTGAGACTTGAAAATTAAGCCGATCAGGCTTTCGACGTAGGAATCAAGGAAGGGACTAGATCTTGAGGATTCGGCAGCTACTTGACCGACGACCCTGATTTGGAGTGATTAGGGTTCTCATTATGTAGAGATTAAAGGTAAGGTTGAATGATTTTACAGCTACTCGGTCAAAGAGAAATAGAGAGGAAGGAGAGAGAGGTTGATTTTGGGTTAATTAGAACGAGAGGATTTGAGGAAAAGAAGAGAAAGAGAAAGAAATGCGTGAGAGGACAGAGTGTTGAAGGGAAAAAAATAGGCGGGTGTCAAAACGACGCATCAAGCTGCGCATCGGGAAAATGAGAGTAAATGTGATGTATCTATAGATTTACTCGTTCGAGTACGTTACATATGTCATCCCCACACCTCTCCAAAACGGCACCGCAACGTTCGACCGACGCCATCTCATTTATAAACTTACAGATTTTAGCAATAATTTATTTTCCTGTAAATTAGTATAAATACATTGATATATAATTGATGCGTAATAAAATTCAACATCGTTTTATCCCATTGTAAATCATTTCCTAATGATATTTCCAGCGTGATATACACCTTTTTATCATACAGTAGAACCTCACGTTGCATGCATTACCTTTAAAAAAAAATAAAAAAATCGGTAGTTATAATGAAAGTCTCAAAACCAAAATGTAAAACAATTTATCTATATACTGCATATAATAATATACATGTAATAATCGATGTAGCTGTTTGCAGAGAGAGAATGTTTCACTGCTAATACTGTATAGTGGTAGATTTGTACATGTATACTAATACATATATAGTCATAGTACATAGATGTATACTAATACATAGTAATAGTCATAGTATATATATACTGATATGTAACCCATATTATGAATGAGTAATATATATACAACTACTTGTGGTTTTCAAGAAAAAAAAAGTGGATAAATTGGATCTCAAATTTCCACACTATTTTTTGATATTTTCACACTGTGGTCCCCACATATTTGCTGAAATATCCAATATACCCTACTTGAAACAACTCACTTGCCCTATCTCTCTCCCCTACTTGAAAAACCCATATGACCTCTCTCTTTCTCTCCCTTCCCCTGCTGCACAACTTGTCTCTAAATCCGTTTGTTTAATCAATTCAAATTCCGTCAATCAAACAAAGCAATCTAAATTCAAAACAAACAAATCAAAACCATATCTAAATCCAAATCGGGTTGTTAAAAAAAAATATGTAGATAGATCGAAACCAAAACCATATTCTCCTTTCTAAAAGACAAAACAAAACTTAATCTTCTTATTTTTCAATCAAACCACACATTCTAATCTTAAGTTGGCAATCAACACAATGGATCGGACTTGACATTGCAATACAAAACCATTAGAAACATACCAGTTAAACATAGAACTAAAATATCTTATAATAAGAATTATAGAATGAAGTCTGTCACCAAAACCAATCAAAAAATAGAACCAAAAAATTGAACATTAACTAGAGTTGTTGTTCATCAAAACCAATCAAAAAATGGAACCAAAATCATCATAAACTTGGGTACTTCTCAAACAATGATATATCCACAAAAACAACAAAAGAGTTGCAACAAAAAAATCCTCAAAACCTGTAGCCCAATACCATGTTCGTGAACAGTTGGAGACTTCTAAAAATCTCTACTCAAACTCCATCCAATCCAGCCATTTGAGCTTGCGAGTCACCGGACAATCGCAACGGTGGCTAAACTTTATGGTGAATCAAAATCGTTTGGATCAACAATTTGATTTGTGGATCTAAAACTTAAAACTCGGTGGTTCCGCGGTGAAGACTATAGTTTATTGACCTTGTACGTTTGGTGCGCAAGATGGGGATGATTTCGGTATGAGTGATTGCTCTGTGAAGGATGACAGGAAGAACAATTGAAATTAATTGAGGAGGAGATGAAAAAGATGGGTTTGGATGCGGAGGAGGAGGAAGAGGAGGAAGGGAAAGGAAGAAAGATGGCAAGTGGGTTGTTTCAAGTAGGGTAAATTGAACATTTAAGCAAATATGTGGAGACCACAGTGTGAAAATATCAAAAAACAGTGTGGAAATATCAGCTCCCTAAGTTTAATACATTTCCATTAAGCAAGTAAAATACAACATGTGCAAACAAAAAAAAGCTATGGAGTATAACCTCATTCCCCAGACACAAATTCCAATGAATGAGAAAAAAAGCTATGGAGTATAACCTCATTCCCCAGACACAAATTCCAATGAATGAGAAAATATATAAGTGTTACAATACTTCTTTTTTTCCTAATTCCTGGTAAACATGATCTTTGACGCAGCATTCAAATAAGAGCTTCAATGGCATATAAGTGCTACAATACTTCTTCTTCTTCTTTTTTGATGGAGCTTCAATGCTTAATCTTTGTCAGTTTTTTGGGTTACAGAAGAGGGTGAGGTGAAAGTTTGATTTTTATCTGAAAAAGAAGTATATCTGCTAATAACTTCAAATTTTAAAGTTTGTCATTTTTTTTTAGTACAGAAGAGAAATTGAAGTACTGATTTTTATCTGGAAAACAAGTATTTCTGCCTAGTAACCTTTTTGATGGAACTTCAATACTTAGACTTCGTCAATTATTTATTTTTTTGGTACAGAATATGGCGTGATGAAAGTTTTGATTTTTATTTGAAAACAAGTATTTCTGTTCAACCGCGGCAGTTGGCGCAGTGGTTCAAATGAGGTCCCGGGGCGAACCGTAAACTCGGACGTCCTGGGATCGAATCCCACTTGCAACAATTGTTAGCGGCCACGGGTCGTACGTTTCAGGGCAAAGCCATGTCTTAGGCGGAGCCTGTACGCAAAGCCTAGCCCGGGGTGGGGAGATTTAGTCCGACTGCGGTTGGAAAACTCCAAATTATCAAAAAAAAAAAAAAGTATTTCTGTTCAGTTACCTTTTTGATGGAACTCCAATTGGAACAGAAGAGGTTATGTCAGAAGCCCCTTGTGCCTATTACTTACTTCTTATTTGATTACTGTATCCGATTTATCCTAATTAGCTTTGTCAAACCACGCCGTGCGTCCTAATTGAATCTCGTCCATTAATTTTTGGCCACAATGACATGTCGGCACAATATGACTCAACTGACCGATGATCTTGGTTAACCAAATTCATGCTAACCGCATCCGAAGTTCAATACCTAAATAAATAAATTCCACGACAGCCTAACATGTTCAAGTCTAGGTTACCAGGATCACGGATCGTTAGGAACAGCCTAACTTGAGCCCTTCCCCGTAGAGCTTAACTAACACCTAAAGGAAGCCGGGATGGAACATAATTGGGCCAGGTCATTCTTTTGAAGTCTTCTTTTTCATTGGGCCTTCTGCCCTCCATTGTACCCAAAAAATACCAAATATTTTTTTGGCATAGGTATACTATTTTCTTTTCTATACTAGAGCTCTTAAAAAAAATTGTTCTCTTTGGAAATTTGTCAATTATTTACTTGTCCTACAATTATTAAGAATAATTGTCCATGTTTAATAAGAATAAGTTATACGTATAATATCTCTACAATATAATCAATTTAGACAGTCAAAGAAAGAGGTATATGTTTCAAAGTTAAATTTTTTATGCCAATGGTACAACAATTGGTTTAGCACAACCAAAAATTGCTAAACATACATTCCCTATTTTATTCTCCCGCGTTAATTTAACTACATAACTTAAGAATTTGGGATGGAAAGGGAAAGTATAAGAGGGGAAGGGATGAGAAATGATGGGAGGTGATTATAATTTTCTCTTGTCATGTTTGTTAGTTTTAGAAAGGAAGGTAAAAGATGTGATTTTAATTATATATTTTTTTGTTTGTGAGTTTAGGAGGAGGGAAGGAAAGGGAAAATATTTTTGTTTTTAAACTATACTATTACTGTATCACTCTTACATATTAATGTAATAAATGACATGATTTATTTTGAAAGGTTATTTTAGGTAGTATAAAATATCTAACTTTCCCATCCTTTTTCATCCCTCCAAATCCTCCCATTTTGGGGGGAAAGTTTTGAGCCAAAAATGAAATTAACTTTACCTCCAAATCTCTTTCATTCCTCCCTAAAAAAACTGATCACAAATATAAGATTTGGAGTGATTTTAATTATTTTTCCTTCATTTCCCTTCTTTTCCCCTAAAAATAACTTATGAATACAACATTAGTCATCTTTTTCGGGACAGAGAATACTTATTTCTTTTCTACAAAGAAAGTTTCATTAACTTTTTGAACTTGATTAGTAAATTTAAAATGAATGTGAATTAATTGATTTAATTAGTATAATTGCGAACATTATAAACAGTCTAAAAAGTACCATTGTTTATAAAAAAATTATTATTTTCAAAATGTACATGAATTCACGTTCATCTAAATTTAAAAATTTGCAAATAAATTTTTGAAGTCAAAGTAAGACTCCATTTTGCTGAACAAGTGAAGTAGTAAACACTGAGTTTTAGCAGTTGTATATAAAATATTTTGTTGAGCGCAATAGAGGGTATAAAACTATTAACAAATTAAAAATGAAAGAAAGCAAGAAAGATACTCCATCCGTCCTAAATTAATTGCTCAGTTTTGACTTTTTAAAGTCAAATTTATCATTTTTTAAACTAATATTTTTACTATTTTTGCTAAAATATAGGTGAAGAGATTATAACCAAAAGAAAGTATATACAATTTATTACTAACCCCAATTTTTATAATTTTAGAAATATATTTATATATGCTTAATTATTAATTCTAAAAATAGTCAATTTGACTTAAAAAAGTCAAAACTAAACAATTAATTTAGGACGGAGGGAGTATATAATATGATGATAGATATAAGATAAGTGTCATTATTTGTATCCATTGTGTATCACTAAATTATTAGTGTTAGCGAATGGAGCATTTTTGTTGAGGGAGGGACGAAGTAATAAAATTGAGATATAAAATGATATAATTAGTTATGGTTGATTATAAACATTGAGCCCATTCTCATACATTCCTCTGTACTTGAAAGGACAAGCAAAATATAAATTTTATAAGAAAAGTAAAAATAAATAAATAAATAAAATATCAAGTTTCTCTTTAGTAATTCCACAAGATTCATAAAGTGATAAATAAATTTTTTTTTTATTAATGGACTCCACTAAATAAAATAATACCTTTTATTTTATGTATTTTATCTCATTCTTTCGGAGACAAAAATAATTGTACCTTTAATCATCTTTTTGAGGACGAACGAAATACATATGCTTGGCCGCATCAATTATGAGTATATTCGGTTATTAGCATTTAGGACAGTAGTGTTTGAAGGTTCAAATATACTGTATTATTTTTAAAGTAAATTATATTTAAAATAAACTGTTTGTAAATAAATAAAATTTTGGAGTGTATTTGTTGTGTTCAACAAATGCTACAAATGCCAATAGTCGAATAAGAATTGGTTTAGTGATAAGTAGGTTGGTTATCTCGTTGGGAGTTTACGAATGTTGGGAAAAAAAATACGCCGCGCCGCGCCACGCGCGTACAGAGTGTATAGGTTTTCTTCTAAATGACTCGCAGTCCCGTAAATTTTCAGCCTCTCCCCAAAAAACCATTTGGGTCAAGTTGATTCACAAGACAGATTACTTCCAAGTTCCAACACAGAAGGGTTAAATCTTTCACTTCCATCCTAATCAAATACCTTCCAACTGAACGATGGAACCAATCTTAATTGTTATGAGCAGCCGCTCTATCCAAAAATGCACTGAAGATGTATGATAATATGCCAAACTGCTTTCTGGGTTTCCCCTAGGCCAAACAAACATATATCATACTAGAGAGTTTGTAAGGTAATACTCCAATTAATTTCAATTTGTTCAAAAGTTATTACTTTTTTTGTGCTAGTTATTTCCATTGCACTTTATATGTAATTTTGAAATTGTTATAATACTCTAGTTCATTTAATTTTGTTCAAAAGGTATTTCTTTTTATGTACTAGTTATTTTGATTACACGTTATATGTAGTTTTGAAATTGTTTTTGATCTTTAAAACTCTGTTTTTGCAGATTATGTTGATTTGAAGTTCATAGTTTGGAGCTCAGATTACAACCCATTAACAATGTTAAGAACATCATTGGCCACTGTCTCTCACATCATCACTTCACTCCCTCTCAAAAACCCAAATACTAGTTTCAAACACCTCCTCTCAACCACCCCTCACAAATCCTTCCGCTTCGGCCCCCAATACCCTCATTGCTTCATTGCAAGACCTCTTTCTGTGTCTTCAGCAGTAGCCAAATCCCCAACCTCCACATATGTTGATATTGACCCCCTTTACCTATCTTGCTCCATGCCCAATAAGCGTCTCAAAATCGCAGTTCTTCTCAGCGGTGGCGTTGATAGCAGTGTTGCCCTTCGCCTCCTCCATGCTGCCGGTCATTCCTGCACTGCCTTTTACCTCAAAATCTGGTTCCAAGTATGGGCTAACATTTATTCATTTTCAATCATCTTTATTATTTTAACGTACTACCTGAGTTGAAGTATTTTTAAATTCTTAAGTTATGTAGTTAAATTAATGTGGGGAGAATAAAATAGGGAATGTATGTTTAGCAATTTTTGGCTGTGCTAAACCAATTGTTGTACCATTGGCATAAAATATTTAACTTTGAAACATATACCTCTTTCTTTGACTGTCTAAATTGATTATATTGTAGAGATATTATACTTTTAACTTATTCTTATTAAACATGGACAACTATTCTTAATAATTGTAGGACAAGTTAATAATTGACAACTTTCCAAAGAGAACAATTTTTTTTAAGAGCTCTAGTATTGAAAAGAAAATAGTATACCTATGCCAAAAAAATATTTGGTATTAGGGCAGAAGGCCCAATGAAAAAGAAGACTTCAAAAGAATGACCTGGCCCGATTATGTCCCATCCCAGCTTCCTTTAGGTGTTAGTTCAGCTCTTTGGGGAAGGGCTCAAGTTAGGCTGTTCCTAACGATCTGTGATCCTGGTAACCTAGACTTGAACATGTTAGGCTGTCGTGGAATTTATTTATTCAGGTATTGAACTTCAAAGCTGCTTGCTTCCAGGGTGGACATAACAATACATGACAAAATATATGCTTGCTTCCAGTAGGCGTTGCACTATTTTCATCAACAGTACATGAGCAAAATGCCTCCTCTTGTTTCTTTAAATTTGAACCTAGTTTGATATTGCTTATTTGTGTGCTGCATGATAGATCATGTTTACCAGGAATTAGGAAAAAAAAGAAGTATTGTAACACATATATTTTCCCATTCCTTGGAATTTGTGTTTGGGGAATGAGGTTATACTCTATAGCTTTTTTTTTTGTTTGCACATGTTGCATTTTACTTGATGAATGGAAATGTATTAAACTTACCATATTTACTCTTATTAAGGTTGATACGGTGAATTATTATTATTTTTTATCTATATCCATTTTCAGGAATCAAGGAAAAAAACACCTTATATTTATGCAATTACTGTAATTATTATTGCCATTGTTCATATTGTTATGCGGATATACTCTTTTTTTTATAACTACTAATCTGTTAAGCATTTAGGAATATTAACTTTTCTGTTTGTTCTGATAGTTTTTCTTTATTTAGGAAGACTTTGAAAACTTTTGGTCTGAATGCCCGTGGGAAGAAGATCTAAAGTATGCTAAAGCTGTTTGCAATCAGGTTAGTTTCTTCATTTATCCCTTGCTCTTATTCTCTGAACCATTGCTCTACATTGAGACTAATAATAAAGAATACTTTCTCTAGGGTGGGGCGTGTGACCCTCCTTTTTGTTTTTCAGATGAAGCTTATATAGATAGGCTCAGTTATTTTTAGTTAAATGTCCTCATTTAAATCACGTTAATCCCTTTCTGGTGAGGAAATGCTTGAAAGGGATTAACGTGATTTACATATGCATGTGTGTGTGTGTGTGTATATATATATATATATATATATATATATATGAGGAGTGATCCGTAGCCAAAGTTGGATGGTAGCCCCATCCATCCAACGCTGATCCCACCATTCATTTCTGTGATCCAAAAGCTAGAATTATTCTCATCCGCATAATTGCTATGCGGATGGTGGACCCTATCCGCAAAACAGTTGTGCGGATGGGACAATAGTTTGTGCGGATAGGATATAATTTATGGGTCCTCATCCGCATAATAGTTGTGTGGACGAGGTTAATCATAGGCCATTCGATTTTTTTTAAACGGTCAGAGATGAGTTAGATAATAAGGGCTCTTATCCAACTTTGGATATGGATCATTATTCTATATATATACATATATATATATGTTGTGTGTGTTTCGAATTTTATTTCGGGACCCGATATTTGGCATGGACCAAAAATTATTTTGCAGCGACTTGAAGGAAAAGAAAAATGAGGTCTAGTGGGTGGTAGTGGAGGGCTAAGGCCGTGCGGGGGCTATGGAGCTGCTATGATATTTGAGCTTATTCATTCGGCCTATTATGTTTTTAATCAAGCTATGTATGTATATATATATACACACACACACACACATTACTATTATTATTATTATAGTCTTCAATATTCTTTTCTCAATTTTCTATAGCCGCCTTTAGAGAGAGAAACAATTGGGTGTATTGGGGTTTTGAGTTGTCAAAGATCTCTTCACTGATATTATTCTTCACTTTCTTATTAGCGAATATCTTCTGCCTCTCGTCCGTAGTTTTTCCGTCCTGATTTGGGTTTTACACATTAATCTTGTGTTCTTGTCTTTGTTTTTCTTCGTTGATTTATGTGTTTGTCATAGTTTGTTGCAAGTTTGTAACAATATAAGATTATTCTCGTCTTAGTTATGATAGTTAATTGTCTTGATTACTTATTATATAATATAGAGGGGACATTTCAACTAAATTTGAATAAAATTCATTTCAGGTTGATGTACCGTTGGAAGTTGTGCATTTGACAGATGAATATTGGAGTAATGTGGTATGTACTGGCCATAAATAATTTTGCTTCCTCAAAATTGCTTTTGGTTACATGCTTCATTCAATGGAAGCTCTATTGGTTAATCATTTTCTCTTGCTAAATAAAGTGTGCTTAATATTTCGTTTGGTCATCTCTCCCCTTGTTTGATTTATTAATCTCATTTTTCAAATATAAAAGGGAGCAATGGCTGGTGTAGGGATGTTACTAATGATAGTTGTCAAAATTTAAAAGAATTAAAAAGTGATAAAAGGAAGGGCTGAGATAGAGTTGTTGTATTAACGATAGTAGCTGAAACTTACTGGTCCATGATCCAGGTTTCCTACATTATTGAAGAGTATCGATGTGGCCGTACTCCTAACCCAGATGTTCTTTGCAATACGAGAATAAAGTTTGGTATGTGGTTTTGGCTATTAGGAATGATTTTATTATATTTATAACTTCTGATTACCTATATGATTTTTTTTTCTTCTTATTTTTCAGGCGCTTTCATGGATGCCATCAATAGTATGGGCTTTGACTTTGTTGCTTCTGGACATTATGCAAAGGTCGTTCACCCATTTACAGATCGAACAGATGATCCTTCTGTACTGGAACTCTCAAAAGATATGGTATACATGTGAAATCTTTTGCCCATTCATATATGAAGCAATCTTACTTGTTGAGAACAATTTTTAAAGGTTTTAATGTGGTAGTCAGCCATGTTTCTGATTTTTCTTATCCTGGATGGTTTGTACATAGCCATGCTGTAAACAACAGAATTCGTAACATGATATCTCTTATATAACTGCTTAGTTTAAAATTTTAAATCAACAATCTTAGTTGTGGAGAATTTCTTGGTAGCCTTCAGTTTTATACGGCCACAAGTTTATCTCACATCATCCAAAGCTGAAAGCTTTTACGAGATCCGACTTTGATTTGCTTCTCAGTTTATGAGACATCGTCTTGTGAAATATTACTTTTGTAATTTTTTTGTTTAGTTTCCTCCACGTGTGGACTCTTCTTATTTGTGTTACATGGAGTCTTAACTTGAGGCCTTGAGGGTGAAGCACCCGTGTCCATGCGGGTGGACCTGGTCACATGGGTGTGGTCCGTTTGGGTATGGGATCCAAGTCGGATCCCTCACTTGTCCGTTGTACACTTTGAGTCACCAACAATTGATTGTGTACCTCATGAACTTTCTGGTATTTCAAAATTGAACCCATAAATACTACTCTTTTCACTGTATCTGTCATTTAATTTCACTCAAGTATACCGAACAAGTTATCTTTTATTCATCTTAACCCCAAAAGTTTGACATTCTGTCACTATATATCATATTTCATTAACTTCTAACAAACATTACTTGCTCTACCCACGCACCCGTATCTAAGACTTGAATTCTTTTATGTTGTGTCCCCGACTCCCCATATTATATTATTTCAAGAATAGACAAGTCTGGCACCTAGATACTACCAACACCCGATTCCCATACTGGAGTCCATGTAACATAGCTTCTTATGTCAAAAGTTTTCTTGTTTCAGGTTAAGGATCAAACATATTTCCTTTCACATCTCTCTCAGACTCAGCTTAAAAGGCTTATTTTTCCTCTTGGATGTGTTCCAAAGGTTAGGTGAGACTAGTTATGTTGCAATATAAAGTGATATATCAGTTTCTTGTTATTGTTGTGTGTGGGAATACTAACTGGTCCTACATAAGCCTTTTAATTTTTCAATATAATTGTTGGATTACTCAATTTGGTAATGTATACTTGGGAATGCAATAGTTCTTACAATCATTCTGGTTATATTAATCAAAAAAAGGCACTGGCTATACTGGCTTTGAAGCTTCATACTTCAACTACATTGTCCTTCATGCATTTGTGTCTCCTTGTTGATCGGTGTATGGACTTCGATGTTTGTAGTAAGTGGAAGTGTGACTTCCTTTTGCTTATCTAAAAAATATGTGTTGTTTTTAATTACTTGATCTTCCTCACAAACAAACTGCAAATACCTAACAGGGTTATTAATGGGGAATGGTTTGTGTTTAGAATTATGGTTTAAAGGTGGGAAAACAATTGAGAAGAAATGGAGAGAAAAAGAAGAAAGATAATATGGCAATAAAGTTTTAAAACTATAATAATCATATAATCAATCTCAATGTAATGTAGGTTGATGGATTACATGAGTTTATATAGGAAAATAATAAAATCTAATTCTTGGAGATTAAGCAAACCAACAAAATAAGGAAACAAAATCCTCATAATAATCTACCATAATTAAAATTCTAAAATAATCTACTACTTGGTATAGGCTTACAAAGAATCTTTATTGGTCCAACCAAGTTGGGGGCTTGTTCTGCATCAGATATGTGGTGCAGAATAAAGAAAAGAATAAGAGATGATAAAGTAGAAGAGATGGTTTATGTCACCCTCGCAAGGGAATGAAGGGATACACTAGCCCGCAGAATCGGATTTGCTTCTTACTTGAAAGGAAATGGCAATGCCCTCAAGTAATAATAACAAAGTTCACAAACAATATATTCAACTATCATTAATTTGTAGGGATTACAATACGTAATAGGTATATAGAAAAACCTAAGACCTGAAAACAAAGAAAACCAGGGGATATTAATAAAATTATTTTAACTGCCTAAACAACTTATAATAGGAAAGTTGTTACGAAAAATACTTAAATAATTGGCCTAGACCTATAATGCTCATCAAATCTAAATTACATCAAAGAGATCTAGTTTAGCACTAAATCTGATTGCATGATTAATCAGCCATTGATCTATGAAGAATTCCAATTTTCTTTGACATGCAGACGCATCACTATGTTTTGCTAATGAATGTGGTTCATTCTGCAAAACTCTTATATGAATATATATTTTGACTAGTAATACACATAAAGCCATGCATCCTTTTTGCTTGGTGGCTGTATTTGGAGCAGTTTGCAGGACTAACCACCGAGCTAACAGCTGGTTATTGTTTTGTAGCACCGATCTCTCATTCTAATTCTTTTTATTTATCCTACCACTTTATTTTACAGGATACAGTCCGCAAACTTGCCAAAAACTTTGATTTGCCAAATCAGGTTAGAAAGGATTCGCAGGGAATATGCTTCCTTGGAAAGGTATGTCTTGAGAACAAATATCACAGATTTGTAAAGTTCTGACTAGTACTATGAACTATACCAAAATAAAATAAAATAAAATGAAGCTTTGACATGTAATGAGCAATACTACCATTAACTTTGTACTTTAAAAGGCAGAACTACTTTATGTTAGGAGTGTCAAGTGAGGATTAGAAAATGTCTATCAGTTGGTCATCATAAAATAGATTTTCCAGAAACTAGAATTTCTCATTCTGAATTAATTTTGACAAAAATATTGATCTATAAGTTCATCAATTGCCGGTTCTAGTGTTAATTCAGTTTGTTTTGTTCCCTTTCATTAGTTGTGAATCGATTGTCAGTTCCAGTGTTAATTCAGTTTGTTTTGTTCCCTATTCATTAGTTGTGACTGCGACTTTTGCTTGTTTCTGGATACAGATAAAGTTTAGTGAATTTGTAGAAAGACACATTGGGGAGACAGAAGGAGTAATATTGGAAGCTGAGACGGGAGATTTCCTAGGAAAACACCGTGGCTTTTGGTTTTACACAGTTGGTCAGCGCCAAGGTTTACGGCTCTCAGGAGGGCCCTGGTACTCTCTCTCTCTCTCTTTTCTTTAAAATATTACTGACATTGTTAATTAAGTTGGTTAACTGGGATTAAGTTTTGTGCCTGGTCTATAGGCTAGGTTTTGGTCATAACAAAATGAAACTGCCCGTAGTAGTTATTTTCTTCGTAAGGGATAATTCTATTTTCTGTTATCGAGCATTATATATTTTGTGTCTGAAAGTATTTGAACAATTTATACTGTTGAAACATTTCTTGACTATAATGTTGAAGATTTTCTGATTACATAGAGAAAGAAGATTTTATTGTAAAGAAAGAGATATAATCGATGAGGACAAGGAGTCCTCCAGATAAAATAAAATTTTGAAAAGGAAAAAAGACAAATTCCTAATGAAGGACAACCCTCATTTTTTCCAATGGAGATCTGAAATGGAAACTTCACTAAAAGCCCTGAAAGCTTTTTCCTGAAAAGATGCAAGGAAAGACACCTTATACCCAAAAGAAATCTGCTGTCATTCAAGTTCTGTGCATTCATTTAGTCCAAGACTGAAAGTACACAGTTGCAAACATGCCATTTTGCATAAATCTTCCCATTTTTTCTTACCAAAACCCCAAAACTTAGGGCTTGTTTGATAACTGTAGAAAGTGTAGCAAATCTATACACTATGTTATATTTTCAGATTGCAAGAGGTTACAATTTATACAAGATTGGTGTCCTATTCTAGGAAGAAAACAGGGAGCGGGAAATAGGGAGAGGAAAACAAGGAAACCTGTTTTCCTGAGTATTGAACTTCTAACACTCTTCCTCAAGTTGGTGTATAGATATCTCGCATACCCAACTTGAAACACAATGGATGAAACATCTTACCACTAAGACCTGTTTTTACAAAAGGTAAGCAAATAAGACCACTGACTAATTTTTCTTTGATGAAGTGTCGGTCAATCTCGTTCTATCGTGCTGTACCAGATCATTTGCAATACTAATGGTTGCCTTGTTATCACAAAATAACTGCATAGACCCTTTAGTTGTAACACCCAAATCTTCTAGCAAGGTTCGAAGCCACATTAGTTCACATATATCCAAGGCAATAGCTCGATATTCAGCCTCAGCACTAGATCTTGCCACCACAGACTGTTTTTTACTACGTCAAGTAACAAGATTACCTCCAACAAATGAACAGTAGCCTGATGTAGATCGACGGTCCTCTATAGAGTCAGCCCAATCTGAGTCGGAAAAAGTTTCGACTCTCATATGACCATTTGGTGCAAACAATAAACCTTTGCCAGGAGCAGACTTGAGATACCTCAGAATTCGGTAAACGGTTTCCATATGACTTTGTCGAGGATCATGCATATATTGACTGACTATACCAACAACATAAGATATATCGGGTCTAGTATGAGACAGGTATATCAGTCGTCCCACTAGACGTTAATATCTTTCTCTATCAACCGTAGGTCCTGTGCCTCCTTCTAGATGATGATTAACTTCAATAGGAGAATCAACAGGTTTACATTCTAGCATGTCAGTTTCTGTTAAGAGATCAATGACATACTTCCGTTGAGATAGAAAAATTCCCCTAGAAGATCTTGCAACTTCAATACCAAGAAAATATTTCAAGGTGCCAAGATCTTTGATTTCAAACTCTTTAGCCAGACTTGCCTTGAGATTAACTATTTCTTCTCTATTATCCCTTGTTACTACAATGTCATCGACATAAACAATAAGAATGACAGTCTTACCATTTATTTGTTTGACAAATAGAGTGTGATATGCTCGACTCTGCTTGTACCCAAGTTTTATCATTGCTTTGTGGAATTTACCAAACCAGGCTGTTGATGCTGTTGGAGGTATCTATGCGACGCCCTTCCCTGCAGACCGAGCTACTCGTGACATTCTGCTCCGGCGTCTGTTCCTGACTATTATGAGGGGTTGTTTCCTAGGGAACAACTCTTCTACCATTCACTTCAGCGTTGTCGGAGCCATCAGGGATGTGGATCGGATCGGTGATTATGACTGGGGGTCCTTCACTTTCGCCTATTTCCTCCATGGTCTCCGTCTTCGCTCAGAGGGACAAACAGACGCTTGGCTTGGGTTTTACCCCTTTCTGCTAGTAAGCCTTCTTTTCTTACTGCACTTCCTATCATTTCATTTCCCTTCTCTGCATCTGCCGGTTACTCATGTCGTTTCTTGTATCTGTTCACAGTTCTGGGCGTACGAGCGATTCCTATGCCTGAGGCCTGTCACGACTCTCGGTCCTGCTGGTGTACAGAACGTCGGTGCGTACTTCTACAGGGGCAACCCTTACGCTTTGGTATACGGAATGGAGGCTGTTCTGCCAGTTGAGGTTGAGATGGCGTCCCTCAGAATCTTGATTGATGCTCAGATAAACGAGGAGGATTGGATTCAAAGTCGGTACGACCAATTGACCCTAATTGATGAAAGGAGGGTGGCTGCTGTTTTGCACGGTCAGTTATATCAGCAAAGAATCTCTCGATCGTACGACAAAAAGATAAGACCTCGGAAGTTCAAGGAAAATGACCTAGTGCTAAAGAGAGTCATGCCTTGTCAAGACGAAGCCAAAGGGAAGTTTGCCCCGAGTTGGGAAGGACCTTTTGTGATTAAGAAAGTGTTGTCCGGAGGAGCCCTCATATTGCAAGAGATGGACGGTGAGGTGTTTCCACATCCCATCAATTCTGACTCGGTGAAGCGGTTCTATGCTTAAAAAAAAAATCATCATTTTCTCCTCTTTCTTTGAAGAACGAACTACGTAGGACCTGATCTCCCGACTTGTGGGAGTACGTAGGCAGCCATCATTGCACGGTCCATTTCTTTACAAAATAATACTTTCTCTAACCAAAACCGATTCCCAACAGCCAGAAAAACCTTCCTATACCCTCGAAACCTTCCCGAAACCAGCCACCTAATCAGCTTCATCTCAAATGACATAACCTTAACCCAACCAAACAGTTAGCCAAAATCTAAGACTCAGTCCGATGAAATCAACAGGGTGTGCGGCAATATCTGTCAAATCTCCATCAAGACTTGAGAAGAGAAAGAAGGCGAAATATCAAAATCGTGGTTAGCTGGATAAAATGAGGATCCAATGAAAGGCAACGATACGACAAAAAGGGGAAATTACTAAATTTAAATACATGTCAATATATATAAGTCATTTTGTTACAAGATTTCTCTTTCGATAACCGATGAAACTGACATAGTCTATGCAGGAAATAAAATGATCTACAAATCTGAAACTAACTGAAGCAGGATGGATAAGGTGGTGGATAGATCTGAAGCATCGGCATCCCCTGCAATCTGCTGCCCCATCATGTCGATGCGATCCAATAAAGCAGTGGTTCGGCTAACAGTCTCAGAGTGAGCATCTATAACTGCCCTAGTCTGCAATACAATGGCGTCTCTGTCAGTGAGGGCAACATCTCTGGCCAGAATAGCAGCATCTCTCTCAACAAGAGCAACGTCCCTCTCAGCCTCAGTAGTAATCAAGGTCAGTCGGATCCGGCTATCCTCAGTAACCCGACTAGGGGCAGAATCAGCTGAGATGGAATAAGGAATATGGGCGAGAGTGGAGAAGCCTTCAAAATCATATCTGGAAATCATCTCTGTGGACTCAGGAGGAATAAATACCTCTGGGGTGGTATCATCTGTGAAAATCACTCGAGAGTCATCAAATACTCCAGTTTGACTCAAACCAACCATATCAGAGTCTCCGTGCAACCATTGCACATAAGCAGATGTCTGAATGGGGCAACTCTCACTAGACTCGGCAAAGATCCTGCGAGACCAACGATCATATACCCGCAGTAGATCTCTCTCTGTCTGGGGTGATATGAGGAATCGGTAGTCGGCTGCGCCCGTGAAAGGGTGAAAATTCTGTATCTGATCAAACTGCCCCATAACCGCCAAGGGATGATAAGTCATCACGCCCCTCAAGCTAGAAATAGGGATGAAATCCAAGGTGGACACATGAGTCGAGAAGCTCATGAAGGAGCAATAACCCGAATAGATCAAGAGATGAAAGGGCTCCTCAATAGCCGATAAAAATTATATCCAGGAAGCCGCATCAGTACAACTCACGGGACGGAACGAAAATTGCATGACTATGTCGTGGCTGAAGCAAAACCCATGGCGACGGAAATGACCGATGGGGCTGAGATGGCTCATAAACCATACATACAACAAAATAGAGCTCCCTCTGAATACTCTGCCTCGGAAAGACTGACAATATGAGGCTAACATGTAGGTGTCTGCTAGTATCATGGGAATAATGGTGTGATCCTCCTGAAGGGCTCTAGTGGCCGCAATAACTCGCATATCCAACAGATCGGATCCGGCTGGCAGATACAAAACTGAGATAACACAAGCCATCAAAACATCTACTCTCAAAGCGCCCCAACGCTCCTCAGATACGGAAAAATCACCAGAGAATAGATGAAAACTGTCGGGTGAGCTGAATCGGTCAATCAGGAAATGAAGGGGAACTAGATGGTCTGATGTGATCACCGATAACAGAACTGTCCTCCGCAACCCAGTAAAAGTCAAGAACTGACGGCGCATGGGACCAGCTGTGACCCTGGCACAAGGACCATCCAAAGACAAGCCGGTAAAGCGGGCATACTCCTCGAGAGTAGGGGTCAGCTCCACTGTCCCTAATCTGAACACCTGACGGGCAGGGGCCCAAAAGTTCAGAATACCCTCCGCAAAGCCCGCCGGCACCTGAAAGGATAATAAGGACCAGGAATGTCCCAGAAGACCATCTGCAATAATCCTATCGCCCGACGACAAACTATCCAACCAGCGGAAAAGCCTGCCAACCAACCCTGTGGGAGGACCGAGATCCAAACGTACTACGGCGTCTGGTGATGACATCTGTGAAAAATAATGTCAAAAAGACTGTGCAGGGGTCATTATCTATCCATGAATAAAAAGCATGCATCATACAGTTAATAATAGGGCAATTGAATTATCATAATGATAAAACTGTGCATAAATAAATAAAGTAGTTCAATATATAGTGCATGAAATGGAAAAAGAAATTGAACAGGTTCAAGTACAAAAAAGTCCTATCCTATCATGATCTACTCAAAAGTAATATCGTCTATGAAGTCGGGGTTCTCAAACTGATCCCCTGGAGTAGAAGTCGAAGTCGAAGCCCCGAAGTTAATATCTGGGATATATGGGTGCACTGGGGCATCAGATGAGTTCGGGCCTGCATCGAAACCCGCACTGTCAGGGTCATACGCATAAGCATCCTCTGGTGTCCGACCTAACACCCGAAGATATAAGGATAGCTGGTCCACCTGGCGGGTCAGAGTAGCAATCTGCTCAGCATGGGTAGGAGCCCGAACACAGGTAGCCCAATCAGTCATCATCACCGATCCAGAGACCATATCTCCGAGGAAAAATGTGGCCCGAGTTTGAGGACCGATAGTGCGGGGCACCCACCAGGTACGGAAAGCCTCACTCGTGCTGGGACTTGAAGAAAGTGTCAGGCCATCCTCTCCCTCCAGCATAATCTCTGAGGGCTGAGAGTCCACCGGCCAGGATGTAGTGAAGGGGAGGGAGTGCGGAATACGGATCTCTCCAGTTACACATCTGAATGCGCGCTCTCCCAAATACATCACCCATCCTCCAACACTCTGCAAAGTAAGGCGACGGGTGGAAAGTGCGAACTCTGGGCCGGAGGGATATCCATCTGTAAACCCCACAGTCAGATGCTCAGAAAGATAAGGAGCCCAGACGACCTCAGCGGCGGTGATCAACTCCAACTGAATACGGCAGTGGGCGAAGCTGCCAGACACCGGGACCTCCTCCAAAGTACTGTGGTGCCACCGCCGACCCCTGGGATAGGTATCCAGACCGAGAGTCGTGACAGGCCTCAGGCATGGGAATCGCTCGTACGCCCAGAACTGTGAACAGAGACAAAAACGACATGAGTAACCGGCAGATGCAGAGAAGGGAAATGAAATGATAGGAAGTGCAGTAAGAAAAGAAGGCTTACTAGCAGAAAGGGGTAAAACCCAAGCCAAGCGTCTGTTTGTCCCTCTGAGCGAAGACGGAGACCATGGAGGAAATAGGCGAAAGTGAAGGACCCCCAGTCATAATCACTGATCCGATCCACATCCCTGATGGCTCCGACAACGCTGAAGTGAATGGTAGAAGAGTTGTTCCCTAGGAAACAACCCCTCATAATAGTCAGGAACAGACGCCGGAGCAGAATGTCACGAGTAGCTCGGTCTGCAGGGAAGGGCGTCGCATAGATACCTCCAACAGCATCAACAGCCAATGCTTCCGACCGAATGCTGCGGGCCTTGAAGACCCGGTCCTCGGCAGTGAAACCCAATAGAGATCGGACCTCCGCTGGAGTAATATCGAGATCTAGGGGAACACGGACTCCGGTGAACTCGATGCCGGTGATGTACCTCCAATACTAAGGAGTCAGCACGACCTCGCAATCCAAAAGATGAAGGGACTGGGTCTGGTGGAACCATCGTTCAGACAAAGCCCTCATGTAACCCCATGGGCACTGACGGGGTATGATGGTGAAGAAAGAACGGAAACCCCAGGGGTCCACCACCGTGCGGTAATCGGCGTGCAATGTTGTGTAGAGGGAGTAGATGTTAAACCAGTTGCCCCTCGGCTGAGTGAACTCGGGCACCTGTGGCAATCACTATTGGATCAGTCCAGATACGAACGGAGATTGGGAATGAATTCAGAGGAGTAATGAATATACCTCATTAGCGACAAGAGATGCTGAGGGGTGACGACTGAGATCTCGACCCAACAGATCGTGCACCTGAACAGAGGCACCGGGTAGAACGCGGCGAGTAGAGGGAGCTGGTGTGCCGGAGGGCGACCCCTCTGCCTCAATGTCCGGAAGAACGGCCTCATCAACCTCAGGATGATCAGGCCGGACGACAGCCTCCGCCAGTCGGCGAGCCTGGCGAGTCCGAGTCAAAACCGGGGCAGGTACAGCCCTACGGCGGCGAACACCCGAGGCACGAGGGGCAGTGGAGCTGCTGGGAGCGTCAGGATCCATAGCTGGAACGAAACAGTCGAAGAGGGAGGTATATTCTATTTCGAATTATATCACAAACATTTTATTTGCCTATCTTCATCGTAGAATTAATGCAGCATGATGCATGGTTACTATATATGCATGAATTAGATTTTAGTGGGACTCCAGATTTTTTGAAATTTCGGCAGAGTTTCGTCTATAAAATGAGCGTCTCATGCACAGCCAGTCATGTTTTCAATTAACCCAAGCCACAACAGATCAAAATTGCATTTTATATGGTTAATTACGACATTAAAATGACCATAATGCATGCTTTCTTTCAAAAAAAAAAAACGACAAGTATGTGTGACCCGCATCATGAGCATAGAATATGATTCGCACAGTTGAGACATAACATATACGTGCAATGACACATGGCATAGCATTTCAAAGCATGCATTTGTAGCTCTAAACATTCAAAATAACAAATGTATAGCGAAACATCGACGAGATAAGAAAACAATCGGTCAAAATGTTACCCATAGCGTGTAGATCGATCTAACCGGAGCGGTTTTTGCGAGAAGGTGGAAAAAATCGGCAAAAGGGACGTATGAAGGTGCAAAATCGCGAAAAGCAACAGTGGGTAAGGGTTGAGAACGACAGATCTGGGAAGGGGCGATCGGTTTACAAAATCCGATCTTGGCCGCAGATCAATCTGCGGCTGGGGCCGATGCTTTTCCCCCTTTTCCTTTGCAAAATTGATCAACTTTAAAACTCATTTGACTAGTTATGTGAAAATAAAATACGAGATTTCGAACGATCGGGTGTGGAACACGACGAATCGATTTGTCGGGGCGGGACCCAACAAGAACGAGGTGATTTACGAGACGATCAACTGAAAACGAGACCCGGTGCTGACGAGACGATCAACCGAAAACAAAACCCGGTGCCGACGAGACGATCAACCGAAAACGAGACCCAGTGCCGACAATACGATCAACCGAAAACGAGATCCGATGCAAACGAGTCGACCAATCGGAGACGAGAACCGATACAGACGAGTCGACCAATCGGAGACAAGGACCGATACAGACGAGATGATCAATCGGAGACTAGACCCTACATCTACGAGACGACCGATCGGATATGAGACCCGACAGTTATGAGACGACGACGATTCCAAGACGACGGCGATTACGAGACGGAGCACGACATCTGCGATAACGATTATAGCAACGACCTGTCAGAGACGGAACCCGACAACAACGATGCGATCAGCGATTGAGTTCTGTTAAGATCAATACTCACAATAAATTTACGATTGCATGATGCATTGACACCTTTACGAATGTTTTGCATGCCTTACATCTCGTGTTGCATTATTAGCTATATGTGTTGCATCATGTATGTACTGTCATTCTTATGCTCTGTCATTCATGCATCAGGTGTCTACTTCTTTATCATATTCATTTCATTTAACATTCCATAAACATGATAAAGAGGGGCAGCTGTAGACACCCAAATTTTGCGCTTCGTATACTAACCCTGACATGAGGGCAAAATCGTCAATTAACCCAGCCTACGAGAACGAAAGGTGGACATAAGTACGAACACTCAAAGCCACCACAACGACTTGCGATCAAAGCCAACACGACAACAAGCGGATATCAGGAATCGACTAATGTCCACTACGCTTACCTGCTCGCCGGTGAGCTGGTGGGGGTCGGGGGGCAGCGCCCCTTGGAAACCAAGCTCCAAATACAAATCCTGTGTCATGTCGCAGCCATTCGAAACGAGCATTCCTGAACGATATGACACGTTTCCCAGCGGTTCCCGGGCTGCAAAATACAAGCTCACCGTCCATCTCTTGCAATATGAGGGCTCCTCCGGACAGCACTTTCTTAATCACGAAAGGTCCTTCCCAGCTCGGAGCAAACTTCTCTTTGGCTTCGTCTTGACAAGGCATGACTCTCTTTAGCTCTAGGTCATTTTCCTTGAACTTCCGAGGTCTTATCTTTTTGTCGTACGATCGAGAGATTATTTGCTGATATAACTGACCGTGCAAAACAGCAGCCACCCTCCTTTCATCAATTAGGGCCAATTGGTCGTACTGATTTTGAATCCAATCCTCCTCGTTTATCTGAGCATCAATCAAGATTCTCAGGGACGCCATCTCTGGATGAAAAAATGAAGAAATGCATTGATAAAGGCTGCCAGAGGCAGCCGCAGATTGATCCGCGGCTTGGCCGCAGGTTGATCTGCGGCTAGCCTCGGTTCCCCCGCGCCGCGCTCGGTTCCCCTGCGCCGCGCTCGACTGCCGTGTCGTCAGTCGTCCCATCATTGGCCGCTGATTGATCTGCGGCTGGCTGGACTGCTTTTCTCGATTTTCGTACCGCGCCTCGATTCCCGTGTCGTACTGTTGGTTTTCGCTGAAAGGCTTGTATTTTGCAGTCCGGGAACCGCTGGGAAACGTGTCATATCGTTCAGGAATGCTCGTTTCGAATGGCTGCGACATGACACATGATTTGTATTTGGAGCTTGGTTTCCAAGGGGCGCTGCCCCCCGACCCCCACCAGCTCACCGGCGAGCAGGTAAGCGTAGTGGCCATTAGTCGATTCCTGATATCCGCTCGTTGTCGTGTCGGCTTTGATCGCAAGTCATTGTGGTGGCTTTGAGTGTTCGTACTTATGTCCACCTTTCGTTCTCGTAGGCTAGGTTAATTGACGATTTTGCCCTCCTGTCAGGGTTAGTATACGAAGCGCAAAATTTGGGTGTCTACACAGATAATTACTAAACATACTTGTTTATTCACTGTTTTGTTTTAGGATATAACTTCTTTTTTATTCAGTTCATTCAGTCATTTTCATTTAGTTTTATGAAATAGCCCCTTAGTCAGCAAAAAGCCCTTTATCAACAATGGTTTAGTTTTATGAAATAGCCCCTTAGTCAGCAAAAAGCCCTTTATCAACAATGGGCAAGCCAAAGCTTCCTCAAAAATCGCAATTGAAAATAAGTGATATGAGACTTTGAACTCTTCGTACATGCAACTCACCACTACAGATATAAATGCTTGTATGGCCTCTGCATTTGCCACAAATCAGTAGTATTCAAGCAATTAAGAGGCAAAGACCAAACAAGAGGCCTTATTTTATACGAAACCTTAGCCTTCCAAATACAAGAAGCCAGAGGAAAGCTATGTAGAGACTAACCCATATAAATATTCATTGGTGATAATAACCTCAGTTGTTCTATGTAGTTCTATAAAGACTTCTGGTGCCAACTACTGGAGGCCACTTGAATTACTATAGATATTTGACTTCCGCAGATGATTGTTTCATAATCTTTGATCTTATATACTTCCCATGCAATGCTTCTTATGCAGGTATGTTGTCGAGAAAGATGTTAAACATAATGTAGTCTTTGTATCAAGGAGCTATTATTCAGTTGATAAAAGAAGGCGCTTGTTTCGTGTGGGATCCTTGAAATGGCTTAGTGGGATGCATCCGAACCAGATCAACCGGCTCCAATGCAAGGTACAGAAAATTCAAATATATCACAATTCACATACACTTTCGAGTTTTGTACGATACCAGCCAGCCTTAGGTTCTTACCACTTGTTAGAAAAGTGAGGGGTCTCCAATAAAAGGAGATAATGGAAGAAAATACCAGAATTCAAATACCTCTTCCTTTCTCTTGGTTTTCGTTTGTTTAATTTGGGGTTTACTTTGCAGAACATGTGGTGTAGTTGAATATCTATTTGTGTGAGTTAAAAATAAGTAGGTCTGCGACTATTGATGAATACATTTTTCTTGACACTCGTTGACAAACCAGATGATATCACCATAATGCCTTGAATATTTATCTTGATTATGTGTTCACGCAACTTGTTACTATTGACATGGGATCATAAGGAGCTGAAACTTATTCTAAAATCAAGCGAGACGCTGATTGTAGTTTAATTTTGTGTAGTTCCACAGTACTGTTAGAACACAATTTACTGCACCAAGGCTTTAAAAGATTTTCGATTCTTCATATGTTGAGAAATTATTTCTCAGTTGCATAGAAGCACATATCAGTGTCTCCCATCAAGTAAAAGATTTGTTGATTTGAAACTTCAGCTACATTAAAGATTTGTTGATTTGAAACTTCAGCTACATCCCATCAAGTAATGTTGTTGATGTGGGACACTCTTGTTGACATTTTTATTTCTCTTTTCAGGTTCGACATGGTCCTGGTTTTTACGACTGCAGCTTGACAATGGAACATGGTGAAAATAGTCATGATAAAGTAGCGGTTGTCCAATTATTTGAAGATGATCAGGGCCTGGCAGCTGGTCAGTTTGCAGCCTTCTACGATGGGAGAACCTGCCTCGGCTCTGGCGTGATCTTGGAGTCCTGGGACGATTTGGGATTTCCCGTTTGTGCAAAGGCTCTTGAAATTGCAAGAATGGAAGATAAATCAAAGCTTGGGAAACCAGTAAAGATCAAAGTAAAACCTTGTCTTCATGACTGTGATACTAAAGATGCCCCCGAGGGGATGCCAACCTAAAGCTGGTTGATTCTAAATTTGCTGTTACAGATGACAGAAGTGAAAGAAGTTTGGAACCTCACCCTGAAATCATCTCTCTCTCTCTCTATATATATATATATATATATGTATATATATATATAGTGATCTTACCTTATGCAATTAGATTACATTCAATTGCTTACCTTGATAGAATTTCACATTGCTATATCAACCAATAAGAAAGTTCAAGACCATTTTTAGTCCGAACTTATTTTTTCTTTGATTAGCTATCTGATAATTATTTTTCTAATAGCCTCATCAGAATAAATCAATACTACATTCAATTTTTTACCTAAATATTTAATCAAATAAAAATGTACTATATAATTTCATTATTTACTTAATATAAACATAATAATTTAATTATGATATTCCCAAAGTACTAACTGAATATTATATACAATTACTTACCTAAACAATTAACACAAAAATTAAATAAAGAAAAATCATGTACAATATACTAATAAATATAATAATTATGACACGTTTCAAAACGCATATTTATCATTATTATATTAGTTGCTTAATATCTTGGCGGGTCTGAAATTATCAATACATAACAATCATCTTCAAATGGAGAGGTGTGGGAATCAAATCTAGATTCAATTGAGAAAATTATTTTGTTAAAAATATGTCCGATAGTCTATATGAAGCCTACTTCTAGGGTTGAGATTAACGTCTATACCCCCTCATCGATGAGGATATATTAGTTGTAGCACAACCATCTCCCAATGACCCTCTTATATTCTGAGTGTAGATTTCTCAATCCACAAATTCTATTATACTCAAAATATATCCACCATATATACTAATTACTTAATAAACACATGTAAATCAAATTGTAGAACCTTAAAAACTATTATTCTAAAATATGAAAATACTTTTACAACAAAATCTACATTTATAACATTTGACCTCAAAGAGATCCGTACAAGTGTCGTTTGGGTATTGGGTTACACAATCTAATCAACCCTATAATTTTTGAATTAGAAGAATGACTATGGGAGGGAAAGGCCTCAAACTTCTTTTTATAGGTATTGGTACTAGTATTGCTTATGTTTGGAGGAACTTCTTTGGTAGAAGCAATTCCAAATAGTGAAAACTGTTGTCACGATTGTTTTTACAAGTGTTTCAGTGTTTGGACTTCCTCAGTAGAGGTAGGCTATAAGTCGCTAGTGTGCTAGCTAGCAACTTGGATAAAAATATGCTGGCGGTTTTGGGTGTGATTTCCAGAAAGGTGCACATGGGGTCTTGGTCCAGGTATCTCTACTCTACCCCCTCAAGGTCCTAATCTCTAACTTAAATCCCCAAATTATGGTATTTTGCAATTTGACCCAGTTACAAATTTTTATTAATTTTAAGGTTAAAATACAAATTTTGGGTGTCTATAACTATTTTTCTTTATCATGCTTATGCAATGCAATGAAATGAGCGGGACAAAGACGTAGAAGCCCAATGTATGATGTGATATGCGTGAATGCTCATGTTGAAAACCCTTTGATGAGGTAGCCTACGTATCTCAAGAGCTCAAGAATTTGGTCGAACATAGTTCGAAACGTGTCAAGTTACTCGTGAAGACTGGGGGTCATGCAAGGTTTTAATGAGTAAAGCTGGTAAGTTGTTCACAACCAAGCTCGTGAGAGCAAGGCGCAGTCAAGTTGTTCACAACCAAGCTTGTGGGAGCGAGGCGGTTAAGGTTGTTTGCACCCAAGCTCGTGGGAGCAAGGTAGTCAAAGTTGTTCACAACCAAACTCGTGGGAGCGAGGCGGTCAAAGTTGTTCACAACCAAGCTCGAGAGAGCAAGGAGGTCTAGTGTTCACAACCATACTCTAGAGTGTAAGCAAGGGCGGAGCCAGGATTTTTTTCTGCCCTGGGCTACCGCGCGGTCAAAAAACTTATGATCTTATAAATAATTTGACGGGGGGTTCGGGGGCTGAGCCCCCGAGTCAATTTTTTTTTAAATAATTTTATATTTTTCGGCCAGTTACATATGTAAAATATGTATTTAATTACAATATTATTAATATTACAAGTAATAACATTATATATATATATATATATATATATGCATACACTCCTTATTGACCCATAATATTCTTTTCTAATCACAAATTTGTTAATAAATATTTAAATTCCTTATGTTATGAAAATAATCTAAATTACATATGACATATTAAATAAATTACAACAACAAAAAATCATTAAAAAAACTCTTCTATTAGAATTGGTTTATGAAATTTTTGTTTTGCTACCTCCAAATCTCTTCTATTAATCTGCTCCCTTAAGTTTATTAAGTTACATATTTTTCCCTAACTTTGGATGCAGTGGGTCTAGTGGCGGAGATCTAGAAACTAGAAGCAGAAGATGAATGAAAAGTTGAAGCAGAAGCTCTGCACCATACAGGGGAAATGTCAAATGAGCTTGTCTTGGATTTAGAATTAGTTTGTGAAATTTTTGTTTTGCTCTCTCCAAGTATAGCTCCTCTATTAATCAGCCCCTTAAGTTTATTAAGTTACATATTTGGCCCTAGTTTTTACCTATAAAAAAAAAAATTCCACCTGGGCTACGGCCCACCCTAGCCCATGTGTACCTCCGTCCTTGAGTGTAAGGCGATCAAGGTACATTCACAACCAAACTCAAGGGAGTAAGGCGGTCAGGGTTCAAAATGCACTTACGATATTATGTAATAAATATAATAATCGGAATGTTGCCATGTTTAATACGCTGTAAATGATATGAAAATGTGATGATAATGTCATGAAAATGTAAATGTGATGTAAATGGGACTGTGATTATTCAAAAAATGGTTGGGGTTAATCTTTTAGTTAGGAATGACGTCCCCTTTGCGTCATTAATAAAACATGCATGCTAATTACCACTCCGTTGGTCTCGCGTGCGGCGTGCCTTTTCAATTTTCCCTACGATTGACGAAAGTGGCTCTAAGCCCCTTGGTTAAGCCAATTGAAATGCGTTTAAAAGTTACACCAGTGCATTGGTTTTTTAGGAGTCACCCTGGTTATTAGAATCAAACGCCTCCTAGATTTCATCCTCGATTTCTAGTTGTCAATATTTATCATGCAAATATCGTCCCAATTCTAGAATGAATGCAAATAACGATGTTAACAAATGATGGTATGGCTGAATTTAATGAGATTTAGTTAAAAATGGTACTTGACACCTGAAGATTGTTTTAACTCCCTTGTGGCTAGACATGGACGAGGCTGGGTTGAGCCGTTCTGGAATTCGACAAGCTTCGGGAGCTCATCCCTGGAGGGCACCTAGTGCTACTTCGGTAATATAGCACTCATGTTCTGTCCATCGCTTGAGGGAGGCTGTCATTTGACAGGAACAAGTTGGGCCTGTGGGTGATAATGATGATGATGAGGAGGAGGAAGATGTTACTCCTGTTGAGGCTATTGCTCTTGCTGTAGGGGGTCGTGCTACCCCTCACCCCGCTCTTAGGGGCATTACGGTGCAGGAGCCTACTCTTCGCGGAGGGGGCTTATCTTTTCACCAGTCTTATTACCTGCATTTTGGTGTGGTAATGAATCTTAACCTTTCCTTTTTCTCTGACATTAGGTAAGACCTGGGTCGAACCCCACTACTCGGGGTAATTGGTTCTCTGTATACACTCTATATCACTGTCTGCATTCGGATTACTAGGATTGAGTTCATACTTGGGGCTGTGTTTGTTTCTATACTATCGTCCCGCGATGGCTTCTGGGAGGGTATATATAGGCCCAATCCAAGAGGTGGTTTCCACTGATGCAATCCCTTCACTTTATAGATTGTGAGGTGGCTATATGACCCCTCTAGACTGGAGGTATATTACAGGCATTGAGTTTACCGACCGATGGGTGGAGTTGGACAAGAAGATTTCTCATACAGAGGTGGTCGGTCTCTTGGAGATTTATGATGTGGAGGAATCAGGAGCCGAGGACAGGTCCTCTGATGGATGAACCAGACCATTCTGCATTCTACCAACCTTTTCCTGCTAAGATTAGGAGGAATCAGCTGCTGAATCGATTGTTTATGATTATTATGAGAGGTTGCTTCCTAGGTAATAACAACTCGACCATTCATAACAGCTTAGTACAGGCCATCCAAGATGTAGATTAGATCCAGGCTATAATTGAGGCTTTATCACATTCTCCTTCTTTCTGCGTAGCATGCAGCATCGCACCGAGGTGTTGACTACTGGATGTTTCGACTTTTACCAGTTCCTCATGGTACATTTCTCTTCTCCCCTTTTGCTTCTTTTGGCTTTCATTCTTTCCATTTCCACTCGGGTTTAACAGGTTTTTTTTTATTGTTTTTTTTTTAGTTCTGGGCATTTGAGCGGTTGTGTTGCTCCCGACTCATGGCCTGCCTGACTTGGGGAGTAGGCTTCTAGCCCTGAGTTTGACTTTTCATTGCGACGAGTGCCTTTGTTGATGACTAGTGGTTGAGAGCTCTACATGGGAGAGAGGGCCTTTATGTGTCACTGGAGCTATTTGCATTCCATTCCATCCACCGGCACGCCATTCGTGGTCAGTGACAGCAAATTAGGGATCTTCCTTTGTAGGGGGATCTCTAGTTATGATTTATTGTTAGATAAAATATTTTTATGAGTGATAGAACTAGAAATGATAGATAAAATGACTTCAAGGCACGATCAGGTCGCTGTCCTCAAGGCTTAATTCGCTCCACTAATTTATGCAAAATGGTTCCAAAGAATTTCCTCTAAGTTATAATGAAGTCTGTGATATTCTTCAATTTGCACTATTGAAGAATATCTTACGGACAAATCTATGAATTTCAATATTGTTGTTTATTAAGTATTGTATTCTGCAGTAATATAATGAGTTAAAAGATTTGCAGAAGAAGAAGAAAGAATATGGAAATGAATGTTTCCAAAATATGTTTTTAGGAATGCTACATGTGTCTTTTATTTATAGTGTTTTTCAAAAGTTATTTTCAAAGTATGTTACAAAAGTGTGGTTTTCAAAGGTGATTTTCAAAGTATATTAGGACTTTAGTTTTTGAAAGTCATTTTTTAGTTATCCTAAAGCAAGAAAATGAGTTAGAGTCCAACTTAGGGTAGGACAACCATCACATTCGACTCATCATCAAATTATACTAACAATTCATTATTTGGGCCTTAAACTCCACTTTAAGAGATAAAAAGTAACCCAAATGGTTTTAAGGTCCATAGATGATTTACAAACACCAATTTCCCCTTACAACCCTAATTTCAAATGTCCATCACGTGTGGAAGTAATTAGGGGCGGATCCACGACAGGGGCAGGGGGGCACCTGCCCCCACTGAATTTTCAGGAGCCACGGGTCAAGCACTCAAGCTAGAAAAAATTTGTTTGAAGAGCTTAAAAATTCTAAAAAATCTGTTTTTTGATATTTATACAATGAGATATCAATATGCATGTGATAGGAGAGAGACAAGATAAAATATTGGTAGCAATGTGGTGGGCATGTGATGAATTTGGCATTTCCCTTAGAATGTGATTTTCTGTCTCCACCAAACTTATAATAATAATTTGCTATTTTTTAGTCTGCATGGTTATGGAGAACAATGAGTCATTTGCCCTGTTTGCCTCCGGGATTGAGCTAAAATTTGTTAATATATTGTCTTAAAATTCCCACACTCCCGTTACCTTGGTCTTTGGTCCTAAAATTTATTTAATGTTGTATTTCATTTATTGTTGTTGCTAATTACACTAAACTATTCATATTGTATATTGGTCTTGTTTTGATGTTGAATTAGTTTTTAAACATTTATTGATTGTCAGCATAGACATACGTAATAGGGTTACAACAACTAAACGTACAAAATTTAAATCTATTCTTAAAAATGTCCGAGCCAAATGGACTAGTGACAACCTGTCACTGCTGATATTCACCAAAAAAACTCATTGCGGGTTATTTAATTTTGTGATTATTTCATTAAATTTTTATTATTAAGAGAATTGTTTTTCAAATTTGACCCCACTGAACTTCGAGGCCGGATCCGCCCATGCTCCTAATTCCTCTAAATGTGAATTTAGAGGCCTTAGTTTTCCTCCTAAGCTCACAATTTCCACAAATTCACATCAATTCAAATGATACAATTTAATTTCAAAATCCATAATTAAAAAAAAAAGCCACAATTCTTCTAAATATGAATTTGGAAGCCTTGGACCTTTTCCTACACTCACAAACAAGAAAATAATCCAAATTAAAGTAATTACATGAATCTAATTTTTAGATCCTTCATGGGCTAGGTCTAATTTCTATGGGTAGAGAGACCTACAAGCCTTGGATTTACCTAGGATATCATCAAATTGCAATACAAGAGTTAAGAGTATACCCAATCGATTCAAACAATAGAGTTTCACATAATTCTAATTGATATCCAACTCATCTCTTATTATAAAGCCTCTGGTTTTTAAAACGGTTATTTTAGTGTAATTGAGTCACACCATATAATAGAAAGATTTCTATTGAAATACATAAAATAATGATTAAAAAAACTCTATACATTGTAAAATATAAAAAATTCTTAATTACTCTCTCACGGTAAAAAATAAAATAAAAATTATTCCACATGTTTAGATAATTGTTAGTCAACTTCCCATTTGAATTGAAACACAAGTGAACAATTTCAATTCAAATTCAAAATAATAACTGCCCACTTAAGCACCTATTTTTTTCTCCCAATTATCTATAACTACCGATCATAGTACTTCCCACTTGAATTAGATCGAACGCCATCGCTATATTCATCCGATTATATTGTGCTGCATCCGAATTTTGAAATATCTTTTTCCTACCTTTTTTTCCCCTTTTTTTTTGGACAGAGTAGTTAAGAAACTCATCATTATTTTCAGAAGAGATTGCATAAGCACCGTGGAGGCGAAATTAAATCATTTTCCCCTCTTTTTTACAGGGAAAGATGAGTATATGGTATTTGATTATATTTTTACACTCTCTCAAGAAGAATAAGAACTCTGGCACTCTTATGCCTATGATTTGCCACACTCTCTTTCTTGAAGTTAATATGAATTTATAATAATTTTAATATTTTATGACATTCTTTAAGTTTTTCAAAACTAATGACTCCGTCTCTCATTTTACCTTAGTTTTACTTTGCATGACCTTGTTTGGAACAAGACGTACAATACCTTAAGTCCTTCTTATAGACGATTTTCTGTACCAAAGACAACAATCCTGACATTCAAAATAGTGTTTTGTGAGTTTAATGTTCGCATGCAGAATGACGAAACCAAAGCAGATATATAAGAAGATATATTTCTTTTATATATGTAATTTCTGGATATTACAAAATTAAAAAAATTTACTTTTTATCTAAAATAAAAAAAATCTACACACACCCTGCTTTGTGCATGCCTGCATCGTAACTAGAAGCAATGTAAACATGCATTGAACGGTGGAGCGTCATTGTAATATTTTACATATTTTGAAATCTATTTTTTATGAAGTATGTTGCAGTGTAAATTGAATCTATCTACTTACTAACAATGGTTGAATCTACTTAGCAATTGTTACAAAGTGATGTAGTAACATGCCTTTTATTTTTAGTTGTAATAATGTTGAGATTTTTTATATGTATATGTATATTTATCCTACTAACACTATAATTCTTATTTGATTAATAAATTTTCTTTAATTTAATAATTATGTTATATTATAGCACACAGTGTGCCCCAGCGGCTATATATTGAGATGTAGAAGATGGTGTACAGGAATTAACAATTGACAATTCTACATGATTCAATAAGAATTTAAGAGGATTAGAATTGGACCTTGCTATTTTTGAGAAGAAGAGTTGCTTTGAATGCTAAGATTGGCCTCCTTGCTCTCTTTTATGATTGGGCTTGAAGATGAGATGAAGGATTTTGATTTATATTTGTTTCTCTCTCGATATTTCTCTTTTTTCTAAGTATTTTCGTGTCTTTCTCCCAATAAGAAGTTTTTCTATTTCTCTTTTATTATGCATGAAATGAAAGAATAAGGAATAAATAATGTTGAAATGAATGCAGGGGGCAAGTCGTGTATGCATACACGGCTTTGACCTTGTACGCGTCTTGGGCCGCACACATTAGGGCTGAGCAAGTAACCAAATTGGAACCGAAACCGCACCAAAAACCGCACAAACCGCACCAATTAAAACTGCACCAACGGTTCCAGCGTATGTGGTGATTTTAGGTGGGTTGAAAAACCAAATTTACGGTTTCGGTTTGGTTACTGGCCAAAACCGCACGCATAAAACCGAAACCGCACCGTATTATTCTTTTTAGATGTGACCATTTTTTAGTTGTAAGATGTTAGTTATGTTGTTTTTTTTAAATAGATTTGGTGATCTTAGACCATAGTAATTATATGGGTATGTGCAATGGATACAGGTTTATGGAGAGGATGAATGGTCATTTGGCTACTGTGAGCAAGGCATTGGAGTTTTTAGTTGCCCTTCTGGAGAGAATCCAATGTATACATATAGGGAATGCATTGTCCTTGGTAGAACAAACTTTTCCATCTTTAAGATCAATCAGATACTAAGGGAACTTAGTAGAGAGTGGCCTGGGCACTCTTATGACTTGCTATCTAAAAACTGCAATCACTTCTGTGATGAATTTTGTGAAAGACTTGGTGTGCCTAAACTTCCTGTTAAGTTTCCTCTGCATTAATTTCTTCTCTATATAGTTATGTATATGTATGTATGTATGTATGTATGTATGTATGTATGTATGTATGTATGTATGTATGTATACATATTGTGTATATAGAATACATGTCTATTGTGGCAACTTCTGTTTGACTGTTACTTTTTATCAAAAAATTTGTAACCAGAAGGTCATAAACTAAAAACTGAATCTAGAAAATCCGCCATCAGGTGATTAGGCTATTGTACCCATCCTAATACATTTCTCCATTCATTGTTTAAGATCACATGTTCACATTTATCTCTTTGTAAATTCAGAAACAATATTTGCGTTATATAATCTGGGGCAGAACTAATAATTTATATTACGAAGGTCAAAAATTGCATAAAATTTTGTTATTTCGATTGGTTTTAGAACCGAAACCGCACTAAATGAAACCGCACCGCACAGTTTAAAACCGCACCGCACCAATCACAAGCGGTTTCATGTACGGTTTTGGATTTGTCAAACCGTACCTAAGCGGTTTCGTGTGCGGTTTGGGCTTTAAACCGCACCAAACTGCACAATGCTCACCTCTAGCACACATGGATCAGTTTGTGGTCCTTTCTCTCTCCTCTCCCCTTGGATTTTCCTTTTTTTTTGGCTATTTTAGCCTGCCCCTAGGATGATATGTCTTCCAAATTTTCCCCTTTTTGGTGCTTTCCTTTATTTTTAAATTATCTCAACGAAAGGATATTAAACAGATACAGACACGACGTATTTGTTAAATAAAAAAATGCGGTTCTAGCTCTTTTTCTCTCTCATACGATTGAGGGTCGAGGGCAATGAGTCATGCATCGTGGGAGCAGTAAGGCCCCTGAAGGGAACTGCGTGGTCAGGTCAAGGAACAGAGTAAAAGGCTAAGAATACTCCAGATAGTAGAGCCTAAGTCGGTAGGAAAGGAATAAGAACATGTCTTTGAGCCAAATATGGATAATATCCATTTTAATTAGACACAAATAATATTTGTTTTAGACAAATATAGATGTGAATGAATATCGAAATTTTCGATTACCATTTACAGTCTATAGCCTTAAATATGTTTATCTTTTAAAGTCCCTACGCAATACTATTGGAATTTATTTAATTATTTACCTTCATAGAATTCATTGGCAATTTAATAAAATCTATTATAGTTTTTTTTTTTGTGTTTATATATATTTATATATATATATATATATATATTTATGAGACAATGTTATATTAGACATATCTTAGTCAAAATTGACTAATACTACTTAATAAAACGACATAGTTTTATTCCTTAAGGTTAAGTTTTTCATTTTAAGGTTTTATTTAAAAAAATATTTAATTATAAATTTTATACAAAACTACGTCATTTTATTCAATAGTCTTAGAGGACGTTTGAGATTACTTATAAGCAGTCAAACCTGCTTATAATCAGTTTTAACAAGCAAAAAGTGTTTGATAACATGATTTTAAAATTGTTTATAATCACTTTTTATAATAATCAGAAACTCCAAATTCGAACTTCTGATTATTTGTCAAATCTAATAATCAGGTTTGACCAAGTATATTACTAATCTATCTCTATTTATTTTAGTAATTCTTTCCATTACCCATCTTTACTTTTCAAAACATTCATTTTTGGTAATTTACACTTGATGAGCTAAAAGAACATGAAATACACCCATTCCGCCATTCCCTAATTAAAAAGAGAATAAAAAAAGAATTCACCACCATACGCAACCTCAGGCCTTCTAACTTGAGCAAGATTTGATTCTAGTTTCACATATGCAGTGAAGTACATGTAGATAGATGCATTACATGCAAGTGTACTGAAAATGAAATAGGGGAAAAAATGAGGGCTATAAACCCATACTTTTCTAGAGAATTCCACATGGCTATCAGTATAGTGGAAATAACACCAAGTAAAGCATATTACGACCCAACAAAAGTATGATCAGAACTATTGCTATAATATCAAAAATTTCAGACAGGACAAAACAAAGAGATCATTCAATAAGCCTCATTCGCTGGTTAAAATTATGCTTGTACCTCTACATTGCAAAACATGCAATATATAACTCCAGAGAAATTTAAAACATTATCTGCAACTGTAAGCCAAGAACATTCACACATAAAACCAAAGACAAGACTTGATACAATGATCTCTGACATAGAAGTACGGCTAGGATGAGACCCCACTAGTTGCTCCAGCATATTAAGTATATTGCTTACAGATAATATACTTCCTGCTGGTTGGAATTGTTCAGATTTTTTTATTTTTTGCTAAATTTAAATGTAATAAAAGAAAGAGATGTACAAAAGCTAAGGGGCATACCCCAGAAAGACAAGGAGGGTATAACCCTACACTATACAAAAAAGCAGGCCATGATTAAGTATAGCATAGACATCATATGGCATACCAGATGATGTCATGGCGATACATGCATTACAGATCTAAGTGCCTATAGCAGCCAGACTATAACTTTCTGAAATTTGTTGTTGGTGTGAAGGGTACATTTTAGCTTATGCAGAATATCTTGGACAGACCCTGGCTGGAGCAGGTCGACTAGAGTAGATGTGCATGTTATGTTCGTGCCATACACTGTAGACCACAGCTGCGAAACCAAGGTGCAACAGACTATAATGAACCTGGGTACTTGGGCGGCTAATAATAAAATCAGTAATAGCAGACCAATTGCGACTAATACCACGCCAGCCAGAGTGCCTTAAAACAGATATGAGAACTTGAAACGAGTATGGGCAGTGAAAAAAGAGATGGTTAAAATTTTCCATTGCAGCGCTGCATAGAACACAAATCGGATTGACCTCAATACCGTACTGAATCAGCCTATCAAGAGTTCCCAGACCATTGTGAAAAGCCAGCCATAATATGAAGGAGAGTCTAGGGGTTAAGAATTTATGCCAAACTAATTTATTCCACCTGACTGGCTGACCTACTTGGCGAATAGAGTGCCATATTAGTAGAAGGCTTCACGTCGCTGGCCTTTATGCCATCCCAGAGAATAGAATCAGAAACAGCAGAATTACAATGTCTAGAGTAGTCAAAGGAGTTTCTAAACTCAATGAGACATCGCAGTCATTAGGGATGGGGATACACCAGAAAAACTTATTCCTAAGCTGGAACGTTTTAACCCATTTGGCCCAAAAGGATGAGGATGAAGGGTTAATGATGTGCCATGAATGCATGAGAATGGATGCCCTGTTCCAGTCCTCCAAATTCTTGATGGCCAGCCCACCTTCAGCAGTGGGGAGCGAGATTTTGTTCCAAGCAACTTTAGCGCCAAATTTCTGCATAGAAGGGCCTTTCCATAAGAATCTGCTCATAGAAGATTTAATGTCCTTCAACACTGCAGCTGGGAGAATAAAGTGAGCAGACCAATACGAATGGATCGCATGAATGACAGATATAATTAATTGCAGGCGACCTGAATAAGATAGGAAGTTATTAGTCCATGAGGAAATCCTGTTCTTTACTTTTCAAGAAGGGGCTGACAATCTGCGAGGCTAAGCTTGGTGGTAATTAAAGGGACTCCAAGGAATTTGGCTGGGAATGAGCCCAGTTGAAACCCAAGACAAGCTATGATTGATTCAGCTTGGTCATTAGGAACCTGAGAAAGAGAGCACATACTCTTTGCAGCGTTTATATAAAGCCCGGATAAATGTGAGAAATGCTCAAGGCAAGACTTTAGAACAATCACAGAATTTGCATCTCCATGACGAAAGAGAATGAGATCATCAGCAAAGCATAGATGAGTGAGGTGGAGTTGCTTCGTTTTCCAGTGATGCTTGAATGTAGGCTGTTTAGTTTCAGTACTAAGAATAAGGGATAGCACTTCCATGACGATAACAAATAAATATGGAGAGAGGGGATCCCCTTGTCTAAGACCTTTTGCTCCATTGAAAAAGCCACATAGCGCTCTATTAATTTTCACAGAGAATCAAGTTGAAGTGATGCAGGCCTTTATCCAATATAAGAATTTTGGAGGGAACTTGAGCAACCTCAATGCAGCTAATATGAAATCCCAAGATATAGAATCAAAAGCTTTCCTCATATCAATTTTAAGAGCACAGCAAGCAGGACCTGATTTTCTATGGTAATTACGAAACAGCTCTTGGGCAATAAGGATGTTGTCACCTATTCTTCTGCCAGGGACAAATGCAGCTTGACTCGGAGATAATGCTTGGGGAGAAGCCCCTTAAGCATTGACGCAATGAGTTTTGAGATGCACTTATGGGTAGTGTTACAGCATGATATGGGTCTATAGTCATTCATAGATGTAGGGTTAGCAGTTTTTGGCACAAGAACAATGGCAGTAGACTTTGTGCCTCTCAGAAGACATCCTTGCTGAAAGAAGGATTTAACTGCATGAGTGAAGTCTCTTCCCACTATGTCCCAAGAGTGTAAGAAAAAATTGACGTTGAATCCATCCGGACCTGGCTGTTGTTTTTCTTCATAGATTTCAAGGTAGACAAGATTTCCACTTCAGTGACATCCCTTTCAATGATGGAAGCATCATGAAGAGATACTGTGTTTACAGGGGACAGATTCTGAATATCATTAAATTCAGCTTGCGAGGGAGTGCCCAGGAGATTTTTGAAGTGCTCAATAGCAATACTCTAAACATCATTATGGCCATATTTGAGCTCCCCCTCAGCATTTTCAATAGCCAGAACAAGTCAGCTTTTATGGTTTCAATTAACGTGGAAGTGATGTTTGGCCAGTTCCCTTGAAATGGCACCTCTACGAATTCTTGTGCCTTTGTGTTACACACAATACTTATCATAAGTCCCATAACATCTAACTTCAAAAAAAAGAAGAAGAAAATTACCTTCAATCCAAATTCATACTGAACATAACACGTCAGAAAGATACAATTCTCATGAGACATCTAAACATACTATAACTGATTGAACACAGCAAATTACATCACCAATGTTTGAATGCATATATACACAAATGAACACATTGACACACATAAGTGTGTGTATGGGTAATGATCCATAGCATGTATTCGCTATGGATTAAAAATGGGCATACACCATCTCTATCGTTCAATATAGGAACCAACGGCCGAGATTAAAACTGAAAAATTCACGTCCGCTACTAATCTCGGCCATTGGTTCCTATATTGAACGATAGAGATGGTGTATGCCCATTTTTGATCCATAGCGAATACATGCTATGGATCATTCCCCTATATACGATGTTTGAAAAAGCTAAAAGCGGTACGAGGCGTTTTTCTCTGGACGAGGCGAGGCGTAAGCCTCAATTTGAAAACATAAAAGTCCCCAAAAATTTATAAAAAGATTAAAGATGCTAATAAAATCATAACATAATCCATCATTATAATTCATCACCTTAATGTATCATTACAAAACATCAAAACAACATAATATCATCAAATACTTATATAGTGAACATCCATCACTATATAAGTAGTGTATCATTCGTATCCAACGGCCTAAAAAATGGATCAAATCCATCATCATCCCCACCATCATTCGTATCATCACTAAGAGAATCCTTCATGGAATCATCATCGTATTTAATAGCTTTGTCATCCTCCTCATCGTCACTGCTAAGAGGATCTTCAAACTCCGGTTCTTCATCTACCAATTGCAATCCCTTCCCTTTATCAATAAATAAACAAGTGAATATATTTATTGACTAATATGTTTTTCTAAAGAACACTTTAAAGACAACTTAAGTAATGACACTAACCTTTTGTTTTACTTTTTGACTGCAAAATCTTTCTCTTTCTCTTTTGACTTCCTTGTTTACTTGTTGTTCCCCGAGTCCCTTTCCCTTTAAGTGTAGTCACCCTCACATTAGTCTGTTGACTCTTTTCTCCTCCAACTGTCCTTTCACTCCCATGAGTCCCTTCACCCTCCTCCATATCATCAACCTCAAGGTTCACTATTGAGATATTTTCATCATTTCCCCCCGCAACCCACTCATTATCAGATGGCACACTATCAACAACCAATGGATCCTCTTCTTCCGTTAGTGCCTTTTACTTGATGTGCTGATCTTTCAATTTTTTATTGTACATAATGTAAGCTAATGAGTTAAGCCTGGATGCAGACAGTCGATTCCTTCTCTTTGTATGTATCTATATTACAAGTAATTGAGCATAAGTGAGATCTCATAAAATCTTAAGAAATAGATTTGAGAATATAAATGATTTATATCTAAGAAATACCTAACTGAAAGTACTCCAATTCCGCTCACATGTCGAAGATGAGCAAGTTAAACTCAAAATCTTCACTGCAAAGTTTCTCAATTCCAGAGCTTCATCTCCAAATGCGATCCACCAATCAGCTGGATTAATATTAAAACATATATCAATCATACCGGTTCAACATTTAATCAAAATGAAAGCATAACCTGATAGCCATATATTAATCAACGGTACTTACCGGGAGCACGTTTCTTACACGTGTTTTTGGCATTTGTGTAGCCAAATAATCCTTGCCTCAATCGGAATGCATCTAATTGCAAATCAACTTTCTCTCTTTCCTCGGAGTTAGGAATAAGCTTATCCATACAAGCGTACAATCCCACCTTAACTTCCACATTGGAACAGAAATTGTCATCATATTGAAAATACGGATTCAAAAAATATGCAGCAGCATGCAAATGCCGATGCAATTGATTGTCCCACTTAGCATCTATTATGCTCCATATCTCTTTATAGGCCCCCTCCTCATTATCCAAATTTTTTGCAATCTCTTCTTTTGCATTGTCCATGGCACCATATAGAAACCCCATTCCCGGCAGTTTCTCTGAATCTGCCATCCTTAATACACTTACTAGAGGTTTTGTGGTCTTAATTGCATATCCCACACTACCCCAAAAATTCCTATCACTTAGAATGATTTTTCTCGCCTCTTTACCTTCAGATTTTTTTGCCCAAGCACAATTTGCCCACTCCCTAGATGTAAACATAGCCTCCAAAGGCTGTCTCAAACTATGCATACTCTGCAAAGTTAAATAAGCAGTCGCAAATCTAGTGGCGGCTGGCCGAACAAGGCTATATATATATATATCACTTATGGAGGGCTTACACCACTTCTTTTGTCTTAACAAAACAATTTGAGCACCTCAAACACAGACATACACGCAGAAACAGCAAATGGGTTCAAAATAAACAAACGAATAGATTGAAAGAGATGAAAAACTTACAGTGAAAACCAAGCCCCCAAACTGCTTTTTTTCAATAACCCAATAAACGAACCAGATTTCGAATTCAGAATGGAAAACCCTGATTTCATACATTGGCATAAAAATTAAAAATACAACCACCAACAAATTACATACTCCAAAACCAACCCAATAATATATGGGGAAAACAACAACGTTCCGATATATATAGAGATGGAGTAATAAATGAAATCAAAAGGGAGTACCTGACCTTCAATATTGGGACAAAGGAGGAAAGAGCCGAAGCCAGATGTAGAAGCTCAGAGATGGAGAATCTAGACCTAGAGATGGAGAATCTCGATCTGGAGAATTAATCCGGATAGTTAACTGGAGATGGAGATCGAAAGTGGGGATTGTAGATAGAGATCGAGAGTGGAGTGGAGTGGAGACCGGAGGAGGAGAGCGAGAGAATAGGTTGACACTATTTTCTGATTTACTAATACCCAAGTGGGCTCTAATAAAGGCGAAGGCACGTGATAATTAAGGCCTTGTCAATGTAGCTTTCAAATTTCTTGAATTTATTATGTTGTACTCTTCAACTATTTAGAATACCAGTGTTTGAATAGATTCTATCAAGAAAATTAGCCCCAGGTTGTCATAACAAAGAAAATCAAATTCTTAACCAGTTCTGCTCTTGCAGAAGATGTATAAATTACAGAGGTTGCTTCTTCTTTAGTTTTTCCATGCGAATTGATCATTACTTCCCTTATTGAATTTACATGGAGAAGGATTATTTTTGCTGGAATGACGGGACATAAATTTGAATTCTGCAGTTATTTATCAAGTTCTGTTTTACTAACTTGTCAACCTTTTAGTCAGGCAAGCATTAACTTACAGCAAACCAGTCATCAACTATTCAACTGCAACAGATGATATATATCAGGGTGCCGTAGCACATTTAATCAACCTCAACCCAGCTACATCCAGCAATCTTTTTCAAACCTGTGCACCTCATTGAATCTCGAACCTTGTTAGCATCATCCCACATATTGGAACTGGCATAAGTGTTTGATAACAAAGCAAAAGTTCCAATACTCACACCTCTGCTCTTAGTAAGCGATTGTCTGATTCGCACAAACATCTCCTCATTCCCATAAATATTGCAAGCATTAAGTAATGCTCCCCAAACTGATCCATCTGCTTCCACAGGCATATCCTTAATAAAATCCTCTGCTTCCTCCAAGAGCCCTGCTCGGCCATACATATCAACAACACAAGCATAATGCTGCATTTGGGGGGAAATCCCGTATACACCATCCATGGCTTTAAAGAACATCAACCCTTGATTAACCAGCCCCGCGTGGCTGCAAGCAGATAACAAACCGATAAAAGTTACATCATCAGGAGAAACCCCATCAATCAACATGAGGGAGAAGAGTGGCAAAGCATGCTTGCCATTGCCATTCATGGCCATGCCGCTAATCATGGTACTCCACGACACTATATCCTTGAATTTAAGCATTTTAAACACCCGCATAGCCATAACCATGTTCCCACACTTTACATACATATTCACTAGAGCATTCCCCACATTTCCATTCATTGCAAGATCATGTCTCCTACTTACATAAGAGTGAACACACTGACCCAAATTGAGTGCCCCAAGAGAAGAGCATGCCAACAGTACGCTAACTATAGTGCCCTCATTAGGCTCAGCTTCTCCTCCAACCACCATTTCTTGGAAAACCCTCACTGCAACTTCACAAAATCCTCTCTGTACATAACCACCAACCATTGTAGTCCAAGAAACCACATCTCTCCTAGGCATATTCACAAACAAGTATCTTGCACTCCCTAAATACCCAAATTTGATATAAAAATCCAATACTGCATTATCTAATACAATATTATCTTCATCAAAATTCTTTATGCTATAGCAATAAACAGATTTACCAATCCTAACAGCTCTTATACTCATACATGCAGATATAACACTAACAAGCGTAGTACTATTAGGTTTTACGTCCATCAACGAAAATCTAACAATGGCCTCTTCTTCAAACCCACATTTAGAAAGCCCTGAAATAATTGATGTCCAAGAAACAACATCACGGTAAATTATTTCATCAAAAACCCGACAAGAAGAAACAATGTTGTTTTCAAGTATGTAGAAATGAATCAAGGAATTTTGGATGAAAATATCGGAAAAATGACCGGTTTTTAGTACATGTGCATGGATTTCTAGGCCTTTTGTGAGGGCATGGAGTAGGGAACATACCTTGAGGGCATGGGTGAATGTGAAATGGTTGTGGGAATTAGGGTGGAGGAGCATTTGATTGTAGAGAATTAGGGCATTTTGTGGGGTGGTTGAGTGTGTGAGGGAACCTAATAGTATGTTTAAAGTGTGAGGTCTTGTGGATTTAAAAATATGGGCTTGGATTTGGTTGAGTTGTCTGAGTGTAAGAGTGGGAATGAGAGATTTTATGGGCATGCTATATATGTTTGATTGCTATTATAAAGAATAATGCAAATGGAGAGAGAATTCTAAGTTTCCTAACCTTTGTTCTAGACTCTGGATTAGGGGTGTACATGGTCGTTTTCGGACAGTTTTCTTCAAATAATCACCTAATCATCTAAAGTCAACTAAAATCTCTCTTGGTTTTAGTCCCAGCCTGTTTTGGTACTTATTTATGGTGCCGAGTTTATCACTGAGTTACGCATTTTATCCCTGCCTTTCACACCGAGTTATGCATTTAACAAATTCCTGCAGGTATTCAAAACAATAAATATTAATGAGAATTATTCTTATTCCTGGTGTTCAAGTGAAAGGTCAGAGCATGTTTAATGACATCAAGAATAATGAGCGCAAATTAAGCTATACATTAACAGCATCAGCTATCTGGGGGATAATGAACAGTCAACATATTAGCATAAATAAGGACACTAAATTACACACAAAACCAGAAAATGTTAGAAGTGTTGTGTGTATGTGCTGTGAGCACTGAGGAAAACAGGGAACATGTTTTCCTCCGTGCCTTCCTCTCTGTCTTTTGTCAGCTTGTTCTTCTTCCTTTGTATAAATTGTAAACTCTTTCATTGTGAATACATAACAAAGTGTATAGATTTTTACACCTTTAACATGGTATCAGAGCTTGATCCATTAATCAAAAAAAAAAAAATTCTGTTTTTTTTTCTCTTCCGCTCGCGACTGCGATGTTTCTTCATTTAGAAACTAGCTCAAACAATTACATACACTGAAATTGACATCGTAATTGGGTTACCCATAGCCAGTCGACCAGCGCAGAAGTTTCAATTCTCCGACCCGCCGCCACACGCGCCCCCACGCGCCGCCCACGCGCCCGGCCGCCGACCCCCACGCGCCGGCGCGTGAGCCCATTTCCGGCGACTTTTTCCCGGCTCGGTTTCTTGCACGGCGGTCGCCTCTTCCTCCTCTACCCATCCACAGTGGTCTTGCAGGGCGAAAATAAGGTTTGCTTGGCTTTAGCTTTACTTTTGGCTCGGTTGGTTCTATACTGTGAGTATCGCTTTGGCTTTACTATTGCATCCTTCCTATAAACTGCTTCACTAGCTCTTAGGACCTTTTAACTGAGTTAATGTATCTCTGATTTAAAAAAAAAAAAAAAAACCTGCAGAGTTCCTTTTCTTTCTCTAAGCACACACTGTCTTATATTTGAGCCTGTAAGTTATCCTTGTTGTTATTTCCTTGGATAAATCTTGTTGCTCCTCTTTATCGTACCCTCACCATGGCAGAATCTAGTCTTACCAGTGATGGTACCCTTGAAACTAATAAAGGACAGTTGATTAGAAATCACCACCTCAACTCTGCTTTGGTTCTTAGTTCATTCAAGTTAGATGGAAACAATTACCTAGCTTGGTCCCAAGCATGTCGTATGTCAATTGAAGCCAACCGAATGCAACATTTTATCACTGGTACAACCACTATGCCTGTACAGGCAGGTATTGCTCAAGAAGAATGGAAATCCGATAACTCCATGGTCAAAACATGGATTTTTAACTCAATGGAACCACATCTGAGGAGCAGTTATATGTTCTTAGACACAGCATATGCACTTTGGGAAGCTATCTCCCAAACCTTCTCTATTTCTGGTGATATGTCTAAAGCATATGATATCCGAAAACGAATCCGTGAGTTGGGTCAAGGGGAGAAGCCCGTGGCACAATACTTTGCAAAAATTAATGCACTCTGGCAGGAGCTCGATCATTACCGGGTTTTTTCAGCTAAATGTCCGGCAGATGCAACGGCTTATCAAAAGTTCATTAATGAAGATAGAGTTGTAGATTTCCTGGCTGGTTTGAATATAGAGTTTGATCAAGTTCGAGCACAGCTACTTGGTCAAACACCTTTTCCATCACTAAGAGAGGCTCATGCTAGAGTCCAGCACGAGGAAAGTAGGCGTCGGGTAATGGTACTCAAAACAAATCCTGTTGACCGATCAGCCTTGATCGCCTTGTATCCTAAGCCTGGCTTTTCTATTCCTCCTCCTATTGAAAAGGAGTCCCGTGAGTGTGACTATTGTGGGGGGAAGAATCATACCAGAGATCGGTGCTTTAAGCTTCATGGGCGTCCTAGAGGACGTGGAGGTCGTTCTGGTCGGGGACGTGGATCCCATGCCTACTTGTCTACTCCTCCATTCTCTGCAGATGTACCTAGTACAACAGACACTACTCATGCACTGACTTCTGAGGAAATCACTGCCTTTCGGAAATTCTATTCCAAACCTACTTCCTCTCATTATGCCCAGACAGGTATACCTCATTGTGCTTTTCATGTTTCATCCGCTTGCCTTAGTTGGATTATAGATACAGGTGCCTCCGAGCATATGACTGGGTCCTCCAACCTTTTTACTTCATATATGCCCCGTTCTGGAAAAGACAAAGTTCGAGTTGCTGATGGTTCCCTGTTGTCTATCTCCGGGAGTGGTTCTGTAGTTTGTACTCCTTCATTGACTTTATCGTCCGTTCTTCATATTCCTTCCTTCACTGCAAATTTATTATTTGTCCAACGTCTTTCTGAATCTATGAACTGCTCAGTAACCTTTTTTCCAAATCATTATATTTTTCAGGACTTGGTGACGGGACAGAAGATTGGCAGTGGTAGTGCAGTTGATGGTCTCTATTATTTAGATGTTCCCTCATCTAACATGGTCCCTACTCAGGCTCTTCACTCTGTTTCAGACTCCAACCTAGCCTCTCTCCATCAATGGCATCGTCGTTTGGGTCATCCTTCTTTTTCAGTATTGGAATTTTTGTTTCCATCTTTAGTTAAGAATTGTAACAAAACTCAGTTTTTGTGTGAACCATGTGAACTCGGTAAACACAAACGGTCGACTTATTCTGCTATTAACAGTCGCCATTCTGAGTCCTTTGCTATTATCCATACCGATGTATGGGGGCCCTCTCGGACTGTTTCCCGTTCTGGTTTTAGATGGTTTGTTAGTTTTATTGACTGTCATTCTCGTGTCACTTGGATTTACCTTTTGCGTTCCAAAAATGAAGTTTTTGATTGCTTTCAGGACTTTCATAAAATGATTCAAACTCAATTTAACGCTACAATCAAAATTCTCCATAGTGATAACGGTCGTGAATACAGTAATAATCATGCTTTTGAATCTTACCTCTCCCAACATGGCATCATTCTTCAAACCTCTTGTGTCCAAACCCCAGAACAAAATGGAGTAGCAGAAAGGAAAAATAGACACCTACTCGAAGTTGCCCGCACTCTTATGTTTACAATGAAAATCCCTAAATTTTTATGGGGTGATGCGGTTCTAACTGCGGCATTCCTTATCAACCGCCTTCCTTCTAGAAGCCTTGGAAACAAAAGTCCTATCTCCATTCTCCAGCACATAACCACTCCTTCTCCCTCTCCCCGAGTTTTTGGCTGTGTGTGCTATGTTCATGATAAATCTCCCACTCGGGGTAAGTTAGATCCCAAAGCTCTTCGGTGTGTCTTTATTGGTTATTCTCCCACCCAAAAAGGTTATAAATGTTACCATCCTCCTTCTAACAAAGTTTTTGTCACTCGGGATGTAACTTTTTGGGAGTCGGAACCTTTTTATTCCTCTGCACCTTCTCCTCAGGGGGAGGATGTTATTGAGAAGGAGACGCTTCTTCCTTTTGAGACTGGTATTACAAGTACTATTAGACCATCTTTTCCTACTCCTATTGTTGTGTCGGATAATTCTACACAGGGGGAGTTACAGTTAAACGAGTCACATGCTAGACAGCCCGAGCCTGAGTTGAGGACCTATACTCGAAAAGGGAAGAATAAGGTCACCATTGCTGCACCACTGCACCAACCTTGCCCTGAACCGAGTCTTGGTAAATACTAATGGTATGAATCCTGATCCTATTTGTTCTTCTGATGATACTGACATTCCTATTGCTCTTAGAAAAGGTGTCAGGTCTTGTACACGACATCCTATCTCGAATTTTGTGTCATATGATAAATTATCTGCATCCTACCATTCCTTTGTTTCTTCTTTGTCCTCTATATCTATTCCTCAGGCGTGGAAAGAAGCAATTAGCAACGAGAAGTGGAAACATGCTATGATAGAAGAGATGAATGCCCTGAAAAAGAATGATACTTGGGAACTAGTTACTCTTCCTTATGGGAAAAGACCAGTTGGTTGTAAATGGGTATATACAGTGAAACAAAAGGCAGATGGGACAGTTGAAAGACTCAAAGTCAGGCTAGTTGCAAAAGGGTACACTCAGACTCACGGGATTGATTACCAGGAGACTTTTGCTCCCGTGGCAAAAATGAACTCTGTTCGTACCATAATCTCATGTGCAGCAAACTTTGGCTGGGATATTCAGCAATTGGATGTGAAAAATGCATTTCTTCATGGTGATCTAGAAGAAGAGGTATACATGGAAATACCCTCTGGTTTTGCTTCATCTGTCACCAAGGGAAAAGTGTGTAGGCTGCGAAAGGCGTTATACGGGTTGAAGCAATCTCCTCGAGCCTGGTTTGGTAAATTCCACAAAGCAATGATAAAACTTGGGTACAAACAGAGTCAAGCAGATCACACTCTATTTGTCAAACATATAAATGGTAAGACTGTCATTCTTATTGTTTATGTTGATGACATTGTAGTGACAGGGGATAACAGAGAAGAGATAGTTAATCTCAAGGCAAGTCTAGCTGAAGAATTTGAAATCAAAGATCTTGGCACTTTAAAATATTTCCTTGGTATCGAAGTTGCAAGATCTTCCAGTGGAATCTTTCTGTCTCAACGGAAGTATGTTCTTGATCTCTTAACAGAAACTGGCATGCTAGGATGCAAACATGTTGATTCTCCTATTGAAGTTAATCATCATCTAGAAGGAGGCACAGGACCTACGGTGGATAGAGAAAGATATCAACGTCTAGTGGGACGACTGATATACCTGTCCCATACTAGACCCGATATATCTTATGTTGTTGGTATAGTCAGTCAATATATGCATGATCCTCGACAAAGTCATATGGAAACCGTTTACAGAATTTTGAGGTATCTCAAGTCTGCACCCGGTAAAGGTTTATTGTTTGCACCACATGGTCATAAGAGAGTCGAAGCTTTTTCCGACTCAGATTGGGCTGGCTCTATAGAGGATCGTCGATCTACATCAGGCTACTGTTCATTTGTTGGAGGTAATCTTGTCACTTGGCGTAGTAAGAAACAGTCTGTTGTGGCAAGATCTAGTGCTGAGGCTGAATACCGAGCTATCGTCTTGGGTATATGTGAACTAATGTGGCTTCGAACCTTGCTAGAAGATTTGGGTGTTTCAACTAAAGAGCCTATGCAGTTGTTTTGTGATAACAAGGCAGCCATTAGTATTGCAAATGATCCGGTACAACATGATAGAACGAAGCACATTGAGATTGACCGACACTTCATCAAAGAAAAATTAGTCAGTGGTCTTATCTGCTTACCTTTTGTAAAAACAGAACATCAGCTAGCTGATATTCTGACTAAGGGTCTTAGTGGGAAGATGTTTCATCCCTTGTGTTTCAAGTTGGGTATGCAAGACATCTATACACCAACTTGAGGGGGAGTGTTAGAAGTGTTGTGTGTATGTGTTGTGAGCACTGAGGAAACGTGCCTTCCTCTCTGTCTTTTGTCAGCTTGTTCTTCTTCCTTTGTATAAATTGTAAACTCTTTCATTGTGAATACATAACAAAGTGTATAGATTTTTACACCTTTAACAGGCTGCACTAGAGTTTCTTATTTCATCTCTAAATGGGATAAAAACATTCAATATGCTCAATGGCAACCAAATATCATAACATATCTAATCTACCTACAAACAATGATTAATAGATTTTAAAAGTAAAGAGTTAGACGGATATGGGATGCTATCAACAACAAAACCAAACAACTTATAGGCAGCAAGGCTACTCTTCTAGATGAAAATGTACGTCTCAAATTATATGCATACTATGTTAAGATCTAGTTTTGTACAAAGATAGGCTATATATTGTTTACTAAAATTTACTAACTTATACAGGGTGACTATGTAATGGCAACAATTAGATGGACTCAAAGGAAGCAATACTTGCAACAACTGAATGAGAGCAATATATAATTGTCTAACTGATCAGCAAATGTAAATGTATTTAAATCTCCAGATGATTACAGAGTTGTCACCAGAGATTATGGAATCTCTTTCTTCCACAGAACCAAAGTTGAGCAACTGTCTGACTGTCCACATATCAAGTTGCACAAATTTGAATTCTATCCTTTTGCTATTGCTTTTATTTTAGATAGCAACGATAATGAAGAGGGGGGAAATGTTATTGCTTCACCAGAGGGGGGAAGAAAAAGGACATCAATTTCACTTTGAAGACACCAACCAAAGAAGACACCCTCAAGAAAATAAATGTAAAAGGGAATAAATTAAATAAATAAATAAGCGAGAGAATGATTTCAGTATATTATTCCTATATATAATATATGAGCAATCAATGTTTTTTTCCTCTTAAATTGCTAGGCGGCGAATGGGGCGCCTAGGCTGCCTAGGCGTTTCCCTCGGCTGTCTCGTTTATTTATTTTTCTACTGTATACTAGTTGCACTATACAAATCATATAGATGTATTTTTAAAAAATTTACTTGAAAAAAATACTAAAAAGAATAATCTTTTAGACTTAACTAATTCATTTCAAGTATTGTAGAACTTCACAGCCTTTATTAAATCGATACGGTAGATTTCTTATTCTGCCTAGGCGGGGTTCTAAAAGCCCAGGCAAATCGTAAAGGACCCACTAGCGCCTAGGCAGGATTAAGCAATCCTAGCGGGATTTTTAAAACACCATGAGCAATCAACATGATCCGTGCTTTTAATATTTCTATAGAGTAAGTATATTTTTATAGGAGAATTATATATATTATATAAGGATGGCTTATAAAACTAGGTCATGTTTGTTTGCAAAAAACATGCATGGGATTGGACTATTTGTCTTAATTTAACAAGATTATTTAATCCTTTGATGATAGTCCCTTAACGTGGGACTATTAGCCCCATAAAGTCATTAGATAACTTAAAATGAGGGAAATATTAATCCCACGTTCATCACGAGATTATATATAATTCCAATTCCTCATAAATAGTCTTAGGACTGGCAAAAAATAGTCCATAGTATAGGACTATTAATCCTCATCATGGGATAAAATATAAATGAAAACAAATGGTACAATCGCATATATTTTGCAAACAAACATAGCCCTAGTGTTTTACTAGCAACATGCTATATGTAGGTAAATTTAGGAGAAAATTAGCGGCCCATTCTCCGTCCTACATAATGGGTCGGGGTAACTCACGGCTGCAGGACAGCAGGAGGGTGCCAAAGACAGGTTTTAACCATGAACAAAAACGGAGAGAAATCCAAACAAATTAACCCCTAACAAAATTTAATACATAAATATTGAAATTCACACATTTATATACATATATACCTGAAATTTTGAAGCATTTTTTCTAAGCTCGGTCATCATCCACATAAAACCAGGAAATTCAATGGAAATTGATCGGAAACCTGAACTCCGATCTTGTCGCTATCTTCAAATTTCAACCCAAGCCAAACAAATATATATAAACCCAAAAATCTCCAAGTTTAGAAAGAGTTTAAATTGATTACATTTCGAGAGAAAAATTAATGACTTGCGTATTTGTGTGGTTTATGTAAGTGGGAATGGTGAGATTGAGTTGTGTAATGTGTTTGTGCGAGGAGTTCAACTTCTGCAGATTACCATAGAGGATAATAGTGAATTAGTGACCGGGTTTTCGGCATAGGGTGAACTGATAGTCTTCAAGCCTCTACCACATGGACTAATTGTGTTTGAGCCTTGTAACATATAGGGATGGTAATTTGAACCCAAATCGAACTGAAATCAGTCAAACTGAATTGAATTGTGGATAACTCAGTTACCGTAGTGCACCGCATAGCACTACAGCGGATACATAAACTAGTGGTGGTACATGGATTTTAAACCTATATATTATACATATATTAAAATATTAGATAGATGTTGATAAGTTTGCATTAACTTATATGATAAGATATTTAAGATACTTATTTTTATATGAAACTATTGTTTAGTTATGTAAATTTTTAATCGTTTCTGTTGCTTTATTTCTTGAACCGTCTGCTACAATTTTGGTATAGCATTTTCACGAACCGGGAAGTGATGTGTTACGATTCTGGTGCAAGTAAATAAATTTATGTCAAGAGTAAATATTGATTTGTGTGCATATATCAGATAAGAGAAAATTTATATAAAAAAATCACATTAATTTAATTTATCTTATTACTTAAAATTCAAGTTAATCGCAATTCAATTTAGTCATAAAATTTATCAACATATTAATTACTCCCTCCGTCCCAAATTAATTGTTTTTCTAGGACTTTTTAAAGTCAAATTGACTATTTTTAAAATTAATAATTAAACATATATAAATATATTTCTAAAATTATAAAAATTGAAATTAGTAATAAATTATATATACTTTCTTTTGGTTATAATATCTTTACCTATATGTTAGCAAAAATAGTAAAAAAATAGTTTTAAAAATAGTCAATTTGATTTTAAAAAGTCCTAGAAATGCAATTAATTTGGGACGGAGGGAATATTTTTCATGGTGTATTTAATCCTTTTACCTTATTTGTCTATAGGTTGGATAGTCCCAAATTTTGTCCATGACCTTCCAAAATGTAAACCAATATTAATATTTAAAATAATTAGCTTTTTAACCGTGTGAGGCATTGGTTTGTCTTAATTAATATTTATAAATATCAGATATGTCAATTAAATTAAAGTTGTGAAAAATATTATAAAATTCATTGAGTACAAACTAAATATATATATTTTTTTGTTAAATTCAAAATGACATCAAGCTTTTCTAAAGTAGTGTGAGATTTTCTTATAAATCATTTTAATAATAATACAAGTAACAACCATGATACAATAAAAAATACTAAAAATATTCTACCTTATATGTTTTGTTTTTTCTTATGACATAGAGTCAAGTAATAAATTTACAACATAAGGAACCATATTAACATTGTTGAAAATTACAACATTGCGTAAAAATATTTAGTTTTTTCAAAATGTGAAAGTAATTACTTAACTTGTTTTATTAAGAAAACAATAAAAAAATATATACAATTATGCAAATATATATATACACACACACATACATACACACATATATAAAAGTGAAAAGTAACTACTAAACTCTTTGATATTTTTTCGGAACATAAGACATTATTACTAAAATAAATGTTAAATTAAAATAGTTTAATAACAATAAATGATAAATTGAGATAACGTAAATTAAGATAAAAATTAATTTAATAGTATTAAATTCTCATTTAGGATGAGAATGGTTTAATAGCATTAAATTATCATTTGGGATGAGAATGGTACCAAAATTTAGTGAGGTTTTATATTCTTGAGTAGATTTTAAATTTGACATGTCTGATTTAAGTTTTAACAATAATAAATTATAATTATATGCTAAGAATATTATAAATACTTATAATATTTATTATTTATATTTATAATTTTAGTAAATCTCATTAATTGTGGGTTACGGAGGAAATATTTAAAACTTCCAGGTAGCCATTAACAAAACCAAGCGTCGCCTGTGAGATTCGAACTCACGCGGGGAAACCCCACTTACTTAGCAGGCAAGCGCCTTAACCACTCGGCCAAAGCGACGTAATTGTTAACGTAGCTGTCAAAATTTAATGAAATAGACTAACATTAATATTTTGTATTTTTCTTAAATTTAATTTTTTTAACACATAGTAATTACTCTATTTAACTTAATTATGATTAAACACTTCTACTCGCAGTTTCTTATATTTTAGTTTATCAATTAATATGTTTTAAAATATTATCAATTTATTAAAAATATTTTATTATGTATTTATGACATCATGTTCAACAATTCTGTTGATTTTGTAGCTCATTCACCTGATAATTTTTTCGATGACCATTGACCAGTCAGAGTGTGAAAACATTTTGCTCATAATATTAATTTATACAAGAGTAAAACGTATTATTTTTTCTAATATTTGTACCTCAAAATTTATATGAAAAGAGGCTAATCACTATATAATATTAACAACGATAACTTCAAATAATATTATAAGATTTATAGCTGTTATATCATTTATAATGACTCGGGTCAAATTTCGAGTTCGAATCATATCTTAACATACGCAACTCAATAGATACTTCTTAGGTCATTTTAGGTCACTACAATCTCACTCAAAAAATATGGTACTATTGGCGGTAATTTGGAACTCTTACATTTTAAAGTATCCCACATGTTTCAATGTAGATTGGAATATTACAAACTCCCTTACTTTTTAGCACCCTCCCATTATGGTTAACACTAGCGACCTTCGTGTCTCCACCTGTGATCCTCTGTCCATTGTGGATAATAACTATGGGGATCAAATCTGAGGTCTGAATCAAATTACATCGCATTCAAGTCCAAATTCACTATCTCAGTAATATATTTTTGCGATCGTCTTACATTACTACATACTCACCCCTAAAGTCATAAATGAATATTCATGATATTATTGACAGTAATTTAAAATACTTTATACATATTAAAGCATTCCACATGCTTTTATGTGAGGGACTGGAGTATTACAATAGTACTTTGCATGACATTACAAACAAGCTAAAACTATAAATAAAGCCAAGAAGCTATAAAAGAAGAATCTTATTAAAACCCGTGACAACTCTCATATACATAAAAGGGATCAGGATGTAAGCAATTTGAAATGGGCAATTCATTTGCACAATCTATAAAACGATTTGCATTGATGTAGCCGAGACTTTTATTTCGAATGATCTTTGTTATTCAAATATTATACAATAGTAATTATTCGTTATAGTCTATACAAATGCAATTTATTTCTATAGAATTGTTAAAAAGAATTGTTCAATTTAAACTGCCACTAGAATCCAAAATTCCAAATCCATATAAAAGAGGGGACGATACCATTTAAAGCTGAAACTAGTTGGTCTACACAGAAAAAACAACTCTTGTTCCAAATCAAACAAAATCCAGCCCTTCTTCTCCTCATCAGGTAGGGCTTTTAACAGATTGAACTCCTGAGAATTGCTGCTTCTCATCAACTTTTGTACAGCTACAAAAACCTCTCTTTGAGTGAGTCCTGGTACCTTGTGAACAATGCCATAGATCTCGATTCCACTAAGTTGAATTTCATCCTTATTCTCAATTATTGCATCATTTTGCATTACTTGTGCATCATCGTTAGGCTACAAAATGATACGAATATGTAAAGCTAAGTTTTATATCAAGGAATTAATGTGCTACTTCATAAGAGTAAAAAAGAAGCAACAAAAATAGAACTGATTGAGATTTCCATGATCAGTGTCATTCGACTATACTGCTATAACTTTAACAAGTTGTATAACACTTGATTATATACATTTAACTTTAGCAAATATCATCCATGAAGTTGCGAATTGGTAATTTTTTTGTAAGGCATTTCTAAAAAAGAGTTGCATTATATTAGTAATCCTAGTACTGCAACTCTTTCTTATAGAAATGCAATGCCTAGACAAAACTTTGACTGATTTGGTAACTTCATGGAGTTGGTATCCGGTATGATACTAAGAATGTTAACTCCAAACACCTCTTAATAATTACTCCCCCTGGCCTCTAAATTGAAAGTGAAACAACTCTTCCCAAAATGAGATTCAACATTAAAAATTAATGTACCAAATCACACTATATTTTAATTGAGTCTTGGCCATTGAATATATATGTTAATGACAGATTTTCTTTAAATAATTTCAACATGAAAAGTAGACTTTCATTTTGCGACAGATCTAGCATAATACATGCATATGCTTAATTAGCAAATTCAGGAGAGGAGTAATCTTATGAGGTAGGTGGTTTTAATGAGTTTAAATTATCTTAATTTTCTCTATGCTGCTTTTAGAATTAAGAGTACCTGATTTTTAACACTAACAACATGTATTAAAGTTCTCACGTCTACCAGAACATCGGCACCTTCCGACATTAATATCTTCTCTAATGTTGTTGCAGAAGTATGCAATACGAGCTTTACCACCTCACTTGGCCTATTTGTTTGTAGCTTCCAGCTCAATAACTCCCAAAAAAAATCACTAGGAAAAAAAAGAGAGCTAGTTTTGAGATCATGAAGGTTTAAATAAATCAACCACTAACCGGATCCTGATTCTAAGCAGTTCGAAATGGACAATTCATTTGGCAGTCTATAAAAACAAGTTCCATAGATATAGTAGAGCGTTGCTTATTGAATGACCTTCGTAATTCAAATATTAGACCGTTGCAACTCTCAACTATACTAATGCAACTTTTCCTATTGGACTGTACCTAATGCAACTTTTCCTATTGGACTGTACAAATGGACTGCCCAATTAGACGGCTTGAAATCCAAATCCGCACAAACCAACCACTAAAAAAGGGATTGAGCTCCAAACCTGACTCAACCTTGGTAAGGTTAAAGATGTCACTAGTAAGTTGATAAAGGACATCACCCAAAAGATAATATGACACTCAACATTTGTTGTTGCTCCTTTTCAATTTTTGTAGTGGAAAGAATTTTGGAAATGCTTAGGACCCTTGGGAGTGGAGATATTAGCTCTTCTGACACGGTTCCGAGCATTTGCTTTACTCGCATAGTTTCCTCCGCAGTAAGTTGAACAATTAAAGAAATAATTACCTTTATTTTCTAAAGCTGGTTCTTGAGAAGTCTAAAAAAACCTGTGATATGAATTGTAAATACCTATGGTTGGATGTGCATTCAACAAAGGTTTTTCTTTTTCTTTTTTTTTTCTTTTTTTTGTAGCTTGTCTATTTCTTTCTTTCCAAGTCATCCTTGCAATCAAATTAGTCCTAGTTTAGAGTCACTCACTGACCCCCAAGAAGTCTGTTCTCTGTTTTCAGGCCTTACTTCTTAAGGTACCTCTCCCATTTTGTCTACTTTGGATTTGTTTGGTCACTAGCATTTGCAGCTTTTGCAATGGTAGCTTTTGGTGAGTTTAGACTTCCAAACGCACTTCACCCATTTTGGCGTGATTCTTTTGAGCCTCAAACACTGCATGTGTGAGTTAAATAAACTGCGTTTAAAATGTGTTGCTTCTAGGAAAATAAGATTTTAAAGTGCATTTGAAATAGACAACTACAAGAATTGAAATTCAACTTTAAACAGAAAAATCATAGTTACTCAAATATCTACTAGATATAGTCTTATTTTTATTTAAGGAATAAGACCTCAATTTTGTTATGCCAAATATGTATCCAGCTTCCTCCTCCTGGTGTCAGATTTGGAGCATTAAATATTTAAATATTAAAACAATTGAAAAGAAGAGGCTAAGATAGAGTACCAAATCTATATCTAAGCTATAATCTAATATGGATTTTGATTCCAACCACATTGAAATCATGAAATGAGCAGTACATTTATGCATTCTATATATATAAACGAGTTGTATTAAATATAAAATATTAATATAGGAGAGAGACTCATACTGGCAACTGGGCAGTGGGCAAGCTTCAAGCCTTTAGTGCTTGAACTGGACTGACGACTGCGGCGGTTCTTTGGCATCAGAGAGGGGAAAGGGGAACTGGGGCTGCCTAACTGAGATTTGAGATAGTAGATTTGACGATTTTGGGGATAAACCTATTGGGCCAGGCCATAACTAAACAAGTGGGTCTAAAAAATTTCTCAAATCTTGGGGGGGGGGGGGGCATGGCCCCCTGCAGCCATACGCTGGTTTCGTCCCTGCACTTCCTTTGCACATTTGAGAAAAAAGTAAAGGGAGGAAAAGAGGGTATTATATTCGCTCCTTTTCACTTCCTTAGTTCCTTTCACTCTTCATTAAAACTTGAAAGCAAGATGAATGAAGGGAGTCTTTGTTACGAATTTACAAACTTTCACATATAAACTAACAATGTTTAAAAAAAATTCAGAATCACAAAATGAAGTATGAATTCAAAAGAGTATGAATATGTCACTGGATGCTAGTAAAGCTAAGTACGATACTCAACGTAGAGTTGAGAACCAACTATTGCTCTTGGAACTATTTGATTTACAATATATATATATATATATATATATATATATATATATATATATTACACCTTTACATTTAGATTACGAGATTGTTTGGCTACTAGCGAATGTAGCTTTTGCAATGGTAGTGTTAGGTATATTCGGTTCCAAACGCACCAAACTCACAGCACCATTTTTGGTATGGTCCATTTGAACTCTCAAACGCTATGTTTATTAATTAAATAAGTTGCGTTTATGAGTTAAATACGCTGCATTTGAAATAAATTTTTTCTGAGCAAACAAGGTTTTAGACTGTGTTTAAAGTTTGAACTTTCAAACGCACCAAACACTCTAAACACACCAAACGCCCTCTAACCAAACAAGCACTAAATAAAAGCGGGCAAGCATCAATTGATTAATGGCTTAAAAAGATAAAAACAGATGAGATCTCTTAGTTGGTACTAATGAAAAAGTTATCACATGACACAAAAATTTATGTTAAAAACCAGGAAAACTAATTAAAGATAAAATTGTGAGAGAAATGTACGTGAGCTTACCTGGTCAGTCACATCCATTCCTATATAATTCACACCATTAGTCTCTCCGGCCTTGCTAAAGACAGGCTCTACACGTGCAAGAAAAGTCTTTGTACCAAATGTAATTTCTCCTTTTGCAGAAAGTCCTCTTTCCAGAACTTCTTGTTTGAAGTCATGCAATTCCTCGACGCCATCACCAGCGAAAATCTCTACATCTGTTTTTCCAATAATATCCTGAAAAATCAACACATCTGAGCAATGACAGTGCCACATTAATCATTATACAGACAATGCAATTGGAAACTCACAAAATGAATAAGGTTGCATCAAAGAGCGAGAACATTATCAGGTTTAACAGCCAATACTAAAGAATTAAACTTCACAATAGTAATGACACTGTGATCAAAATTTTAGTTAATGGCTAAACTACCTCTTCATCCAAGTTTGGGAAATGATTAAAGATATAGCGGTAACGCAACTTGTTATCCTGCAAAATAAAAAAATATTAATAATGGTAATGGAAGGTGTAAATTAAAGTGTGCACACTCTAATACCATGTAAAGTAACCAACTCATCTAAAAACTTAAGTTGTTAGATGGAGGGTCCAACAATATATATCATGCTAATAGAAAGAACTAAAGACAACCAACATACACAGAAAAATCAGTCAAGGCATAAATTTATGAATGAACAGTCCCAAAGTAAAAAAATTATTAAAAAATTGCTTAAATGCATGCAGATGCATAAAAAAACTGTATGAAGATCAGACTGCTCATCTGCTAAACATATTTCAAATCCTATTATCGATACCTTCCGGTATAACAAGTTCTAATCTATTTTGTGGCAATGAGTTGGGACTTGGGAGCATGACTTAAAAGGAATTGCAGATGTAGCTATTTTCACTGGTGATGGTTTGAGCAACTAACATGAAGTAACTTGTATTTATTTTAAGTACGATATATAGTAAAGTAGGACGAATTAGAAAGACAAAAGGGGAAAATGATAGTAAGTTCAATCTTTAGGGAAAAAAATTAATGTAGAATATAGTAATTTTAAATAGAAGATTTAGACCCATAGTGCGAACAATAACATAACAAGATTCCCGCCAGCCTTTGATGTGTTAGATTTATAAAATGGACCCAAGTTTAGTACATAAAGAAACTAAGCTTTCTGACTCAAAATCAATTGACTATGAGAAGAGTCGATTTAACTTCATTATATACCGGACATACTTTGTCAAGGTATTTGACGTGGGACAACATATATATTTTAACACTCGTTCTCACGTGTAACTTGGTGTATTGAGAGTTGCATATGGACCTAATGAATATGAAACTCATACAAAATAAGCAAGCCCATAGAAGAAATGGCACTATGGCCTTGAAGAGCTAGTATACCACACTTATAACTTTTTGGCCCAACTGAGAAGGTGGCTACTAGTTAATAAATGGATAACTTTGACCCGTAAAAAGTGGACTGCAAGTGGGTAAGAATGATGGTCATGGAGAAGTGTTTAATTACGCCTAAGGATAATCCGCTCTGATACCATGTCAGATTTATAAAATAAATCCAAGTTGAATATATAAAGATATCATGCTCTCTAACTCAAAACCAATTGACTATGTGAAGAGTTGGCCCAACTCATTATGTTAAAAACTAAATAATATTGTTAAAATATTATTTATAATAACATTTTTCTAGACTTCATTGCTTGAACCTATTACAATGATAGTCTCATTTCAATAGTTGCAAAAATATCATGTTCAATATAAGTTACTAAACAATATAAAAGAGTGGAGTGTTAGTGTTAGTAGAAATTTGAGATATTTAATAGTTTTTCAGTCTGAATTTTTTATTTTCACTAAACACCTTATACAATTAAAAATATATAAAAAATTGACTCCTCAAAATTCACCCCACTGCCCCAAATGTAGATCCGCCCGTGGCTACCATCTTGTATATGCATTTTCAAAACTCTTCAAAATTTCCAATAAATAACCAAACATAACTAAAAGTACATCATTGCTCGAAATTTTTGTTAACATAAATTGTCAATATTCTAAGTATTAATAAACATAATACTCATCATAGCATCAATAAATTTAACAGAGGAGAAACATTTTCAAGGGGAATCTTTATTTTTTGTATGAACTAGGGGTAGTTTAACTAAGAATTCTAACCTTGTAATTTAGTAACTCTTTTAACACTTGAAGAAGAAATGAAGGGTTGAGATCTCAAAGTATATCTTGAAAGTGCTTGGATCAAAAAGGAAGAAACAATAAAATGTGGGAAAAGATGAGAAATCCAAGAAGCCCGTGTGCTTTAAGAGAGAGCATATGAGAGGAAATAGAAGACAATAAAATTAAGAAGTCCATGTGCGTTAAATTTTGGTTATTGGTTCTCCTCTAGGTCTTCAAAGTTCACACACATTACATGAGCATAAACACGCAGGCTACAAATGTGATAAAAGAGAATGTTTGAGGGAGTTTTTGGTAAATTAAAAGCATTTTCAAATTAAAAATAAAAATATTTGGGTATTTAGTAACTCCCGAAAATACTTTTAAAGAGTAAGGATTTGGAATCAAAAATATATTTGGCCGAAGTATTATTGAAGTATTTTTGGCAAAAGTCTAAAATACAAAATTAATTTTAAATTATTATAAAAAAAATAATAATTTAACACTATACAATAAGTTTAAATTTATTATTAATGTTTTTAGAAACACTTTTACAATATATACCAAACACTATTCTAACTTTCTCGTAAAATTATTTTTATAAAAAAATTTACATTTAAAAATATTTTATTTCACTGTACCACACTGCATATTTCTACCAACTAGACACAAAGTTTTCCTCAAAAACTTACATTAATACTACTCTATGTTATGTATCAAAAAAAAAACAACATTTTGAATTTTTTAAGTAAATTATTGAAATCTTAAAATCTAAAAATAATTTTATTCATGCAAGTTTTGTGAATAATTTCTTTTATAATTAAACAAATTATTTACGAGACGCAGGATGCATAGCCCTTACATTCATTAAAAAATAAGTCCACTTAATTGGGGTAAGTATATGTTTATACTCTATTTCGAAATTTAAGAACAATTAACTTTGATATTAATGCCTGTTTTGCAGGTGTGAATGTGATGTGGTGTAGAGTTGGACAAATCCACATCAAGTTCATGGGCAGCGGCCTAGCTGATCCGTAAAAAGGTGGGACTTTGAATCTACTTACGGTGCGTAGGATCGCTTATAAACCATTAAATTTATTTATAATTAATTTTAAAAAGTAAAAATATTTGGTAATTTGATTTTAAAACTGTTTATAAAAGTCCTGTTATATATTGAGAAAATTTTTAACTAAATTACGATTGCGACGTATATCAATACATATAATTAGAGAATTAGATAGGATTTTATAATTGACTCACTGTATCAAATACATCATAAAAGTATTACCAATTAAATTTATTCACGTAAACTCGCAATAAAAAAATTGACATATAAAGTCACAATATATATCATTTTTTCGGCTTATAATTATTTTTTATAGAAATAATCAGACGCTCCAATTTAGAGCTTCTGATTATTTACCAAATCTAATAATCAAATTTAATCAAGTATTTTATTAATCTATCCATATTTATTTTAATAATTTCATCCATTACCCATCTTTACTTTTTAAAATATTCATTTTTAGTAATTATCACTTGAAATAAGTGATTAACAAAAAAATTTATGTCAAACACTTTTCATTTTTTACTAGTTTAAGTACTTTTTAATTACCAAATACAAATTACTTTTTTAAAAATTGATAATAATCAAAATCAGTAATCACATTTTTTAAGTAATTCCAAACATACTCTTAGTCAATAAATAAATAAATAAATAAATAAAAAAGAAAAAAAAGAGGGTGTTACGAGCTTAACTCATTTTTAGCCCATTCCCATAGCAACCCAGCCCCTAGGTGCCCAACTTGTGTATTTCTTAAAAAATAAAAAGAAACATTTACATTTATTAGTACATTTTTATAAAAAATTACAGCAAAAGTGCATACATAAAATATTTAAAAATTTAGTGCATATGCAATATTTTATTTACAAAATTAGTGCATTCTTATCCCTTTAATTTAGTTAAGTGTTTTAATAGGTTGCAATTTATCACTTTCTCTCTCCTCCATTCTATCCCTTTAATTTAGTTTTTGTATACATTTCTCTCTCTTTTTTTCTCTCTCTCTAGCTAGCTATATTTAATATATTGGTAGCCCTGAGAATTTTTTTCATATTGTTTCTTCTGCAACTGTGGAGACAGGGAGGGAGAGAGAGAGGATAAGGAGGGGATAAGGAGGTGTCTATAATTGATTTTCTATAATTAATTGGTAACTCAATAAAACTGAAGTGGTTACTTTTGTATAAAGATTTGACTACTAATTGCACTATGCAAAATAAAATTCTATAATATATTTTATATAACTAATTGGTAACACAATAAAACTGAATTGGTTACCGTTATATTAAGGTTTGGCTACCAACTGCACTATGAAAAAAAAAATTGGTTACCCACAAAAACTAAAATGGTTACCTTTGTATGAAAGTTTGGCTACCAACTGGTCTAATTCAAGCGCCTAGGCGATCGGGCACGACCAGACTTGAAGGTAACCAAATACGTATATGAAGGTAATCAAACACGTATATGACGGTAACCAAAAACGTATAAGTGCTCAACCTTTCCGGCACATTCTGATTTCAAGCGCATAGGCGCTCAACACAGGTCAAAAGAGAGGTCGAAAGAGAGGTCAAGATAAGAGGTTGGGGAATCAGAGAGAGATAAGAAAGATTCCAATAGAGCGTCCATTTCTATGTGATCGTTGCCGGAATTCCTTAGGGAGTGGGAATTAGAATTTTGTAATGATATGATTGGGGGATCTAGAGCGGCGACGGAGGAGGAGCAGCAAGGTCGTTTGGCCATGGATGATGGGCAGTGGAGGAGTAGGGTATCCATTTCAAGTGGATGAGAGAGAAAGTGCGGGAGGAGAGAGAAAATGAGGGGTTATTATTTTGCACTCTTTTTATAATTACTTTGTTAGTGCACTAATCTTGTAATTTCTTTATAATTGTTGTATATTAGTGTAAAGAACCCAAATAAAAAAGGACTTTTTTTCCAGACAATTTGCCATGCTGGTTGTAATTATCTAAACCGTTGAACATTTGAATACGATGGATTGATGTCAATAGTCAGTAGTGTTGGGATGTGTTAAATAAGATAAAGATATGAAATATTGTAAGAAAGGATAGAGGACTGTACAAATGGTTTATTATTCTATTTCACAATCTAAACAAAAATTAATCAAGTGCTCCAATTTATAGAAGCATACAACAATGCACTCATCAAATTTGGATAGATGTTCCAGCTAATATACTTAATAAAAACAAAACAACTAACACTTTCACTCAAGCATCCCACTACTAACTACAACTTTATTAATTATTAAAGTTATTCTCCACTAAAATAAAAAACATGCATACACGGCAACCAAAGAATGAGTAAGCCACGTGAATGAGTAATAATTTCCAACAATCTCTCCCTTTAAACTGATGTATTTTCAAACACTTAGTTTAATGTACTAGGACCTTCTCTTAGATTTGAACCTTCCAAATAGTTGACACCGAGTAACTTCCTTAGCTTCTGAAAACTAAGTAATTTGAGAGGTTTAGTAAATATATCAGCAATTTGATCTTTACTTCTGCAATAAATAAGATTAATTACACCATCTTCCGTGAGATCTTTTAAAAAATAAAATTTCACATCAATATGCTTGCTTCTTCCATGTAGAACTGGATTCTTTGAAAGCTTTATTGTTGAACTGTTATCACAATAAACTGGTGTCGGTCCTTGTTGCTTGTAATGGAGCTCTTCAAGAATTCTTTTTAACCAAATAACTTGAGTTGCGCATGAAGTTGCGGCAACGAACTCAGCTTCAATAGTTGATAAAGTGACAATAGGTTGTTTCTTTGAGGACCAAGGAACTGCTCCTAAACCAAGCATGAAAGCATAACCCGAAGTGTTTTTCCTGTCATCCTGATCTCCAGCATAATCACTGTCTGTGAAGCCAATTAAATTTGTCATTTCTCCCTTCTTGTAAAACAATCCAAAATCAGATGTACCTTGCAAGTAACGAAAAATCCTCTTTCCAGCTAAAAGATACATCTTATTTGGATTTTCCATGTACCTGCTAATAAGACTTACAATATGCATTATATCAGGCCTTGTGGTTGTTAAATACATCAAGCTTCCAACTATTTGTTTGTACAGGGTGATGTTAACCTTCCTTCCTCCAAGTTCTTTGACAAGTTTCAAACCAGCTTCAGTTGGTGTACTAACAGAATTGTAATTCTTCATTTGAAATCTGTCTAAAATATCTCGCACATATTTCTTTTGAGAAATAAAAATACCAGTAGGGACTACACCATTTCAATTCCAATAAAATAATGCATCTTACCAAGATCAAACATCTCGAATTCAGTCACCATGGATTTCTTAAATTTGTCAAACATGGCCTTATCATTTCCAGTGTAGATTAAATCATCTACATATAAGCAAACAATGAGCATTTTTCCTCCATATTCCACTTTTGTAAAAAGTGTATGTTCATAAGGACATTTCTGAAATCCTTCTTTTAAAAAATAATTTTCTATACGATTATACCAAGCCTGTGGAGCTTGCTTTAATCCATATGGAGCCTTTTTTTAATTTATATACTTTATGCTCATTGTCAATTTTAACATAACCAGGAGGTTGATCGATAAATACCTCTTCTTTCAAATCTCCATAGAGGAAAGCTGATTTCACATCCAACTGGAAGACAGGCCATGAGTTTTGAGCTGCCAATGCAATCACCAATCTGATTATGTCATGCCTTGCAACCGAAGTAAAGACTTCTTTATAATCAACACCAAACTCCTGCTTGTAGCCTTTAGCCACCAAGTGTGCCTTGTGCTTGTCAACTTCACCATTTTCCTTCAACTTTGTCTTGTAAACCCACTTTACACTAATTGTTTTCTGCCCTTTGGGAAGATGACAAAGCTCCCGAGTATCATTTCTTTTGATGGATGTAATTTCAGCATCCATTGCATTTCTCCATTTTGATTCTTTGACCGCCAATTCGAAACTAATTGGATCACAATATGAGAATAAAGCAAAATATGAAAGTGGGTCTTCTTCAGACTCATTAGAATCATTTACCTAATAGTCCATCATCCAACCATGCCTTTTTCTTTGTCGTTGAGGTCTTTGTTCTACAACTACTTCACGAACAGAAGAACTTTGAGGATGATCTTGAACGACTGGCCCTGGTTGTTGCAATGTCTCCATAGGTTGCTGCCTTGTCTCATCATCATCATCATCATCAAAATCTGTTGGTATATTTTGTTTAACACCATTTTCATTCCACGATCAGGTGTTTTTTCATCAAAAACCACATCATGACTGATAACAATTTTCATGGTGCTAGGATTGTATAGCTTGTAGGCTTTTGATTGATCACTAACACCAAGAAAAATACATTTCTCTCCTTTATGGTCCAACTTATCTTATCTAAAATGTGGGCATAAACAATACACCCAAAATTTTTGAAATGATTCACTGTTGGTTTTCTTCCGCTCCAAGCTTCTTCCGACGTCATATTTTGAACGGCAAGAGTGGGACTTCTGTTCAAAATATGTATGCTCCAATTAACTACTTCTTGCCAAAAAGTTTTTGGAATGCTACTGCTTGTTAAAAGACTTCGCACCATATTCATAATAGTACGATTTTTTCTTTCACACACACCGTTTGGTGGGGCGTGTAGGCTGCTGTAAGTTGCCTCTTGATTCCATGAGCCTCACAGAAATTTGCAAATTCATGTGAGTTGTACTCTCCACCACGATCAGTACGAAAAACTTTGATGGGGCTGCCAACTTCTTTTTCAACAAGCACCTTATATTTTTTAAAGGTCGTGAAAGCTTCAGATTTTTCTTGCAAAAAATAAGTCCATATTTTTGCGACTATAATCATCAATAAAGGTAATTATGTATCTTTTACCTCCGTTAGAAAATGGACTTATTGGTCTGCACAAATCAGAGTGAACCAGTTCCAATGGCCTCTTTGCTCTTCATGATTTTTCTTACGGGAATTGATTACGTTATTGTTTGCTAACAACATATTCCTCACAAACTTCAGAGGGAGCTGTAATTTGAGGAAGACCAGTCACCATATTTTTCTGTTTTAGAGTCTTTAAACCACCAAAGTTTAGGTGACCATAGCGAAAATACCATAGCCATGCTTCATCCTTTAATTTTGTTGAAAAACATGTATGATTGGTGTTGTGAAGATACAACAGGAACATGCAATTTTTTGTCATGTTAACTTGAGCAATTAAGCCCAACTTTGCATCTTGAATCTGACATGCTCCATTTTTGATAATAATCTCGTATCCTTTTTCTTGCAGCTGACCCACACTGAGCAAGTTGGTCTTTAAGTCTGGAGAAAAAAGAACATTAGAGATACTATGGGTGGAATTTCCCTTAGTTTGAATAGGTACTCTTCCTTTTCCCATAACAGAAACTATGGAGTTGTCACCAAACTTGACAGTATTACGGAATGATTCGTCTAGCTCAGAAAATGCCTTTTTATCTCTACACATATGGTTACTGCAGTCAGTGTCTAAATACCACATGTTTTGTTGAGTTTCTTCTTTCACATGGCACACCATTAAAAGAGACACCTCTTCTTCTTTTTCTGCAAAGTTAGTTTTTTCTCCACTTTGTCTATTCAAATTAGTTTGACATTCTAACTTGTAATGGCTAAACCTATGGCATCTGTAACACTCAACATTAGAATTGTCTGATGACTTTGGTCTATAATTTGTTGATTGTTGGTCGCCACGTCCTTTACTTCTTCCTTGAAATCGTCTCTCGTGTTGCTGATGATTTTGTTGTTGGAACCCATGATCATTGTTAAATCTGCCTCCTCTACCACAACCATTGTCTCTCTCGTCCTCTATCAGCTCTAAAAGGTATAGAGTTATTTTCTGATGAGGTCTTCAATGCTAGTTCTTTTTTCTCATGTTGATTAATTTTTTGCTCATGAACCAACAAATAACTTTGTAATTCATCAATTGAAAGTTTTTCAACATCATTAGCTTCTTCTATAGCACAGACAACAAAATTAAATTTTGGTGTCAAAGATCGAAGAATCTTCTCTGTAGACACCCGATTTTTGCATTTCCTATACTAACCCTGACAGGAGGGCAAAATCGTCAATTGACCCGGCACACGAGAATAAAGGGTGGACATAAAGACGAACCCTCAAAACCACCACGACGGGATGATATTGAAGCCGACACGACAACAAGCGAATGTCGAGAGTCGGTTACTGATCACTGTGCTTACCCGGATGACGTGGCACGTTTCCCGACGGTTTCCGGACTGCCGAGCGCAAACCCGTCAGCGGGAAACAACGGTACGACACGGAAATCGAGATGAGGCACGGAAAACGAGAAAATCAGCACAGTTAGCCGCAGATCAATTCGCGGCCAAGGACGGAACTCGAGGCAGCACGGGACTCGAAGCGCACGGGACTCGAGCGCGGCTGGGGGGAGAACCAAGGGCCAGCCGCAGATATATCTGCGGCCAGCCGCAGATAGATCTGCGGCTGCCCTTGGCAGTGCTATATTAGGCCAGTTCGCATACAGGAAGAAAGAGAGAGAGGATTCAGCAGCAGCAGCAGTTCGGGGAGAGGAAGAAAAATAGGAAGAAAACAGCAAAAATTAAGAGAGAAAAGAGTGAGAGATAGTAAGAAATTGTACCTATTTTGTGAGATTATATCTCATATTTTCTACTCTACTCAATACACAAATTCATACATATTGTGGGGATTAATTGCAAGGTAAAAACCCTTTGTTCTTAGCATTTTGTTATGCTATTTTGTTGAGCTTTTGGTCATCCAAATTACCTTAAATGTAGTTTTTTTTACATATTATTGTGATGCCATGGGTTAGGGACTATTAGTGAGGGTCTCATCGGAATGAAATTCCCCCTAATAGCCCGATGATATCCGCTTGGTGCAAATTTTAACTATTATGGTAATGTATCATTCGTAATGTATTTCAATCGTCATTGTAAGATGTCCTAGAGTGTTAGGCATCCCGTTGTTGATTATTTTCGTTATATCCATTTGGTGGTTGTGCAATAAGTTCGGATGTGAGCCTAGGAATGCGACCCCGTGGTCCAAATCCGATGATGGACATTTTTGAATGTATGTAATCGGGTGGATGTATCCGTTATTGTAAATATGTAATCGTCGGGCCTTAAAACGACGCCAAGGCGATAATCGCGTTTAAGGCCCCGAAATAGTGAAACTTGTGATTGTGGGCGTTTGGGGTTATTTTGATGGCTTACATGCCCATGAATATCCCCGACGAGTGTTTGTGCTTGATTGGATTTTGTGACACGAAAAAGGATTTCAAAGATTAAACGATGAAGGTTTTTTCCTTAAAATCAAGAAAACTAGGAGGTTAGCATCACGTAGCTAAAAATTTGGAGGTGTTAATGAATGTCGATTTCTATTAAACGGGAAGGCTAAAGAAAGTCGTTTTCAAATGTCACAAAAAATGGTTTTATAAAATAAAACACCGTTTTATTAAATCTTGGTACGTAGGGTAAAAGATATCCTAGAAGTTGCCCATCATTTTATGAAGGCAATGTATAGATTTCGATTCCTATTTTTACGAAGGTTTAAAGCTCTTGTTTTGCCAAAACGACACCTAAGGAAAATCTCATAGTTTTGCCAACTAAAATCAACCCTTTCTCGCAAAGCTTTCTCGTTTAAACCGATTGACATCCTAAGGCATTTTCAAAAGAAAAAACACAATTTTCCCTAATAATCCAAATGATTCTTTTATGCAAACTCATCATAACATTTACATAGGCACACACACACACACGCACACGCGCACACACACATTTCATGAATTAAAGGATAGGAGAGCATCAAGATTGCGGTAACCGTGCTTCACGGAAGTCGAGGGGTGCCTAACACCTTCCCCTCACTTAAGCAAGCCCCCGAACTCTATGAATCTCGATTCGCAGACCAATTAATTCGGAGTCACATGTGAGCCAACGATTTATAAAAACGAAAACTCGGATGAGTTGGTACATCCATTTCAAATATACCAACTGGCGACTCTGGTTAAATTGGCTCATCATAAAAACAATCTTTAAAACCCCGTCGACATTAATGCCGACCCTTTTCCAAAAATCATCTAATAAAAAGGCTAAAATTGGAAAGGGTTACAACCCCCGCGTTAAGCGATTCCTCCCGGCGTCGACAGCTGGCGACTCTGCTGGGGACATTAGAGGGCTTAAGCCGCATTCGAATCTTGATGCTATCCTATCCTTTAAAATTTATAATTGTGTATGTGCGTATGACATTTTGACGTCTTTTATTTATTGTTGTGTAAATGTGTGTTGTTGTCCAATGAATGAATGATTGAATGGGTTTTTCTTTACTTCAAAGTAATCATTTGCATGCGGTGAGGACGATGAATGTGAATGTATGTTGAGAGAGTACCTCCTCCTGAGGCGAACCCGTCGGTTGCTTATTACTGGACTCGATGGGGCTGCTCCCCGGAGATGGCTCAGGAAACGCACCACTCAAATCCGCTCCAATCGAAAGGGCTCAAACGAGTAGATTGCGAAGATTTGGGAACCTTCATGCCGAAAAGCCCGTGAGAGTAACCCTAGGGTAGGTCAGCCTCTGATAAACCCAACGCAGGAAAAGTCTCTTCATGCCCTTTTTACGTTCAAGCGTATAAAATGTCATGATCCCATTTCATATATACCTCCCCTGTTGTCAAAAGAGAATACTGACCTCCATGTTTTGCAGGAAACAGCTGGGGAAGCATAATAAAGTCATGTTTAGCATTTGTTATTGCACTAAAAGACTACTAACTTTCTCTTTTGCAGGGAGAGATTAAAAAAAAAAAAAAAAACCCAAAACACAAAAAAATTTTACAGCTTTAGCATGCATCCGCATCCTTTCATTGCCCAAGACTGAAACTTCGAACCGTTTGCCTGCAGGATTGCTCCTCAAACCCGTTCGCAGTCTAAGAAAGCCCAGGTCTCTAACTCTGAAATGGCTGATCTCCCCAATCATAGTTCTGTATCTCGAGAAGAGTTTGATGACTTTAGGAAGCAGATGATGGAAATGGCCACAATGCTAAAAGAGCAGTTCTTAATCAGACAGGATCCGTCAAACCAGGGACCGCACAATGTACCACCGCCAGGGGGTGACCAGAATCCTCCTAAGGATGATGCAATCCTATTTAAAAATAACCAACATCAGCTTAAGGACGAGCCGATCCTCCCAAAGGTCATTCCTGCCCTCAACAAGACAGTAATCACAATTCCAGAGGAGGGAGATACTGATGACCTTCGCAGGAAAATGAAGCAGATGGAGGAGACCATCCAATCTCTAAAGGGCATAGGCTCCTTGGGTAGGGTTAATTATGCAGATTTGTGTGTATTCCCCGGAACCAGATATCCAGAGAAATTTAAGATCCCCGAATTCGAGAAATACAATGGGAAAGGGGATCCTTACACTCACCTGAAAATATATATTGGAGAACTGGGGTCCTATGCGGAAGACGAAGGATTAAGGATGCAATTATTCCAGAAAAGCTTGACGGGGGAGGCGAGGATCTGGTATGCCCGTCTCGATAATGCCCGGATTCATAATTGGGAGGAGCTGGCCCATACCTTTCTGACACAGTATAGCTTTCAGGCACAGATGGCCCCTGATAGATATCAAATAACAAAAATCAAGAAGCAACCAAGGGAAACCTTCAGGGACTATGCCCAACGATGGAGGGGTATGGCCGCACAAGTGAATCCTCCAATGAGTGAGTCAGAGATGGTGATGACCTTTGTGGATATACAGGAAGCACCTTATTATGAGCGGGTCATATCAGGGATTGGAAGACCTTTCGCCGAGATGATAAAACACGGAGAAATGGTGGATATGGGGTTGAAATCGGGTAAAATCCGGGACTTCACAGCTCTTGAAACGGCTGCGGAACAAATCCAAAGTGGGAATTATGGCAGTACTTCCCGCAGGCCCCAAAAGCGAAAAGAGGAAGATGTCTCTCTCGTGCTGCAGGGATCATCCAGGAAAGTGGAGAATAGCCCTCCTGTACAAATACAGAGATTTGTGCCGCCCCGGCAACCCAATTTTGATAATCCCAGAACGGACGGACGAAGGAGGTTTGAGACCACACAGAGGCGGGTATTCACCCCGCTTGGGGATCCTCTTGAGCAGATTTTGGCAATATTGATATCACAGAGGAAGATTGTCGATTTGGCACCTCCATGTGACCCGAAGGGAAGAAAATTTGACCCTAGTAAAAAGTGTGCATATCATTCGGGTTCCCCGGGTCATGACACTCAGGAATGTTGGACGCTGAAACACATAATTCAAAACATGATTGATAGCGGGGAGATCGTGGTGGAACAACCCGAGCCGCCAAATGTTAAAATCAATCCCCTGCCGAAGCATGATGGGGGAGGGGTCAATATGGTGGAAGCCATCGAAACCGAAGGACCGCCAAGGCGAAATTATATGACAGGGATTTATGAGATGGTTGGCATGACGGGTAGTCAGGAGAATATGCAAGGGGCACCGATTAGGTTGACGGGTGCAAGCCGGAGTATCACAGGGGGGCCTATCAAGTTAGCGGCTCCAAAACCTCTCATCATCGCAGCAAGACCACAGATCCCTGTTTGCAATCTAAAAACAGTACCGTGGAACTACGGGGGTGTATTAGAGGAGGCGGCCAGTTGTGCTTCCGTAACATCAAAGGGGAATCCCTTGTATCTTCCTGGAAGAGTCCTCGAGAGTCAGAGAAAGGAGAACGAGAGGATATCCGAGGAGAAAGCCGTGGAGTTCTTGGAAAAGATGGATCATCCTGAAGTAAGGGGGATCAAGGCAGTGAGCGAGGAATCGACTCTAACGTCGATCATGGATTTGGTGTTATCATCCAGCGACCACTGCAGAATCTTGGCCAAAGTCCTAGGGGAGGCTCACATCCCCAAGACAATTAGCCAAGAAAGTTTCGGCCGCCTAGTGGATCATCTGCTAGAGAACAATGTGCTATCATTCACAGATGATGATATCCCGAAAGAGGGAAGGGGGCATCGGAAACCGCTGCACATCGCAGTGATCTCATCAGGGTATGTCATGAATGGGGTATTGATTGATGGGGGATCAGCACTGAATATTTGTCCCCTCAGTACACTGAGAAAAATGAACATTAATCCCAAGCGCTTGCGGGCCAGTCACGTGGTGGTGCGAGCCTTCGATGGATCCCGGAAGGATACATTGGGAGAAATAGAGTTGCCCGTGGAGATAGGGCCGTGTACTTTCGATATTTCCTTTCAGGTATTGGATATCTCGGCCAGTTATAACATGTTATTGGGAAGACCATGGATACATATGGCCGGGGCAGTTCCCTCTACACTACACCAACAAATCAAGTTCATCGTCAGCGGGAATCTGGTAACAATCTCCGCAGAGCGTAATGACCCGTTCCCGTCCAAGAATGGTCTGCCAGTAATCAATGTGGACGAATCCGCGGCGCCTGCCAGTTTTCAAGCACTCGAAATCAGCACTCCCCACTATAGAGGTCTGGGAGCGCCAGGCATAAAATCGAAAGCCTCCCCTGAGCTCACCTTCGTTGCTAGAGAAATGATGAAGATGAAGTTTCAACCTGGGCAGGGGTTGGGAAAAGACAGCCAAGGAATTTCCACGCCTATTCAACTGCCCAACCAAACAGGCAGGGCAGGGTTGGGATATCATGGAGGCATAGAGCGGAAACACTCTCAAAGGGAGACCCCATTTCGATCGACCGGAATCCTAATGCCGAAGGTCCACAATGAACAAAGGACGGACAAGCCCGTGTCCGAATTAGAAGGTAAAGAATTGACTCCTGCGGATGATGAGTCAGTCAAAAGGAAGAGTTTCCTGCGGGAGGTCATGCAGCAGTTCGAAACCAAATGCTATATCTCTGGACCATCAATAAACATTGGAGAGGGGAAGGATACGGCCACAACGTCGGGAGCCCAACAGAGTATGCCTGTCATCGATTGGGCAGGGTTAGTTATCCCTAACAAGGCTATGAGGGAGGACCGATACGATGTGGCGGTAGTCGTCAAGGAAGTCTCTGGTGCGCAGCCGCCTGTCATATGTCACATCCCGGCTGATCGGACCACCGATAACTGGACGGTGGAGCCAATAATATCCAGACAAGGGTAAAACACGGTATCGGGGTGGTAGACCCCGGAGAGTGGGGGATGAATGTCTACCAGTTTTGGTTCTTTATTTTATATTTTGCATAACTATGTTAGTTTGTCATGTTATTTTAAGAGCGACCATTGTGGAAAGATGAATTATATATATGACAGTATTTTGTTTCAATGTCAGGTGTACCAATTTGAGTATTCCTTGCTTAACAAGCGATCCCTCAAATTTGAATGATGACTATGATTTTGATATCGAGCTGGATTTCGATTTAATGGGTATTGAGCAGGACGAAACAGATTACGACGACGCGCCTGACGAGATCAAAGGCTGGGTCGAGGATAAACCCAAACCCAACTTAGACCAAACCGTCACCATAAATATCGGAACCCCTGACCAACCCAAAGAGCTTAAGATCGGGACAGACCTGACCCCTAACCAGAAAATAGAAATGACCAAATTGCTACGCCAGTATGAGGATGTGTTCGCCTGGTCTCATGAGGACATGATCGGATTATCCACCGACATTGTGGTACACCAGCTGCCCATCAAGGAAGGTTTCAAGCCCGTCAAGCAAAAACTAAGAAAGCTAAAACCGGAATGGAGCTTGAAGGTAAAGGAGGAGATCATCAAACAATTCAGGGCTGGAATCATCATGGTGTCCACCTACCCAGAATGGTTGTCCAATGTGGTCCCAGTGGCTAAGCCTGGAGGAAAGGTGAGGGTATGTGTTGACTATAGAGATCTGAACAAGGCCAGTCTCAAGGATAATTTCCCAGTACCTTTTATACACATATTGGTGGATAACACAGCCCAATACGAGATGTACTCTTTCGTTGATTGCTTTGCGGGGTATCATCAGATAATGGTGGCAGAGGAGGACCGGGAGAAAACAGCCTTCATCACCCCTTGGGGCACTTTCTGCTATAGACGGTTGGCTTTCGGTCTCACAAATGCAGGGGCTACTTATCAAAGAGCTATGATGGCCCTGTTCCACGATATGATGCACAAGGAGATAGAGGTCTACGTGGATGACATTATCGTGAAGTCAAAGATAGAATCTGATCATGTGACCCATCTCCAAAAGCTATTTGACCGGCTCAGAAAATACAATTTAAGGCTCAATCCGGCAAAGTGTGCTTTCGGAGTGCAATCGGGCAAACTCTTGGGATTCCTGGTTAGTGATCGTGGCATCGAGTTGGATCCAGCTAAGATTAAGGCCATTGTGGATATGCCGACACCACCCCGCACTGAAAAGGAGATAAGAGGATTTCTGGGAAGAATAAATTTCATCAGCCGCTTCATATCCCATTTGACAACCACGTGCGAGCCAATTTTCAAGCTGTTAAGAAAAGATGTCTCCCAAGAATGGAATGAGCAATGCCAGGAAGCCTTTCAGATCATTAAGAAGCAGCTGACGGAAGCACCCGTGCTGGTACCCCCGAAGGATGAGATCCCTCTATTCATGTATATATCAGTCAATGACATTGCGATGGGCTGTATGCTGGGGCAGAAGAATGAATCAGGCAAAGAGCAGGCCATTTACTACCTCAGCAAGAGATTTAGCCGATGTGAACAGAATTACACCCCTATCGAAAGGACCTGTTGTGCTTTGGCTTGGGCTGCAATGAGATTACAGCATTATCTCCATGGGCACACCACGTATCTGATATCAAGGATGGATCCCCTGAAATATATCTTTGAACGGCCCATGCTGAACTGTCGACTTTCAAGATGGCAGTTAATCTTACAGCAGTTCGACATTGTATACGTAACTCAGAAAGCCATGAAGGGGCAGGGAATTGCAGATCAATTGGCAGAAGCGCCATCAGGGGGAATGGAGCCTTTAGACATTCCTCTGCCGGGCGAAGATGTATTCTGGATCTTGCGTGCGAGAGGAGATGACGAGGGGCAGTTCTGGAAATTATATTTTGATGGTGCCATGAATGCGGAGGGGGCAGGAGCCGGAGCAGTCTTGGTCTCTATCACAGGAGAGCAATACCCCGTAGCCACTAGATTGCAGTTCAGTAACTCGAACAACACCGCTGAATACGAGGGGTGTATCTTGGGACTCCGTTTGGCCCGTGACATGGGAGTGAAAAGGTTAGCGGTGTTCGGGGATTCGGAGCTGGTAATCAGACAAGCGATCGGGATGTACAACACTAAAGAGCTCCGGTTGCTTCCATACCACCGTTGCGTTATCCAACTGATGCAAGAGTTCGAAGATATCGCTTTCCGACATATCCCCCGGGGACGAAATGATTTCGCCGATGCATTGGCGACTTTAGCTTCCCTAATCCACACAATCAAGAGCAGGGACGTTCCACAGATTGAGATAGCAGTGCAGAACGCCCCGGCATACGAGGAGCACGTGGCGGTACTATCGGACGAGGGGGTTCTGCCAAAGCAGCCTTGGTATCACGACATAAGGGAATATCTGAGGGATAGATCCATTCCCGACCAAGCCAGCCGAGCGGAGAGGTTGAGAATTCAAAAGATGGCAATGAAATTTTATCTGAGCGGAGATTCACTGTACAAGAGGGATGCCAATTTGGGATTGCTACGATGTGTAAATGAAATGCAGGCCCAAAAGATTATGGACGAAGTACATGGTGGAGTGTGTGGGCCACACATGAGTGGGCCGATGCTGGCCAAGAAGATTTTGAGAACGGGGCATTACTGGTTGACGCTGAAAGCCGACTGTGATGATCACGTCAAACGGTGTTACCAATGCCAGGCGCACGGTAATGTTATCCATGCGCCCCCCAATGAACTGCACTGTATGACCTCCCCTTGGCCATTCTCAATGTGGGGTATGGATGTGATCGGACCAATAGAGCCCAAAGCAAGCAACGGGCACCGATTTATCTTCGTCATGATCGATTACTTCACTAAATGGGTAGAAGCAGCTTCTTTCCCCAAAGTAACTCAGGAGGTCATCGTCGGTTTCATCAGGAATAATGTCATTTGCCGATATGGGCAACCTGAGGTTTTAGTCTCCGACAATGCCAAGAATTTGAATAATGCCCTCATGAAAGGATTATGCGACCAGTTTAAGATCAAACACCTCAATTCTGTCATTTACCGTCCTAAGATGAATGGGGCAGTGGAGGCTGCAAATAAGAATATCAAGAAGATCATGGCGAAAATGTCCGCTAATCATCGGGGATGGCCGAATCTGCTACCTCTCACCTTGCTGGCGTACAGAACGTCGGTACGTACTTCTACAGGGGCAACCCCGTACGCTCTGGTATACGGAATGGAAGCGGTTCTGCCAGTTGAGGTTGAGATGGCGTCCCTCAGAATCTTGATTGATGCTCAGATAAACGAGGAGGATTGGATGCAAAGTCGATATGACCAATTGGCCCTAATTGATGAAAGGAGGGTGGCCGCTGTGTTGCACGGTCAGTTATATCAGCAAAGGATCTCCCGATCATACGACAAGAAGATAAGACCTCGAAAATTCAAAGAAAATGACCTAGTGTTAAAGAGAGTAATGCCTTGTCAAGACGAAGCCAAAGGGAAGTTTGCCCCGAACTGGGAGGGGCCTTTTGTGATTAAGAAAGTGCTGTCCGGAGGAGCCCTCATACTGCAGGAGATGGATGGGGAGGTGTTTCCACAACCCCTCAATTCCGACTCGGTGAAGCGGTTCTATGCATAAAAAAAAAAAAAAAAAAAAAAAAAAAATATAAAAAAAAAAAAAAAATATCCCTCATCATTTTCTCCTCGTTCTTTGAAGCAACGAACTACGTAGGACCTGATCTCCCGACTTGTGGGGGTACGTAGGCAGCCATTGTGGCACGGTCCCATTCCTTACAAATAACCCTTTCTTCTATCAAAACCGATTCCCAACAGCCAGAAAACCTTCCGACACCCTCGAAACTCTCCCGAAACCAGCCACCTGATCAGTTTCATCTCAAATAACCTAGCACTAACCCAACCAAGCAGTTAGCCCGAATCTAAGACTCAGCCGATGAAATCGACAGGATATGCGGCAATATCTGACAAGTCCCCATCAAGACTTGAGAAGAGAAAGAAGGCGAAATATCAAAATCATGGTTAGCTGGATAAAATGAGGGTCCAATGAAAGGCAACGATACGACAAAAAGGAAAAATGACTAAATTTAAATACCTGTCTATATGAATAAGTCATTTTGTTACAAGGTTTCTCTTTTGATAACCGATGAAACTGACACAGCCCATGCAGGAAATAAAATGATCTACCAATTTGAAAATAATCGAAGCAGGATGGATAAAGTGGTGGATAGATCTGAAGCATCGACATTCCCTGCAATCTGCTGCCCCATCATGTCGACGCGATCCAATAAGCAGTGGCTCGGCTAACGGTCTCAGAGTGAGCATCTATAATTGCCTTAGTCTGCAATACAATGGCGTCTTTATCAGCATGAACAACATCCCTGGCCAGAATAGCAGCATCTCTCTCAACAAGAGCAGCATACCTCTCAGCCTCGGTAGTAATCGAGATGCGTGAACACCGGATGGACCGGGACCTAATGGCTCAGAATACCCTCCGCAAAGCCCGCCGACACCGGAAAGAATAATAAGGATCAGGAACGTTCCGGAAGATCATCTGCCATATCTCTGTCACCGGCGACAAACCGTCCAATCAGCGGAGAAGCCACCGACCAATCCTGTGGGAGGATCGAGATCCAAGCATACCACGGCATCTGGCGACGACACCTGTGGAAAATAGTATCAAAAAGACTGTACAGGGGTCATTCTCTATCCATGAATAAAAGCATGCATCATACATGACTCGCTATGTGAAAATAAAATACAAAATTCTGAATAAGTCGGACGTCGAACACGACGAATCAAGGCAAGACCCGACAGAAACCTGGGAAGGCATCCACGCGAACCACAACAAGATGGTGAGCAACCCTGGGAAGGGCTGATATCCACAAAAAGAAAAAAAAAGACAAAAACAGCAAACCCTGGGAAGGGCTGAGATCCAAGCAAACCGCGACAGAGTGGTGAGCAAACCTGGGAAGGTATCCAAGCAAACCGCGACAGAGTGGTGAGCAAACCCTGGGAAGGGCTGAGATCCACGCGAACCACAACAAGATGGTGAGCAACCCTGGGAAGGGCTGATATCCACAAAAGGAAAAAAAAAGAAGACAAAAACAGCAAACCCTGGGAAGGGCTGAGATCCAAGCAAACCGCGACAGAGTGGTGAGCAAACCTGGGAAGGCATCCAAGCAAACCGCGACAGAGTGGTGAGCAAACCCTGGGAAGGGCTGAGATCCACGCGAACCACAACAAGATGGTGAGCAACCCTAGGAAGGGCTGATATCCACAAAAAGAAAAAAAGACAAAAACAGCAAACCCTGGGAAGGGCTGAGATCCAAGCAAACCGCGACAGAGTGGTGAGCAAACCTGGGAAGGTATCCAAGCAAACCGCGACAGAGTGGTGAGCAAACCCTGGGAAGGGCTGAGATCCACGCGAACCACAACAAGATGGTGAGCAACCCTGGGAAGGGCTGATATCCACAAAAGGAAAAAAAAAAAAAAGAAGACAAAAACAGCAAACCCTGGGAAGGGCTGAGATCCAAGCAAACCGCGACAGAGTGGTGAGCAAACATGGGAAGGCATCCAAGCAAACCGCGACAGAGTGGTGAGCAAACCCTGGGAAGGGCTGAGATCCACGCGAACCACAACAAGATGGTGAGCAACCCTGGGAAGGGCTGATATCCACAAAAAGAAAAAAGACAAAAAACAACAAACCCTGGGAAGGGCTGAGATCCAAGCAAACCGCGACAGAGTGGTGAGCAAACCTGGGAAGGCATCCAAGCAAACCGCGACAGAGTGGTGAGCAAACCCTGGGAAGGGCTGAGATCCACGCGAACCACAACAAGATGGTGAGCAACCCTGGGAAGGGCTGATATCCACAAAAGAAAAAAGACAAAAAACAACAAACCCTGGGAAGGGCTGAGATCCAAGCAAACCGCGACAGAGTGGTGAGCAAACCTGGGAAGGCATCCAACCAAAACAAAAACCCTGGGAAGGGCTGAGATCCAAACTAACACCCTGGGAAGGGCTAAGATCCAAACAAACCACAACCCTGGGAAGGGCTAAGATCCAAACAAACCACAACCCTGGGAAGGGCTAAGATCCAAACCAACAACAACCCTGGGAAGGGCTGAGATCCAAGCAAATCACGTATGTATTGTCATTCTTGTGCACTGTCATTCATGCATCGAGTGTCTATTCTTTATCCTGTTCATTTCATTTATCATTTCATAAACATGATAAAGAGGGGCAGCTGTAGACACCCGATTTTTGCATTTCCTATACTAACCCTGACAGGAGGGCAAAATCGTCAATTGACCCGGCACACGAGAATAAAGGGTGGACATAAAGACGAACCCTCAAAACCACCACGACGGGATGATATTGAAGCCGACACGACAACAAGCGAATGTCGAGAGTCAGTTACTGATCACTGTGCTTACCCGGATGACGTGGCACGTTTCCCGACGGTTTCCGGACTGCCGAGCGCAAACCCGTCAGCGGGAAACAACGGTACGACACGGAAATCGAGATGAGGCACGGAAAACGAGAAAATCAGCACAGTTAGCCGCAGATCAATTCGCGGCCAAGGACGGAACTCGAGGCAGCACGGGACTCGAAGCGCACGGGACTCGAGCGCGGCTGGGGGGAGAACCAAGGGCCAGCCGCAGATATATCTGCGGCCAGCCGCAGATAGATCTGCGGCTGCCCTTGGCAGTGCTATATTAGGCCAGTTCGCATACAGGAAGAAAGAGAGAGAGGATTCAGCAGCAGCAGCAGCAGTTCGGGGAGAGGAAGAAAAATAGGAAGAAAACAGCAAAAATTAAGAGAGAAAAGAGTGAGAGATAGTAAGAAATTGTACCTATTTTGTGAGATTATATCTCATATTTTCTACTCTACTCAATACACAAATTCATACATATTGTGGGGATTAATTGCAAGGTAAAAACCCTTTGTTCTTAGCATTTTGTTATGCTATTTTGTTGAGCTTTTGGTCATCCAAATTACCTTAAATGTAGTTTTTTTTACATATTATTGTGATGCCATGGGTTAGGGACTATTAGTGAGGGTCTCATCGGAATGAAATTCCCCCTAATAGCCCGATGATATCCGCTTGGTGCAAATTTTAACTATTATGGTAATGTATCATTCGTAATGTATTTCAATCGTCATTGTAAGATGTCCTAGAGTGTTAGGCATCCCGTTGTTGATTATTTTCGTTATATCCATTTGGTGGTTGTGCAATAAGTTCGGATGTGAGCCTAGGAATGCGACCCCGTGGTCCAAATCCGATGATGGACATTTTTGAATGTATGTAATCGGGTGGATGTATCCGTTATTGTAAATATGTAATCGTCGGGCCTTAAAACGACGCCAAGGCGATAATCGCGTTTAAGGCCCCGAAATAGTGAAACTTGTGATTGTGGGCGTTTGGGGTTATTTTGATGGCTTACATGCCCATGAATATCCCCGACGAGTGTTTGTGCTTGATTGGATTTTGTGACACGAAAAAGGATTTCAAAGATTAAACGATGAAGGTTTTTTCCTTAAAATCAAGCAAACTAGGAGGTTAGCATCACGTAGCTAAAAATTTGGAGGTGTTAATGAATGTCGATTTCTATTAAACGGGAAGGCTAAAGAAAGTCGTTTTCAAATGTCACAAAAAATGGTTTTATAAAATAAAACACCGTTTTATTAAATCTTGGTACGTAGGGTAAAAGATATCCTAGAAGTTGCCCATCATTTTATGAAGGCAATGTATAGATTTCGATTCCTATTTTTACGAAGGTTTAAAGCTCTTGTTTTGCCAAAACGACACCTAAGGAAAATCTCATAGTTTTGCCAACTAAAATCAACCCTTTCTCGCAAAGCTTTCTCGTTTAAACCGATGGACATCCTAAGGCATTTTCAAAAGAAAAAACACAATTTTCCCTAATAATCCAAATGATTCTTTTATGCAAACTCATCATAACATTTACATAGGCACACACACACACACGCACACGCGCACACACACATTTCATGAATTAAAGGATAGGAGAGCATCAAGATTGCGGTAACCGTGCTTCACGGAAGTCGAGGGGTGCCTAACACCTTCCCCTCACTTAAGCAAGCCCCCGAACTCTATGAATCTCGATTCGCAGACCAATTAATTCGGAGTCACATGTGAGCCAACGATTTATAAAAACGAAAACTCGGATGAGTTGGTACATCCATTTCAAATATACCAACTGGCGACTCTGGTTAAATTGGCTCATCATAAAAACAATCTTTAAAACCCCGTCGACATTAATGCCGACCCTTTTCCAAAAATCATCTAATAAAAAGGCTAAAATTGGAAAGGGTTACAACCCCCGCGTTAAGCGATTCCTCCCGGCGTCGACATTCTCAACAACAATAACATCCTCTGTCTTGTCACTATGGATTCGCATCTTGTTAACGATTGTCAAAGTTCTTCAAAAATAATCTGTAACTGTCTCTCCTGATTTCATTCGAAGTATTTCAAACTCCGAACGAAATGCTTGAAGTTGCTGCCTCTTGGCTCTCGCAGTACCTTGGTACTTCTTTTTCATGGAATCCCAAATATTTTTGGCTGAGTCCTTGCAAAGAATGGTTTCCAAGATTGAGCGATCAATTGCTTGGAAAAGATAATTCTTTGCTTTAAGGTCCTTTAACTTCATCCCTTCAAGCTTCGTCTTTTGCGCATCTGTTAGCACGACATCTTTTTCTGGCTCCGCTACTCCAGAAATAACAACAGTCAAATAATCTTTGGACCTCATGAAATTCTCCATGAGCATGCTCCAATGGTCATAGTGACCATCAAAACGTAGAATGGTTGGTTGCAAAAAAATTTCGGAAGCCATGAGAAAATTGCTACTGCAATAAGTTTTTGAGAAAGAACGAAAAACGGAAGCAGAAAAAATAAAGCTGCAGCTGAGACCTTTTTTTTTTTACTTCACTCTCTATTTTTGCTACACTCTTTCTCACTCTTCTCGCCAAGCTTTGATACCACTGATGGGATGTGTTGAATAAGATAAAGAGATAGAATATTGTAAGAGATGACAGAGGACTGCACAAATAGTTTATTATTCTATTTCACAATCTAAACAAAAACTAATCAAGTGCTCCAATATAAAGCATACAACAATGCACTCATCAAATTCGGATAGATGCTCCAGCTAATATACTTAATAAAAAACAAAAACAAAATAACTAACACTTTCACTCAAGCACCCCACTACTGACTACAACTTTATTAATTATTAAAGTTATTCTCTACTAAAATAAAAAACATGCATGCACAACAACTAAAGAATGAGCAAGCCACGTGAATGAATAATAATTTCCAACAAGTAGTACTAAGTAGCTGTTATATGTAATAATTATTGTCAATTGAAATTTTTATGTTAGTTGTTAGAAGTCTTGTTTATTTTTTTTTGTTTTTTTTTTGTTTTTTGTTAATTTGATTCTACTTGTGATTTGTGAATGCAACATGATTTGACTTAAGAATCATGTATTCATATTAGTTCTTTTATTCATTTGATAGATGATTTTAAACATATTTTATGCAAGTGTGTGAACTAATTAGATGAATTGATCAATTTGAAATGGCATAAAGTAAAATACTTATATAGCTGAGGCAAAAAACTATATTGATAATCAGACCCGACAAATACACGGGTGTGGGTAAGTTTGGGCGAACATAAGGGAGTTTGAGTTCATATTATATGGGTTGAGTTTTTTTTTTTTTGATAATTTGACACACACACCCTATATTAGTCACTGTCAAAGATTGAACCTATGACCCCTTACTTAGGGAGGAATCTAGAGAACCACTTAAGTCAAAAGCTCTCGATTATATGGGTTAAGTTTAATAAGTTAAAAATTAAGTGGGTCGTAAGTGAACGGGCATAACTAAATATGGGCTAGCCTATATATCAAATTTGAGTATAAGTATAAATTAATGTATATATAGATTTCTCGTATTCTCTATTACAAAATTTTATTTTTTTAGTTTCTCTCTCTAAGTTATTATTTTTCTCTAATATGAAAGAGTGATACACCAACTATGGCGACTTAAGTTTAATCCTTACCGGTGACTTATAAAACAAAAGTCTAACCACAAGACATTACGTTAACCAGTAATTGTTACCCCTTTTGTGTTATAAAAGGAGTTTTATTTGCTATTCACTTTTATTTTACAAAAAAGAGTTCAAATTGATATACTATACAATAACACAATATATTCAAATTTATCTTCATAATTTTATTATCATATCGTTTTTATTAAATTAAACATTCAATAAATTTATTTAGCAATAAAAATGGAGCAAAAATATAGCAAACAAAACAATTTTATCATCACAATATTATCATCATATCAGATCACTATTAAATTAAACACTCAATAAATTAATTTAGCAATAAAAATAGAGCAAAAATATAGCAAACAAAACAATTTTATGGAATAGAAGGATTTTTTTTTATATAATTTTTTTTATCATATCATGATAATATAGTACCATCAAATACATTTTAATAATGATGAAATTATAGAGTAGACATTAATTATTGTTCTTATCCAACTTTCATTAATATAACTTTAAGATAGTCAATATATCATAATTAATTCTTCGGAGCCATGTTTGCAAGGATTATAATTCCGGAATTATAATCTATGAGATTATACTTTCAGAATTATAATACTTGGTTGAACATGATATTAAATACTTCCCCATATTAAGTCATTTTATAATCTCTGGACTAATAGTCTCAAGTTCAAATTTGAAAACAAACAAGACACTTAGTCATGTTTGTGTTATAAGGATTATAATCCCGGGATTATAATACTTGGTTGAACATGATATAAATAGTCCCTCATATTAAGCCATTTTATAATCTTTTGACTAATAGCCCCAAGCCTAAATTTGAAAACAAACAAAACACTTGAGATTAATAATTTTATCTCAAGTATAATTCTCGCAAACAGATATAATCCTAGAATATTAATCATGCATTTAAATTTATTATTCTCTAACATTGAAGTACTAATTAATTTAGAGGAACATTGATTTATGATAACATATGAAAACAATTCAAGTTCGGTAGAAGAAGCTCCAAACTCGTAAGTCCGTCCAGCTCGCTGTGTTTGGACTTTGGACTATTAGTTTTTAGCCCAAAAATGGGATTTCAGCTCCGCCTTTTGGACTAAGCTCATTCATTTGTCAAGTCTAATGTGAGAGTTTTTATTAAGAGGTCCAGGTCTTTTAAGGACATTTCTATACATTTTCGACAGTTGTAATGAACCATACATAATTAATACAAACTGGCCTCCACATGTTATGGGCTATTGGTTAAAAAAATAAAGGTCCTTAACACTAATATACAACAATTAGAAAATAATTACAAAAATAAAACACAAACAAAATAATTACAAAAATAACAAAACACAATATATTACGTTACTAAAATCACGTATTAACTCCTACAGATCAGTTCCTACATATCAGTTATACACTTTCATATTCGTAACTAACCACACCTAAACTCAAGCAACTGAGGAAACATGCAACTTTGATATCTGAATAACAGATCAACGGCAAATCAATCGGAGAAGACAAAATATTCTGTCGCGACACATCTCGTTGATCGGAGAAGAGGAAACATCCTATTGCGACGCAACTCGTGATCGGAGAAGAAGATTCCGGTTGAGGCGAGGAAGCTCTATGATCGGAAATAGCATACAAAATCAGCATCGCCTTCAAGTTCAGTAACCAAAAATTACTGCAATGAGTGTAGAATACAAGATCAACATCAAATTTCGGTACAAATACTGAGGTATGAAAGTTTAAAATTTATAAGCATATAGTTACCTATGGTTACTACGAATTTCTATATTGATTACCTTTATTAAGTGTTTTGAACTTAAAATTGTCACAAAGTTTGAATAATGAATGTTTTGATTGCAAAATGTATTTGTATACATGTTTTATAATATGGCTACTAATGTTATATAAATTGGTTACTGTATAATGTTGTAATGGTTACTGCCTGTTGTGTATTGGTTAATATGTAACATTATACTGTCTAATGTTGTATTAGTTACTGACTAATGATGTCTTGGTTACTATGTAATGTAATTATTTTTAAAAATTTACTAATATATGTAATTAAGAGAGAGTGTCTTGGTTACTGACTAATGCTGACATTGATACTGAGTAACATTATATTGGTTACTGACTAATGCTGATTTGCTTACTATGTAACACTATCATGGTTACTGAATAATGATTAATTGGTTACTGTGTAAAATTATAATGCTGACTTGGTTACTGTGTAAAAAAATATTATTTAGTGACTAATGCTAAATTGGATACTGACTAATGCTGACTTGGTTACTGTCTAATGTAAACTTAATTACTGAAGTGATTAATTGGTTACTGTATTATTGGTTGCTGAAGCATATTAATGTACAATTCTTCTTATGTTTTTTATATTAATGGTTACTTGTTAGCTACATTGGTTACATTGTTACAAAAGTTTGCCTTAAGTTGCTAACAAACAAATTATACTGGATGTTTTTTACTATAAAAATGCAATGGAAAATGTGTTTATGTTGTGGTTACTAAATAAATATGTGTTGGTTACACTCTAAAATGTATTTGGTTACTGTATAAAGTTGTTATGATTACTGTATAATGTTACGGTGTTTTACATTGGTTTTGTTTTAATATGGTGATTACTTATTGGCTACATTGGTTACCTGCATACAACTGTTATAATTTAATTGGTAACAAATATCAATGAAATGATTATTTTCTATTGTAAGATTAATGTACAAATGTGTTTTATATTCTGGTTATTAACATCATGCAGTTTGGTTACAAGCTAACAATGACTTGGTTACTTTACAGTACTTAATCTGTTGCCGGACAATGGAGATGATTCCAGTTATACTTTATTTCAACGGTACATGGACTGATAGTAACCAATACACCAAATTTGAAGTTACCGGCATTCTACTTACATCAAATTGTTCGTTCAGAGAAATGAAGAACATGATATGCAGTGCATTACGGCTTGACACAAACACAACAACATTGACAATCAAATTTCAAATTAGAAGCGATATTCTTCCGATCAACATATCAGATGAAGCAACCTTAAGATTCTTTATTGAAGTCAGTAGAAAATCTGATGAGCAAGGAAAATTCCCACTGATTATAGAAACTGAACACAGAAGGAGACACATTATGTTGACAAATGTAGAAGAAACTACCATTAACAACGTAACGCCAATAAGATCAACACAAGGGAATTCAGTACTAGTTCCACTACCAACAAACGATTGCCAAATTGGAAGAAAGTATGTCGATCACCTTGCAATGGAAATCGTGGAACAACAACGAGACAGACAACATGGCAGATCATACACAAAAAAACAATATGATGATGTAATAACAGATCCGAATGAACGTGAAGTACAATTACATCAAACCTACAAAGACAAGAAAATCCTATCACAAGCTTTGAGGCTGCACTCAATCAGGAAAAACAGACAACACAAAGTCCAACGAACAGGTCATAGAGACTTTGTGCTAGTGTTCCTGTATGATGAAAATTGTAGCTGGAAGATGAGAGCATCAAGTGTTCGAAAAACCAGTATGTTCAAGGTAAGGGAATTCAACGACATCCACACGTGTTCAGTCAACGTATTGCTGGGAGACCACAGGCAGGCAAATAGTGAGTTGGTCAGTGAATGCATACTGTACAAATTAACAAATTTGAAAAAAGTTTACACACCAACCGATATTATGGAGGACATGATGACAGAATATAATGTGTCTATCTCTTACCAAAAAGCATGGAGATCGAAGGAGAAAGCGTTGGAAAAGGTAAGAGGAAATCCACACGACTACTCAATGATCCCATCATGGTTACACATGCTGAAGAAAACAAATCCAGGTAACAATTAAAAACATTTTATTTGTTTTCCATAATTAGTTGGTTACCCTACTAAAATAATTTGGTTACCCAACTCAACTGATTTGGATACCATTAATCAACTGAATGGTTACCAACTATTACTGATTTAGATACTGTTTACTACATGTGATTCTAATGATAATGCTCGTGTTTCATATCAGGTTCTGTCACATGCCTAGAGTTGGATACAAATGGTCGTTTCAAATATTTATTTTTTGCTATTGGAGCTTCCATTCAAGCATGAAACCATTGCTTTTCAATAATTGTAATCGATGGGACGTTCATACAATCAACTTACGGGGGGACACTACTGGTAACAAGCACACAAGATGCAAATCGAAACATTGTTCCGATTGCTTTTGCAGTGGTTGACAGCGAAAATGAATCATCTTGGAGATGATTTTTCTTAAATTTGAGAATTGCTTGTGGCGTTAGGGAAGGCCTATGTATTGTCTCAGATAGACATGAAGTCATTATACAAGGACTGAATTTTGTGTTTCCGGACGTCATGCATGGTTCCTGTACATACCATGTACTGAAAAATATAAAAAATAGATTCAAAAGGAAAGGGGAGAAACTTAAACAGGCTTACAATGGGGCTTGTAGAGCTTATACTATTGAAGAATTCAATAAACACATGACTGAACTTGATGCCATTGATCCTCGAATAAGGACCTATTTGGAGGAAGAGGTCAAGTTGGAGAAGTGCACAAGGATCTATGGGGCTGTAAGCAGATACTCAACAATGACTTCAAACACCACCGAATCTATTAACAATGCAATCAAAATGATCAGGGATCTTCCAATTGCATCAATGATTGAATGCCTACGTTGTCTCGTTCAAAGATGGTATTTCAAAAACCAACAAGCAGCCATATCAACATTCACAACACTTTCTACAACGGCTGAGGGAAGGTTGCAATCTAATATCATTAAATCAAAGAAACTTAAGGTAACTAATACAAATTTTAAATTATTTCATCATAAGTTGCATTTGAATTTTATGGAACCCTATTTGTTCAAAATTGGTTTATGTGTAATATTATACTGTCTAATGCTGTATTAGTTATTAACTAATGCTGTCTTGGTTACTGAATAATGTTACTAATTAATGTTGGATTGGAAATGACTTTGAAGACTTGGTTACTGTCCAACATTATAATGGTTACTGAATAATACATACTTGTTTACTGACTAATGGTAACTTGGTCACTATGTAATATTATATTGGTTACTAAATAATACTTAATTACTAACTGCACAACATTATAATGGTTACTGATTACTGTTTAGTTGGTTACTGTATATCATTGCTCTGGTTACTAACTGATGCTTGTTTGGTTACTCTGAATAATTATAATGTTATTGTGTTTTGTAATTATAACATTGAGTTGTTTACTTTACTATATTTATTCTGTTTTCAGACAATAAAAATGAATCCAGTTGTACATTATTCTAAGAAAACTTAATTTGTGTTGTAGGTTGAGACATCAAACTTGGTGATTTTCACTGTTTACGATGTTGCCAAACAATATATTGTGGACATCGACCAAAAGACATGCACATGTCGTAAATTTCAGTACCATGAGATGTCCTGTTCGCACACTGCTGCTGTTATGAACAAGCGAAATTTGAGCTGTTATGATTTTTGCTCAAAAAATTACTTTAAAACAACTTTGGTCGACACATATTCAGGTTCTATCATGCCGTTAGATGACAAAGAAAACTGGGATATACCAGAGGAAGTAATGAACATATGTGTAAAACCACCGAACACAAGAAGACCAGCGAGAAGACCAAAAATAGGAAGGTACAAACACGGGTCTGAAATCAAAATTCAAAACAAATGCAGCAGGTGCCAAGAAAAAGGACACAACAGGAAAACATGCAATAATCCACCTGTTTTAAGACAAAAAAAGGTCTGATATAGTGCAATTACATTTAGAGTGTAAATACATTGATACATAATTGTTTACTATGAGTAACCATTATAAAAATGGTTGGTAACATTTTTGGTTATGTACAGTAAACAAAATTGTAATTGACTAATATTTTGATTTATGATTTTATTATGAATTTTCAATAAACAAAATTGTTATTGTTTGGATATTTACCTAACATTTTAGCTTAAATATCTGATATATACTGATTTTAACATATTTTATGTCAATTTGTTCACTAATAATTAATAAAATGGTTACCTATATAATAAAAATAATAGAAACTAGAACAAAACAAGAATCTATCTTATGAAATCATGTATAATAAACAATTAAATATTAAATATGAAATAAAAATAAAATCCCTCATTGATTATACAATAATAGTAATCAACAAACATTACAAATATAATAAATAAGTATCCAAATAGTCACATAACAGTAACCATAACATGTTTTAATGGTAACCACAACAATGAACAACCTGAGTATCCAGCATCATGTAATGAATGTGATATTGTTTGCTTAGGCAACCCAAGTATACTCTGACATATACATTTCACAATTGATATATGTCTGGAAACAAGCTTGTAAATATCTGGTTACTATAAAAACAATACCTGGTTACCTTTTTATACATATTTGGTTACCAAATGTACATCTCAAACAATTTAGCAAACACAACTTAAAAGAAACAAAGACCAACCAACAAACAATGTTACTTTCATTATTGCCAAAATTCTCAAATATGTATTCCCATCTACATAAGATCCAATAAACATCACTAACTCATAACCCATACAATAATGTTGTGTATATCCCAAAAATATAAAATTCAGTTCATAAATACAAAACAACGACATCCAAACTAATCAAAATCTGGAACAAAACTTTCTAGAAATTCTCTTTCAGACTCATATCCCTCCAACTGTTTGTTCCTTACATGCATATATAGGTTTGTGCATAACTTCTTCCGATACTGCGCAACGGGGAATGAAATAGGAATTTCATCAACTTTCTGATGAATGACATGCTCAATGAAACATATTGTGAACATACTGCAATCACTACACACACAAAAAACATATAACAAAAATCAAAACTAAAATCAACTTATATGTAATAATTAAAAAAAATATAAACAATGTAACCCTTACCCCTCGACTTGTTCAGGAACCGCCTCTACAAATTCCAGCTCAATTATATCATCTTCCTCCTTGTTGCGAAACGGTTCACTGCTAAAGTCAATGTCAGACCTATCCCTCCAAAATCCACTTTTGCGCAATAAAGTGGGGAGAATGAATATGTATGGCTCATACATATCCATAATTTTTATTTGCATGGATTTCTTTTTTGGCCGAAAAGAATTATAAACAGTTAGACGTCTACGGTGCACATCAAATGTCAACAAAAACCAATGTTCCGGTGATGACATATGAATGGGGAACAACACGTAGTCAACATTTCTCCGTGGTGTGTTGACACCCATAAACAGCCCATGGATGTATTCATCAACATCACCATCCTCAGCCAAAACAGTCTTATCTTCATTTTTACTGGTATACTCCTCAAAAAGAGCGGTTATCTTATTATGAAACCAACAATCCGTAGTCGTTGCCCTTATATGAACACTGTCGGAATGTCTGGCCAATTTACGGAGATAATAAAACGCAACATTGATGTGCTGAACCATAAAAAAATATATATTATTACACAGTTGCTGAAAAAAGTAAGTATGTAATGAATGTAATCAACTCTGTTAACACTAGTTACTACCCCAACTAAAAAATGTAACCATATCTACGAAAGCATAATTATTTAAAAAAAGAACTCACATCGTCGTCTAACCATTCTGCAGGAGTCTTCAATTTGTAGAACCACATTTTTGATGGTATTGGGACAGGCCCAAATAAAAACGCAGGTTCAATATTATTGTTCTTTCCGGGGAATTTGTCGGTCCTTCAATATAAAAGCATATTAGTATACACATTAACATTAACAGTTTCCGTATTAGCACACACTACCCAAAATCAGACTTGAACAGTCAATAATTAACAAACTAATCAACAACTTAATTGTAAACAATAACCAAAACAGTAACCAATACATAACAAAACAGTAACCAAAATATAAGATAGTAGTAACCATAAAATAATTTAATAGTACCCAACACAACAACATTATCTACTCAATAATAATTTTAAACAACATGAATGTACTAAACAAAAACCTAGTAATCAATCAAAATATAATATAAAGTAACAAACACTTTACTTCAATGGAACATTAACATAAAACAAATATTCCATAATAGTAACGAAAATATAATACATTAGTAACCAAAACATAATATGATAGTAAGCAGAACATGATATGACAGTTAATAAAACAGAAATATAATGTAATCAAAAATAATTTAACCATCATACATATACCTTACAATTACATAGTAACCAATATATAATATGATACTGACCAAAAAAATCATTTTGTGAAAACAAAAATGGTATCCAACTTATAATATAACAGTAACCATAACATGATAAAGCAGTAACCAAAACATAAAATAATAGTAACCATAACAATTATTTAATATTAACCATATGTTTCCACAAAAAAAAACAAATTGACTTGTTTAATAAAAAAACTATAACATTCTTAACAATAAAAAACAAACCTTTTCCTGTTGTTTAGACCAATTTTGAACCATTGTTCAAACAACGCCTCTTCAAACTTTGATGGCATCTCCATACATACTTTCGAAAATGCTGAACGAAATAAAAGCGTTTGACTAGCACCCACAGCGGTAGACGATGAACCAGCCGATCCAAACATTGTAGTATATGGAGACCGCAAAATGGCACTCTTTGCATGTTCACGTGCAGGTCTACCACCGGTTTTATGAGCACTCTTCTCTAACTCATCGCATTGAATTATGTCCTGTGTCGTCAATATCATTTGATCAAGGGCAGACTTGCTTTCAGCCTCATATTTATTAACCTGTTTATAATGACATAAAGGGTAACAAATACAATTTATATTTTCAACATAAACACTTGCAGTTAACAACTATATGCAATAAAAAATGAATGAACAATAATATTAAAGTGAACATATTATAATAGTAGCTAAAACAAAATAAATTACTAATCAAATTATAATATAAGAGTAACCAACACACAATGTAATAGTAACCAACCAATATTATGATAGCGAACAAACTATATATAATAGTAACCATATCACAATATAACAATAACCATAATCAATAACATGTAAATAGAAGGATGGCATGACAATTATAACACTAACCTCAACAGGAACATATACAACAATCTCTTTTCCAGTGCATTGGCTTAATATGTCAAACGATGGCATGTCACTATTCTTGCCAATCTGTGCAAAATAAAAAACAATCAATTAATCATTAAAAAAAACATATAACACAACAAAACAAACAAATATGTCTAACCTTGGCATTTTTTGCATCATCATTAATTTTTATTTCATGATGTTCTTCAACCACAACATCACGATCAACTTCATTCTCATCCTTCTTATCAACAAAATTCAACACATCATCACCATAATTACTCTTATTTAGTTTTGAACCATCATTAACATCCTCATCAACATCCGGGTTTTCGCACTCTTTAACAACTTCATCATCTTTAACAACTTCATCAACCATAACAACATCTTCAAACTCTTTAACGACTTCAGTTTCAAACTCATCATTCTTCTCATCGACTTTCAACCCATCATCACCAACTTCATTATTATCATTATTGTTACCTTTAGAAATATCATCATCATCATCAACAACATCATCAGATACATCAACTTCATCATCATCATCATCATCACCAACATCATCATCATCACTGCCATCATCAGAATCAAAATCATCATCAACTTGTTTGCTCCTAACATCTTTGATGCCGCATAACTCATCTCTAATAATGAACCTAAAGTCCCTACACAACTGAACATGTAAAACATGCATATCATCCTTAATATAAGCCCACAGTTTTACAATGTCTTTCTTAATTTCAGACACTGTCTTCTCTAACGGCCTAAACCGTGCATCAATTTCATCTTTAACTTCAGACATACCAAATCCAATGTTGTCAGCCTTTCCTTTTTTTTTCAACCTTCTTATCAACATCCTTCCCATTGAAAAATTGTAGCCCGCCCAAATCAAGCCGATCATTCTCCTCGGACGTGGGAAACAATCTTTTTATCCTCAACTGAAAAACATTAAGTATAATTAGTATAACATCTAACAAACATTATACAAATACAGTAAAAAAATAGTAAAATAAAGAATCATAACACATATTTAGTAACCAACTACATTTATATAGGTAATCAAATGTACATAAATCAGTAACCAAATCATTGAATAAATGTAGCCAATATATGTATAACAGGATAACCAACAAAAATGTTATAAGTAACATGAGGCTAATTTAATTAATAACCAAATGTGTATATTCAGGTAACAAAATACACTGTTATTATTAACATACACATAAATAATAAATAAGCAAATGAGTATATTAAGGTAACTAACTACGTTGTTAATAGTAAAATTCACAAAATATAATCAGTGGGAACTAAATATATAACTAAAGATAACCATTTATACTCTTAATAGTAAACTTCATACCTGTCCGGAACAAAATACTAAATCATTCAACCTGTCATTCGTAGGGGGTTTCACTAGCTCCTTCCATCTAAATAAACAGACATCCGACGGATACTCATCATTGCATATGCCCCGAGTTTTGAATGTCGGAATGGTCTCAAACATAAACACTTGGAATACATAAGGTAGCCCATTCAACTTGTACAATTTTGTATAATGATCCTTGTAGGAATTATATATTGACCCACCATTCCTTCCTTTCTTCAAACACCCCTTCAACGCATTAGACAACGAGTAGTTTGTCATCTTGAACGCAACTTTACCCCAAGAAAAATTACTAACATCACCATAACATAAAAAATTGACCAATGCCCCATCCACATAATTTTCAGAAACTGTGGATAGAATGAAATTAAACACCAAAAAAATCAATGACATCTTAATAGCTTCATTATCATCATCAAAAACTGCCTTCCTGTAAACCCTACCTATACTACTACGCGTCACAGCTTCATCCCCAAAAAACTTTTCAATAAGAAAATTCTTCATACCTTTATACGCAGATATATCATCCTTGCCCTGCCATCTCAACCCAGAAATTAGACAAAACTCCGGCAAACCAAATCTGACCCTTTTATCACCAAACAAAAACCACATTTCACCATCATCACTCTGGTGAATCTCCCTTACAAGAGCATGGTGAATAATTTGGGAATACATTTGGTGCTGATCACCAAACTCCAGAAAATTCCCAAAACATGTGGACTTAAACTTCTCCAACTGGCTTTCGTTCAGTTTCTTGGCAATAGTGCTGGGAACTTCCATATCACACCAATATATAACTTTTTCGGTAAATTTTCTATTGCATTCCTCATAATACTTATCTCATAACTGCAAATAAAAAAAATCAGATTTGCACAATTATTAATAACCAATATAAACAATTATTTATGCCATAAACAGTTACATAGTAACCGATAAATAATATCATACTAACAAAAACATAATATAAAAATTACACATAAGCCAAAACAGACTATAAAAAGTTTTCAACATCCCACATTGACTGCACAAAAATAGTTACCATATCATTATATAACAGTAACCATAACATAATAATCCAGTAACCAAACAGTTATATTATAATGCTAACCAAAATATTAATAAGATGTAATACATATCAGTTATATCATAGTAACCAAACAGTTATATCATACTAACCAAAACATGTTTTCATGGTAACCGAAACATGATCAACATGTAGACCAAAACCATTTCAGCCAACAAATGTATACTACACAACTACATGGTAACCAAACTAACTTAAAAAAGTAACCAAAAATACCAAATTGAGGGAACAATAATAGATTACAAATCATAAGCAAACATTAACAACAAACATATTAAACAAGTAACCAAATAGTTATATGATAATAACCGATATATTTTTTCATGGTAACCAATATAAAAACAAACATATAAATCAACCACATTTTAGTCAACCATTTATACTAAAGCAAATATATGGTAACCATAACAACAACAACGAGTAACCAAAATCCCAACTCGAGGGAACAAAAATGCTATCAAAATCATAATATTACATTCACCAAAAACATACTCAACAGGTAACCAAATATACCAAATCGATTGAAAACACATGGTATCCAAATAAAAATCTAACAGTAACCGAACAATTATATGATCGAAATCAAAACATCTTTTAATGGTAACCATAACAAAAAAAATTAACCAGATATACCAAATCGATTGAAAACATCTGGTATCCAAATAAAAATCTAACGGTAATCAAAAACATACTAACTAAGAAACCAAACATTTATATTATCATAAAATAACAAAAATTAAATTAACAAACCTTTAAAATTCTTTCTGTTGGAATTATATTCTGGCTAATCTCTTGTCCTTCTGACTTAACTAACTGCACTTCAGAATGCTTCATATCCCTATGAATCACCAACATATCCTCACACTTACTCGATTTCTTTACTTTATTCTCCCCCTTCCCCTTACTCTCCACAACAAATTTCTTCAATCCCTTTACAGGATCCTCCTCCGTGATTCTCTTTCTCTTTCCGTACTTCTTCATTGTATAATCAAACGAACGAACACACCAGAACAAATAATCGAACGAGCACAAAAATGAAAATGCTAACAAGAGACGAACAGATAAAGTGGTAACGGCGAGCAAGGGTTTTCAGAGATAGTCGATCGGAGAAAACTCGAACAGAGAGAGAAGAAAAAAGGGTTTATGGATACAAACAAGGGTTTAAAACCGAAAATCGATAATGGCGGTTATCACGTCTTTCAAAATAGAACAGCCCATTTTAAGTTGGACACTAATTTGTCATGTTATCAATTAATATTACTCCCTTAAATTAAGGACTTATAATTATATTAATATTGTAAATAAAAATAAAAAAGTGTCATATTTTTGTAATTATTTTCTAGATGTATGATTTTTGTAATTATTTTTAAAAATATACTAATATATGTAATTTATCCAAAAAATAATTATTTTACACGTGTCGAAAATATATAGAAAGGTTTTTTTCCTAGTTGGAAGACCTGAACCTCCTAATAAAAACTCCTAATGTGGTGTGGTAAAAGTTAAAATAATGTTTGGTAAAGATTTTTAAAAATATTGTGCGGTAAGAGATTTTTTTTAAGAATTTAAGAATAATTTTGTAAGCTTTCCAAATATAAATTTGCTTTTTCAATTAAAATTGTGTTTAAGTCTAAATCTTTATTTTTTGAAAGAGTAATGTTAAGGGTCTCAAATTTTTGATCTCAAATGATATGCCATTGAATATCTTAATAACAATTAATTATCTAATCAATCACATGATATTCAACCAATGTTATGGTGACAAATTATTTGAGACACTTTTTGCAACAAAAAATTTAAAAACCCCTAACATCCTTTTTGAAAAAACTTTTAGAGAGTTAACAAGTATTTATTTCTAATTTAAAAGTAACATGAAGTATTTCATATATTGTACTCCCTCATTTCTATTATATAAGTCGTTTTAGAAGATTTTTTTTTTCATAATATAAGACGTTTTACATATATTTAGGAGAATAAATTAATTATTTCTTACTTTACCCCTAAAAAATAGAATAATTGAGAGAAAAAAGGAAGAATAATTAATTATTGTATAGTTAAAATAAAATTTCAAATCAATATTAATTACCTAACATTAAAATTAATAAAATTTCTTAATACGTGTGATTATGTCATAAATAACTTATCACTCCTATTTTGCCATGTGTTAGACCATTTCCCCATGGGGATCCCTAACAACCTTTCTATTAGTTCAAACTTTAAAAAATTATTCTTTTCAGGAATAGTAAAATAAAAGAAAATAAAAGAAATAAAGTGAAAAATTAAATAAACAAAATTACTTTTTTTTTAGATTTTTGATTGACACTATAATTTGTAAAAAAAATAGGTCTAAATTTTCTCATAACACAAATTCTCCATTAAAAATATATGAAGAGATTGAAAGAAAAATATTTATTTGAGAAAATAGTTAATAGTGAGATCTACGATATTTCATTCCACATATAAAAAAAAACAATACCTTTTGTGACATTCAAATGGAGCCTTACATAATATCTAGGAGTTTGAATTTTCAATTTTCATTGATTTTGAGTGAGTTTATAATTCTTAAATTTTATGAAATTTTTTTTGGCTTTTGATAATACTAAAACAAATATGCATTGTAGACTTATAATAATATTTTTACCTTTGTTTTGACGACACAAATTTTCAATCATACTTATTACTTTAGAAACATAATTATTATTTTGATATTATAAATTACTTTTTAATTTGATAGGGACATCAAAAAATTAATTAAAAAAAAAAGAAAAAGAAAGAAAAAAAATAGTCTACAAATATACTTAGGAGTGTCATTGTTCACCCAGCGCATGTTAGCATTATGCCCTTCAAACCTCCAAATCTCTGACGGACATTACAAAATTCTGTTTCCTGACGGACTTCACAACCAGTTCAAACAACAAAACGCCAAGCTGGCCCCCACAAATACCGTATATTCCAAACCCCATTTCTACCGTCCGATCTTCAAATTCAACGGCCCAAAATTTCCCCTTTGACTTCCCCTTTATATTTCCCTCTCTTCTCTCTCTCTCCTCCATTTTTGTTACTCCACATTTCTCCTCCAAAAACACAGCACTCACTACAGATTACAGAGATCTCCAAAACGCCATCGTTTCGATGGCGTCCCTCCCTCTCACCGCCCCTCTCCACCTCAATCTCCGATCACTCCCCAAACAATCGCCACCGTTAAACCTCCATAACCGCCACAGATCCACCGCTGTACACCGCTCTTTCTCTCTCCAAAGCCACGCATTCTCCACCAATTTCTCTCCACTCAAACTCACCAAAACACCCAGAAATGGACTCACCATCAAAGCCTCAGCAGCAGCTTCCCCAGTATCAGTCCCTGCAAAACCCGACCCACCAAAAACCCCAACCGCCGGGGCCGCAATCGCCCCGTTAATGGCCTCGATCGCCACCGGAATCATCCTCTGGCTAATCCCAGTCCCGGATGGCGTCACCCAGAACACGTGGCAGCTACTCTCCATTTTTCTAGCCACAATCGTTGGAATCATCACCCAACCTCTGCCGCTCGGTGCGGTGGCGCTCATGGGTTTAGGCGCTTGCGTTCTAACCAAAACCCTAACATTCGCCGCCGCCTTCTCCGCCTTTGGTGACCCAATTCCCTGGTTAATTGCTCTCGCATTTTTCTTCGCCAGAGGATTTATCAAAACTGGACTTGGGAACCGAATTGCTTACCAATTTGTCTCTTTATTTGGTAGCTCATCATTAGGGCTAGGGTACAGTTTAGTTTTCAGTGAGGCATTGTTAGCTCCTGCAATTCCCTCGGTTTCCGCCAGAGCCGGTGGGATTTTCTTACCTCTGGTGAAATCATTGTGTGTTGCTTGTGGGAGTAATGTGGGTGATGGAACAGAGGATAAGTTGGGGTCATGGTTGATGTTAACTTGTTTCCAGACATCTGTGATTTCGTCTGCTATGTTCTTGACAGCTATGGCTGCGAATCCTTTGAGTGCTAAGTTGACATTTAATACCATTAAGCAGACAATTGGGTGGACGGATTGGGCAAAGGCAGCAATTGTGCCTGGTTTGGTTTCGTTGATTGTGGTGCCATTGTTGTTGTATATCATTTATCCGCCTTCAGTTAAGAGTAGTCCTGATGCACCGAAGCTCGCGAAGGAAAGGTTGGAGAAGATGGGACCTATGTCGAAGAATGAGATTATAATGGCTGTAACTCTGCTTCTGACGGTATAGAAATCTTGAAAACTCCTAGTATATAGCTGTTTTTCGTGTTTATGCAATTCTATTCTATTACTGTTTTGAATGCTGTATATACTTTCTGTTCTCTCATACATTGTTTTCAGTTTGTGTGTTGCATTTACAGTTTAGATCAATGAAAGTATTTGAATACTAATAACAGTAAAGGCATCATTGAATTTAAAGTTGTAGTTCCCCTGTGAAAGGAAAAATAGTTTTTTGTGAGTGTTCTTGTTTCTTTTCTTTTTTTGGGGAGGGGTGGGTGGGGAGGGGACTAAGAAGCTATAGTACTGCACATGGGTTATTTTGAAAATGTGGACCACAAAACTGCTTATTGGATTCATAGTTTAATTCCTTTATATTCTTTAGTTTGTCCATCTTGACATGTAAAAAAAGGGTCTTTCTCCTTGTTCTGGATAATCTTTTGTGCACGGGGCAGTTGGAAGTCGGAACTGATGATTTGAAAGTGGGTATGGGAATTATTTTAGGTTATGGTATGTTAGCTATTGGTAAATAGAGTGTTTATAACATTGGAATTTGGGGGAGGGGAAGGGGTCCGGAGCTGTAATACTGCCATGGGGGTTCTTGTGATCACTTGACAGAATTATTGGTAAGTTGATTTACCTTGTTTGATATTAAGTTGGTTGGTGGCAGGATTTCATTAGCCTAGATGTGATACATAATTGAGGGCTGGGGTGGTTAGGTTATATGCAAGTTGTATTGTCTGGAAATACATTGAAGAGATGTTGCGTGGAACAGTCAGCTCAATATGTGAATTTTATAATAGATTCTTAAAGGTTCAAGAGCACTGCTCGTTGAGACTAGGTTTCATTTTCTTAGTACAATGTCCACGAGAAATGTGGGCACAAGTCAATATAGGGCCTGGGGCTTACAGTTATGCCTATGGTACAGACAATCTCTAATAACATAAGGAGAAACCGCTGGCAGGGTTCTCTGTTTGTGGGAGCCTTGCAGTGATCCCCTATAAAGGAGTCATATGATACTTTGACACCATCGTGCATCATATAACAGTTCTCTTTAAAGGTTTTTCTATGAAGATGTCTAGAATTGACAATAGTGGATGAAATATACACTATCAATTGCTGTCACAAATACTTATTAGCCTAAATTTCCAGTAAATGTGCTTTATGCACAAATTGGCACATGCTAAGGTTCTAGTTTGAAGTTTCTAATTGACCATTTACTACCAATTTGTCGAGGTAAACTAATTCCAGTGATGGTGGTGCCCAACTTAATATTAGCAAGGGGGTTACTTCTAGCAAATAACAATTCTACTTTTGCTGCCACACCAAATTGAAGCACATCTTATTCTATTTAAGATACATCTTGGCGAGTTAAATTTTATCATGGCATGTATTCATATGCACTATCATCAATAATGACTTGAGTAGGAATTTGTTAGTGTTCCTCAAGAAATAAGAAGTTCCTTGCCCTTCTTGCTGTTACATTTATCAGGTTGGGCTCTGGATTTTTGGAGGGGTGCTGAATGTGGATGCTGTTACTGCCGCCATTCTTGGATTGTCTGTCCTCCTTGTGAGTGGAGTTGTGACATGGAAGGAATGCTTAGCTGAATCTGTTGCCTGGGATACCCTCACATGGTTTGCTGCGCTCATTGCAATGGCTGGATATTTAAACAAATATGGTCTCATCTCCTGGTTCAGCCAAACTGTTGTTAAGGTTTGTCTTCTTTTACTTTCTGATTTCATTATCCGAACCTTCGCTTTTATAGTTTTATTACTGTGATAAGTATATTCCATACGTTCTCTCCTGGTTCAGCGCCACAATTGTTAAGGTTAATCTGGTAATCTGCAAGTAATTTCGGACTGCTAGTTTTACAACTCAACACTATCCGAAAATCTTTCTGAATCAGAACACCATTTTGCAGTTTGCTTCATAACGCTTAGCCACTTATTGCAAGCAAGCCACCAGCCATCCCCCACCCCCCACCCCTGCTGGGGGTGGTAAGCTAGATTTCCATGTTTTGAAAGTTTTATGAGACGTCTTTATTTCCTAGAGTTTGCTTTTCAAAATTGAGCTATACTCGTCTTTCTATATACCGGTTCAGCCTCAACAACTAGGTTTCAGATATGATACGTCTCAACTTGCACTTGCTTATATCCATGTTTAATACAACGACCTTTATGTTAACAAACATAGCTACTGCCAAACTTGGACAGAGAATATTCTTCTCAGTGATATGCCGTTGTTATCAACTAACACCATTCATTTGCTCTTTGCAGTTTGTTGGCGGTCTGGGCCTTTCGTGGCAGCTATCTTTCGGCATTCTTGTTCTACTCTATTTCTATTCTCACTACTTTTTCGCAAGTGGAGCCGCTCACATTGGTGCCATGTTCACAGCTTTCTTATCTGTTGCTAGTGCTCTTGGTACTCCATCATACTTTGGAGCCATGGTTCTTGCCTTCCTCTCCAACCTCATGGGTGGACTCACCCACTATGGTATCGGGTCAGCACCTGTATTCTACGGTGCAGGCTATGTCCCTCTTGCTAAGTGGTGGGGCTACGGATTCCTCATTTCCATTGTCAATATTATTATCTGGCTTGGAGTTGGAGGGGTCTGGTGGAAGTTCATCGGTTTATGGTAGAGGGTGCTGGTATATTTGTCGATTCTAAATTTAGTTTGGTTCTCATTTTGGGGCAGGTGTTAACCCTCTAGTTTTGATTCTTTGGAGTGAAATAAATTTTTGATAGCTTTGGTGGAGACTGTGTAGGGAAGGACGGTATACTCATCAAGGTCTATATTCATCGCCAGAAGTTTGATTGTACTTGAAAATTTTGGTCATGGCCTGGAAAAACTGCTTAGTTTGATTAGTGAGATCATTGAAAGGTATAAATTTTTTTTTGCTAATGATAACAGTTATTTTTGCCCTGCTGCAATTTCATGCCTTGGATTATGCTCCAGTTCATAGCTTTCAGGCAGTTTAAATTCAATAGATTCTTGATGATGATTACCAGCAAATTTAGATATTAATATTATGTGATAGAATTCATATGGAGAAAGATTTAGAGGCAGAAAATGTTTGCAATAATATCTGACTAACTAATCCCCTGCATTTTGAATGGAATCATTTACATTTCATGTAGTATTTTGATATATAAACTACTCCCTCCGTCCCAAATTAACCGCTTAGTTTTGATTTTTTTTAGTCAAATTGACTATTTTTAAAATTAATAATTAAGAATATATAAATATATTTTTTAATATTATAAAAATTGGTATTAGTAGTAAATTGTATATACTTTCTTTTGATTAGAATCTCTTTACCTATATTTTGGCAAAAATGATACAAAAATTAGTTTTAAAAATAGTCAATATGACTTTAAAAAGTCAAAACTAAGCAGTTAATTTGGGACGAAGGGAGTATTTATTGTAGATGAATTCACTTGGACTGTATTCTTCTTAGGTTTACTTATAATTACATGATTCGTTGTTTTGCATGTTAATGACTATCGGTTAATTTAAAAATTGACTTTACTTATCAATATACTATACAATAACAATTATTCGGTGATGTGTAATTGATCAATCTTGATCTCTTTTGTTTTACTCTCGTAAATTGTTGAAAGAACGCAATAGGCTACAAATTAAAAAAGGAACCTATAACAACAATCTTTCAATGGAGTGTAATCGATAAAATCTGATCTACATTGTTTTACACTTGTAGACCATCGAAAGAACGTAATAACTTACGAATCACGCACAAAGAATAAGTTCATAATGAATTATTTGTCGAATTTTTTTTGAAAGAATAAGCAATAAAAAAATTTAAATAACTCATTAATGGTAACATACAATATTCAAAATGTCACAATTTTTTTTTAAAACACTTGATTTAATTTTTGACAGCATTTATTTTTTTATTGGTACTAAAGCTAATAAGATATTTGCATTTTACAAGAAGAACGAAGAAGACAGAACAACACAAGTTAAAGTCCATGAAACTATTTAGTATTTACTACCTTATAAGGGGTTGAGACCAAATCATATTAAACGACAACATCACTGTCTCTAAATCGAACAAAGGGTGCTTGCATTCCACTTAAAATCGAATTCGACTCAGATTCGAATTTGTAATTCAAAAATTCCTCCTCAAATTTGACCCAGCTAGGCTCGACTAGTAATATATAGTTGAACTTTTACAAATAGTTTGAATTCAAGTTTTCACATAATACTAAACTTTATAATATTTTCTAATGCAAATTGAATCAAATTTACAAGTATAACTGAAAAATAAAAGGAAGAAATAATAGCCAACTGTTCTAATTTTGTTTTATCTGAACAATCACGTTTGAAGCAAAATAGGTCAATAGTTCAACTATGATAGATGGAGTCGGGTAGCATCTGCATAAAATGGAGAGATGAATTGATCGATTTAGGCCCGGACTGACAGGACCTCAAAATACTTGTTTTTCATGTTCTTCTATTAAAAAGCAGTAGTGTAGTGAGCCTAGAGGCCTAGCTATGATATGAATAGGGCTAATGGATGTAAGGAATAACCATAAGTCCATTGCCTTGATAGTTAATTCTGTTATTGAGTCTTAAGTCTGTTTTAGTTGCTAATATACAGTTTTTGTGAATGTTCAGTTGGTAAGGGTAAATAAGTCTTTTTGGCAACGAACTGTTCTTGCATTGTTGAGGGTATAGTTGCAGTATTAATAGGTGATCCTTATAACTGAATTGGCATGAAATGAATTGTTCTTTTCTCTAAAATTCTCTTTCTTTCTTCTGAACTCTCCTCTTTTCTCTGATATTCTCTCTCTTCTTCATTCAATCCCCTAATTCTGCTACAGCTAAGTGGTTGTAAAACTGAAGTTAACTTGTCAGTTCCTTACAATTGGTATTAAAGCAAGCTACGATCAGTGGTTATGGCTACTAACAATCAAAGACTAACGAATCTAGAAACGAACCTCCAGGAATTACAAATTCAATTGCAGTCTTCAGTGGAGTCTCTGAAAAAAAGATTTGATGATAAGCTTGAGCAGCTAATGAAAGGAGTAGAAGCAATGTTGACATCATAAGGACAGAAGCGGACTAATGGAACACATGGCCTTCACAATCAACAAACTCCTCCAAATCCAAATCTAAATCAACAGGTTCTGGATCAATCCTTGGACTGTTTGAGGGAGGAAGTATACCGAATAATGTAAATGAAGGTATATTCAGGACTATTAAATTTGAATTCCCTAAATTCCATGGATCTAACCCAAGGACCTGGATTAGGAAGTGTAATAAATTGTTTTCCTATCATAATGTTGCTGAAAATTAGAAAATATACCTAGCAACTATGCATCTCGAAGGAGAGGCTGAGCTGTGGTATTCTAGCTTTGTTGAAAATGGTGTTGACCTGACCTGGAATGGTCTAATTGATGAATTGCTAGCTAGATTTAGCCCCGAGACTAAGATGAATCCTATAGCTGAACTTAAGAAGTTGCAACAAACAACTGTAGATGAATATCGAACAAAGTTTGAGGAACTAAGAGGCTGGGCATTGATAAAAAAATTCAAAGTTGAATGAAGAATTTTTTATTGATTGCTTTGTTGGTGGACTGAGGGAGGATATTCAGTTAGGTATCCAGGAGCTAGGGATTACTACTCTTAAGGAGGTTATTCGATTGGCTAGAGTCGAAGAAGGTAAAATAGAAGCATGGATCAAAAGGAGACAGAACTATACTAAGATCTTCTGTCATTAATAATTCTAGCAGCAGGAATGTAGTAATGAATTCTAGTTTGCAGAAAAATGTCAGCAATATTAGAATGGAATTCTCTAGTCCTAATGTTAGGGAGAATAAAGTTAGTTGGTCTGGAAATGAGCAGAGAAGAAGTATACCAGTTAAGCATTTGACTAGGGATCAAATACTTGAGAAAAAGAGGAAGAGGCTATGTTTTTCCTGTGATGAGCCGTATGTATTAGGTCATGTATGCAAACAACCTCATTTGTTCATGATGGTACCATTTGAGGAGGAGGAAATGTTTTTGGAAACTGAGGAACAGAAAATCTATGAAGCAGAAGTAGGGATGCAGGAAGAGCAAAACAGGCCATTATTGGAGGATCAAAGGGATGATGTACACATAACCTTGCATGCTTTATCTGGACATAATGCTAACAATACTATCAGAGTACAAGGGTCAGTAGGGGGCAGATCAGTACGCATATTGATTGATAGTGGAAGCACTGGGAATTTCTTGGATCCTCACGCTGCTAAGAAACTGAGGGTTAAGCTAACAAATACTCCACCAGTGACAGTCTCGGTTGCGGATGGTTTTAAGGTGCAGAGTAAACAAGTGTGTTCAGAGTTCTAGTGGCATGTGCAAGGAAGAGACTATACTGCAATGATGAGGATTCTGCCCTTGGGTGGTGTTGATGCTATTCTAGGGGTCCAACGGTTGAGGACAGTAAGTCCTGTAACTTTTGACTTCAATAAACTGCAGCTCCAATTTTTGCATAATGGTGAAACAGTGTTGATGAAAGGGGAAGACAGTAATGTAGCTCCAACAATACAGCTAATGGAATCTAGTGAATTTCAGAACTTGTTGCAAACAACATCTCATGGTTTTTTTGGATGCTTATATGGAATCTTGGAATGTGAAAATTGTCCACCCTCAGAACCTACCTATCCAAAACTTAAAGAATTTCTGTAATCATTCTCAGATGTTTTTGAAGAACCTAAAGGTATGCCACCTGAAAGGTCTCGTGATCATCATATTAACTTGCAGGAAGGTAGCAAACCTATGAATCTGAGACCTTATAGATATCCATATATCCAGAAATCAGAGATTGAAAAAATAGTGACTGAGTTGCTTCATAGTGGGGTTATCCAAAACAGTAACAACATTTTGCCTTTCCAGTCTTGTTAGTAAAAAAACATGACAATACTTGGAGGATGTGTATTGATTATAGGGCACTAAATGATGCTACTATTAAAGATAAATTTCCTATACCTGCAATAGATGAGTTGTTGGATGAAATTAATGGTTCAAGCTGGTTTTCCAAGTTGGATCTCAGGTCTGGTTATCATCAGATCAGGGTACACCCACCTGACATTCCTAAGACAGGTTTTAGGACCCATTCAGGTTATTATGAGTTTAAGGTTATGCCCTTTGGGCTAACCAATGCTCCAACAACCTTTCAGAGCTTAATGAACACTGTTTTTGCCCCTTATTTGAGGAAGTTCATCTTAGTTTTTTTTGATGATATCCTAGTTTATAGTCCCACATATGAGATTCATTTACAACATCTGGAAATAACATTACAGCTGTTGAGGCAACATCAATTGTATGCTAAATTGTCCAAGTGTATTTTTGCTACACAACAAGTTCAGTACCTTGGTCATATCATTACTCCTGAGGGAGTTTCTACTGATCCTGCCAAGATAGAGTGTATGGTGCAGTGGCCAAAGCCTAAGAACCTTAAGGGTTTGAGGGGATTTCTGGGTCTCACAGGCTATTACAGGAAGTTCATTAGACAATATGGTTTAATAAGTAAACCACTGACTGAGATGCTCAAAAAGGATCAGTTCCATTGGAATGTTGAAGCTGAGGAGGCTTTTGCTAAACTCAAAGGAGCTATGGTTTCTTCTTCTGTGTTGGCTTTGCCTAATTTTAGCATTCCATTTATATTAGAAACTGATGCTAGTGCTACTGGAATTGGAGCAAATATTGATGCAAAATGGCAGGCCTATTGCTTTCTTAAGTAAGGCTATTGCTTCCAAACATTTAGGATTGTCAACTTATGAGAAAGAGTTGATGGTTGTCATCTATTCTGTGTAGAAATGGAGGTATTACTTAATGGGAAACAAGTTTACAATTAAAACAGACTACCAAAGTCTCAAATATCTGTTGGATCAGAGAATCACTACTACTAATCAACAGAAGTGGATAACAAGGTTAATGAGTATGGACTATGAAATCTGTTACAGAAAAGGAAAGGAAAATGTAGCAGCTAATGGATTGTCTAGGCAGCTTCATCATGATTCTCAGGAAGGCAGCAGTGATGTCTTCCATTGTTTGGCTATTACTTCAGTTACTCCTACTTGGATTCAAAAGTTAGCTCAGACTTGGGAAACTGATCCTGAATTACAGCAAGTGATAGCCTAACTAGCACTAAATCCTACTTCCTTGCCAGATTTTTCTTTTGTTAATGGCAGACTTAAATACAAGGACAGACTAGTTATTGGTAATGTTCCAGCTGTGAAGACTAAGCTTTTGCATGAATTTCATACTTCTCATGTGGGAGGTCATTCAGGAAGAAGATGGACCTTTGAAAGAATTTTAAAGTTTTTTTACTAGCCATCTCTGAGAAAGGATGTAATCAGCTTTGTCAAGGAATGTGATATCTGTCAACTGAGCAAACATGAAACTACTGTGGTGTCAGGGTTGTTACAACCATTCCCTATTCCTGATATCCCTTGGAAGGATATTTCTATGGACTTCATTGAAGGACTACCTGTTTCTCATGGATACAACTCCATTTTGGTAGTCATAGATAGACTCACTAAATATGCACATTTTCTGGTTTTGAAGCACCCTTTTACTGCCACTGATGTTGCTACCTTGTTCCTCAATCATATTCATAAGCTTCATGGGCTACCTAATTCTATAGTATCAAATAGGGATAAAATTTTCATAGGACATTTTTGGCAATCCTTATTCAGATTCTTGGGTACTAAACTACAGCTTAGTACAACCTATCACCCATAGAGTGATGGTCAATCTGAAAGACTTAATCAGTGCTTGAAGGCTTATCTAAAATGTATGTGCAGTCAGAGACCTAGATCATGGAGTGAATGGTTGTCGCTTGCTGAATGGTGGTATAATACTCATTACCACAGTGAAACACAGTTGACTCCTTTTCAAGCCTTGTATGGCTATGCAGCTCCACATGTCTCTTATCATCAGTATGGAACTGTTTCTGATTCTACAGCTAGATTGTTTTGCCAGTCTAGAAATCAGTTGTTACAACTTCTTAAGTACAATCTCACCCAAGCCCAGTGTCGCATGAAGAACTATGTTGATGCCAATAGACAGGAAAAGGGTCTTCAATGTGGGAGATTTGGTTTATTTGAAGGTTCGACCTTATAAACAACATTCTATGACACAATCTAGATATTCCAAGTTGGACTCCAAATATTATGGTCCCTTTCTAGTACTGGACAAGATAGGACTTGTTGCTTACAAATTGTTACTGCCATCTGCTGTTAAAATTCACCAGTGTTTCATGTGTCTCAATTAAACAAAAAAATTGGTGCTTCTGCTCAAGTTTCCCCAGTTCTGCCTCCAGTTGATGCTCATGGCCAGTTTGTGATTGAACCTTTTGCAGTGTTGGATCGGAAAATGATTAAGAAAAACAATGCAGTTGATGTTGAAGTTTTGGTTCAATGGACTAACACTCTACCTTCAGAGGCAACTTGGGAATTGTGATCTGATTTGCATGCTAAATTTCTTGATTTTACTCCTTAAGGACTAATTGTTTTTTAAGGGGGATAGATTGTAAGGAATAACCATAAGTCCATTGCCTTGATAGTTAATTCTGTTATTGGTGAATGTTCAGTTGGTAAGGGTAAATAAGTCTTTTTGGCAACGGACTGCTCTTGCATTCTTGAGGGTGTAGTTGCAGTATTAATAGGTGATCCTTGTAACTGAATTGGCATGAAATGAATTGTTCTTTTCCCTAAAATTCTCTTTCCTTCTTTTGAACTCTCCTCTTTTCTGTGATATTCTTTCTCTTCTTCATTCAATCCCCTAATTCTGCTGCAGCTAAGTGGTTGTAAAACTGAAGTTAACTTGTCAGTTCCTTACAATGGATTGTCCTAAAAAGGCAAAGGTAAACAGATTTGAACATGGCAAGCAAGTAATTTGGAAAGTATTCCTTTTCCTATTCAGGGAGATGAGGCGAACATTTTCTTAATTTAGCATCAATTCAAATATGTATATCGAGTATGTATTGGTCAATGTTCATGACTGAAAATTTGAGTAGTAGAGTATATTTTTGCCCTAGTATTCTAAATTGAACTTCTTTTTGATTCCTACTAAAAATTTGTGAAGCATTTTGTTAAAGAATCTGAGTCTCACTTGAATTTTTCAAATCGAGTCCAATTAGTTTGGGTAAATTTTCAACCCTGTACTTGCCAAAAATGTAAACAATAACTTGAAAGATCATTATACCAATAGCCCATTTTATCTGTTTAAGAAAAAAAATTATGCTTTTTTTCTTCCCTTCTTAATTTATTAACTATCAAGGTGGCCAGGTGGGTGAGGGACGTAGAACCTTAATTATCAATGTTAGCCATTGAGACATTAAAATAAAGAGCAATTGTTTCCTATAAGCCTCCTATTGCATTTTCCCTATAATGGTATACAATATTGGAGCTCATTCTTGACATATCTCTATCTATATACATCTGCTAACTGCTAAGAAAAGCTCTCAAAAGTTTCAAGTACAAAAGAAACCAGAAAATACTGAATATCACCGGCTACAAAGCTAAAAAAAACATGAGACATCTTTAAAGGATGCCTATGTTTTATAGATGAAGAAAACCCACGAGTCGGGTCTTCAGGGATTAAACTCTGAGGAAGCAATAATGGAACATTAACTAACATGGATTTAGCTCCTGAGATAGCTCCAAGGTCCCGTTTCAGTCCCTATTCTGCAAATGTAGGAGCAAAAAATTAGAAAAGGTCTCAATATGCTTTTTGTCTGATTTTTTCTGCTAATCTCTCCGCAAATCTTGTTTAGTGAAAGTAAAGAGAAGTATGTGACAGAATTTTCAGAATCATATGGTAAAGACAAGTTGATTCATAGGCATTTTCTACTAATATGTGCGTCTTTTGAGTATTTTTTGGCAACGGAAACTAACCTCCAAAAACCAGCAAATGTTCTGAGGCTCATATATATAGTTAGACCAACCCAGAGTCCAACAAATCCATGACTGGAGGAAAGAATGAATAAAGATATGATACTGAATATAGACACCAGAACCTGAAGATGAAGGAACATGTTACACAAGTTTTTACCATTACTGGTGTGAATTAAAATTGCTTCTATGAACCAAGAAAGATATAGAAACGAAATGCATATTCAACATGTTACAACACAGGTAGCTAAACTACATTACACTTTTAAGCTCACATATTATTTTTCTTGTCAGCCCTATGCAGGGATGAAGCCAAAATAATTTTTTTTTTTTGGGGGTGGGGGTGGACATAATACTATAAGGTCATGAATAATTTTGTGGACAGCTTGAAATAAAACTTCTTTGTAGTGCAGTATATATGGATCCTTTATAGTACACAAAGTGGAGCAAAGAAAGGATATTCGTATCACGATACCCAAAAAGTGGAAAGAGTGATATATTTATGAGTTTTCCTATATTTCCACTTGACTTCAAAAATTAAATTAACTCTTATATTTGGAATAGAGGAAGTATTTTCTATATTTTTCAAAGTAGTATATACTCTTAACTTTTTCATAGATCTTGGGAGGCTGAAGTAAAAATGTTAAAATTTTAACGGCTTAAAAGAAAAATTCAAAACTTTCAGGGTAGCCCCCCCCAACCCCACCCCTATAGTACATCCATCCCCGGGCCCATGGAACGTTAGGCTCAGCTTTTCTAAGCATTTCGAATTTTCCGGTTAGAAAAATTAAGTTCGTTGGAAATTTTATCTTATGTCCATATTCCATAAAATAAACTGGCTAGTAGACGGTAAATTACTCCATACAATATATGACTGTACTCATGGGATAGCTCAAAGACTAAGAACTTAACTCATGACATCTTTAATACTGTTTTTGTTCCAAAACATGCTTACATACTACTCTCTTCGTTACAAAATATAAGATCACTTAACTTTGTAAAATAAAAAGGCAAGTATATTTTATACTTTAGAAGGGAGGTAATATTATTTTTTTGGACGAAAAATGATTTCGTTATAAACATATACAAGCATTTTCATTCCTGGTGATAAGTGATAAGCACAAGAGATGCTATATTTTTATTCTTTTTTGGTGCAAAGGAGGCCCAAAGCCTAGAGACAGTAGAGTTACCATAGAGTTTGCTGAATACGCAAAATCAGAAGCTCCAAAGTTGATACCATCAAAAACAAAGGCCAAGGCATTGATTGGTTGAGTGGCTGCCACAAACTGATATAGAAGAAGAAAAATGATATTCATGTCCAAGTTATTGGTTGAATAGACTTAGACTTGGAGTAATAGTAATGTTGTTTTACTGTTTGCAGATAAGAACAGTTACCGGGATGCCAACACTAATGAGGTGGAGGACGTCGACGTCTTTTGTAAAAATCCTTGCTCCAAATGGTAATCCAACTCCAAGGATGATGGCTAGAACCAATCCAAGGACCAGTCCCAACTGCAGTATCAATTTATATAAAACATTAGAGAATCACAAACAGGAAAAAGAAATGTGTTCCTCTTCTTATTAAATAATTTAAGCACCTGCAACACTCTGGCTGCAGTGGTAGTAGCACTGTCATAGTCCTTTTTGGCAAATGCACTTGCAAGTATGGCCTACAATAGTGAATAACTGGTTATGCTTCTAATATGAAAATAGAGTCAACACTTGATTATGAAACAATAATTATGTCATCAGTATGAAAACTGGAATATAATTATGCTGCAAAGAGAAGATTTTTAGAAAAAAATTGTAACAAAAACCACAACCAAAAATATGTAGAAGAAGATGCATGGAGTTTTTCATTTCAAAACCATCATTCAGCTATTTAAAGAGAAGAAGTAATTCTAAGAACAGACATTCAGCTTTCTATTAAAATGGATTTGGAAATTTTGCCCACTTGAGGTTGAGGGGATTTGGAAATTTTGCCTTTCGAGGAAGCACTTTTCAAGCCTCAACCCCTTTATTCAGTTCATCATAAATTCTGTAAATAACCTTATCGCAAATATGAAATCTGCTTTGGCAAAGAAAAGGTGATTACATCCCAATGACACTTAATGACCTGTTTTAGCTATAACTTCCACATCTAAGTCAGGTTCTTTGTGCAGGGTTAGGAATCCAACTAGGTCAAGTTTCAACCTTCTAGTGAATGGCCAAAATTGTTTTGAGAATGTAAGTTGATGGGATCAAGAAGGAAGATGCTACAAAAATTGGTGCAGGGTTTTGTAGAATCGGAAAATGTGAAACGTTCTTTAATGATTGGTGAGGCGAGCAATCAATAAAGATAACTGGATCTGGACAGAGTAACGGACAAGGGGAGAGAATGTAGGTGAACCCCGTTTGGCATTCAAATAGCAGAACCCTTTAGAGGGTCGTGTCTAGCGTGTGTTGGGGATTATAAGAAAGGGGAGTCTCATAGAGACTAAGTCCTCAAACGACTAATTCTTGTGGAGACTAGTTTTAAGGATAGGTAGTCTTGTGGAGACTAAGTGCTGAAGAGAGAGTTCTAGTCTGACTTCTAGAGAGAAGCTCTCAACTTGGGGGCATAAAGAGGGAAAGTTGTGTGTGAGGATGAAGAAATGAGGGGTATTTAGATGGGGAAGAATTGAGGGGTATTTATAGGCTATGGGGTGCCCCCATTTGCCTCACATTTGCCCACATCATACTTATTCCAGAACCCGAGCTAATTCTCTGACCGCCAAACCGATTCCCTCACCAGATCACAATATCAGAAGGTCTCTACCGGAAGTTGGAAAAGCATCCCATACATCCGGATGATCGTATTGGACCGCGGTCTTCACAAATCGAAGAAGGAAATTACTATGTGGATCAAGAAAACTGCTCGACGGCTAGACTTGGGGAATGGATGGACCCTAGGGAGACTAGACCCTTGGGTTCAACAGTAGTGTTTTTCTCCAGTTTTGCCATTTCGTTTCGATTATGCTTCTATCTGTCTAAAAGGTCTTTCGGACCAGAACAGAACTGTCTCTACTGTTGAATATAGAATATTTGGACCCAAGGACCTAGGGATTCCCATACCTAGTTTTTATAGTGCCTTCTTTGTCAGTGTTGTTTTGTTAACTGTCTGCATTGCATGTTCTGCTTCTACATCATGATACTATCAGAAAATATGGCCAAGTATGGAAGATGTGGAACCTAGGGGACGCCGAAACCTAGGGATCTTATTCTTCAGTACTCGGTCTTTATTTGCTCAGGTTTGGCCATTTCAGTTTGTATCTTCTGATCAGACTTCCGGATGACGAAATGGTGGCCAAGCATTGAAGGGTTAGAGTTCAAAATGGGTTGGACCCAAAGACCTCTCTCTTCACACTTAGTTTTTTTTTTTTTTGGGGGGTGGGGGTGGGTGGGGTGGGCTTCTTCTTGTTCCTTCGGATGACTAAAAGGAGGCCAAAATGTTAAGTCTGGAGAGTGTGGACTCTAGCAACCACCCTTAGAGGCTAGACCTTACTGGTCTTCCTCCACAATTTTATTGTGGTCCTGTTTGCCTCTGAATGCTTCGCATTGCTTGGTTTGATTCTAACTTGGTCTGACAGTCAACTTCGGAAACAAGAGATATTTGACTTAGTGTGAGGAGTTACTGGGCCCTATGGCCAGATCCTAGGGGCTCCCACACTCGGTCATATTTGGTTCCATTTCGGTTTGTGTGTTGAAAGTGCCTTTTGTGATGCAACGGATTACAATGGTTAGTTTATCCTACTAACACAAAGGCAAATAAAACCTTGCGCACAAGGGAAAGTAACGAATTCTCCAAAAGAAACAATAAGTGTATTAGATGAGTTGAATGAATAAGGAGTCTCAAGACAACCTATATTTATAGGCGTACTCTCCTACATATACTTTGAAAAGGGTAATAAATAATTCTCCTAATCTATTTTGAAAGGGATAATAAAACTACTAATTAACTTTTCCTACAATTAGTTGGAAACTATTGAAATTAAAATAACACAAAATTTAAATCCTATTCTAAACTGGAATCTGCCACTACATCATTTTGCTCCATCAGTGCACAAAAGTGTAAAAATGTTGGAAAATAAAATTTAAGTCTAGGATCACAATGACCCCTGGGGATCAAACCCAAAGGGATGGCCAAAGCCTAGGGGTCCTCCCCAGATTTAGCCAATTACATGGCCTTGCCTCCTTGTGCTCTTTCCGATAGGGTCTGTTGATTGCTTCCAATGTACTGTTTTGACCAAGTATGTAATCATTTCAGCTTCGGTTATTGTCCTCAAAATCCGTCCTTGCTAAGTTATTCAAGGCCCACCTTGGTTCTGGGCCCCATCCAACGTGGTATTTGACCTCAGACCTACTTTCATTGAACTGTGTACATTCATTTAGGTTTGTGTGTTGTTTACACTAGTGTTACCTGGAATTCCATGATTCGTATCAATACGTGGTACGAGTACAGGTACACTAAATAGCTAAAACGCGGTACGCTAGGGTATTTTCATCTAAGTTCTTATAGTTAGGAATTTTCTAAAAAATCTAAACATAATAAACTTAAATTTTATAGAAGTTTTTAGTTGAATCAACAAATTGATTGTTTTATAAATAATTTAGTACGAATTTAATGATTGAGCATATAACTAAGATGTAATATTGATATTTCTGCAATAATAGGTTAACCAATCAAGAAATTTTTTGGTACACTAAATTTTAGATTATTGGTACGTAGAAGTACCCTGTTTGGGTACGCAAGTACCCATATGCAGTTTGCTAGGTCAATGAGAGTATCTGATTTACACGCCTTATTTTTATGACCTAGCTCACAAGTTATAATTTGATCAGAGTAGATTTTCAGTTTTTGTTCGAGGGTTTCATCTCTTTGCTCATTCTCCAGGTCATGCCTAATAGCTGTTCTGCATGTCATTCTTCGGGCTATGAGTCATATGATTGGGAAGCAGTTGAATTCCTTGCAACCAATTATGGTTAAGGTTAATAATTATCGTAAAGACATTTTAGGTACAGTGTGTAGTTCTATTAGTACTCTAAATGATGTTGCTAAAATATGTGGTATATTTACACTGTTTTACAAGTATGAGCAATAGTGCTAAATACTCATGATTTGAGAACCAAAGCTAGAATCAAAATGAAAAGAAAGAAAAAACCTCAGTCGTTGAACTCTTATGTGAAGTTCTCATTGGCTGGAATCATTTATGTATGAAGTTTCCTTTTTAAATCCAAAGCATGAAGTCATCAATATTATTTCTTTCATAGAGGGAAGTTGGGTTAACTATGAATCGTAACCCCACCCCTCCTGATGAGGACATCCTTAGCTCACAAGCCCTTGAAAAAACACAAGTGGATCCATTGCATATGCCACTTGGACCCATTACGAGAGCACGAGCTAAACGCTTCAAAGAAGGACTTAACGGGATGATTCATAAATTATGGACCGAGGTTGGACCGAGGTTGGATCGAGCAAAGAGGTTATAGAGACGGGTTACAATCACGTGAAGATCATAAACACCTTGGAAGCAAGCATACCCGAACCATTGCAAAAGAATCAGCATTTCCGCACTTTTGGACTAGTTTGATATCAGTTCGTATTTGGGCCATAACTTGAGTTTCCGAACTCCAAATGAGGTGATTCAAAAGCCTAAATTCATTAGAAACTCCAGGGCTACAATTTTCATTCTTGGCCCAAGTCCAAATTCGAAATTTATCAGGTGTGAAAATAGCTTGCAATGTGCTGATCAGTTTATAGTTGTCTGATTTGGACTTTTAACACATCACATGTTTTGGATTGTTAAATTCTTTGGGTGGCTGATACATGTGATGTGATTAGTTGTTAGATCTTGACTTATGATGATGGTTTAGCACACCATGAGTTCCTATAAATACCAAGTGATGCTAGGATGTAAAATCATTCATTCATATCAATTTTCAGATTATCAATACTATTGTGAGTTTGTTTCTCTACTTGTGGTTCTTTGAAGAATTCCTAAGTGTTCCTTAGTTCTTCTTTTTAGATTCATAATTGACTTATCATACAACCATTCATAGTTGTGTGTGGCGTCTTCTACCGCATCAATCGTCGATAGTACCGAGATTACCGCTTCAATATAAGCGAGGGGTCGAAGTGTCGTTGGTGTTCATCCTCCGCAAATTTCCTAAGCAAGCAATTGTACCAAGATTACCGTCTACATATAGGCGAGGGGTTAAGGTGTTGCAAGCTATCCATCCTATCAACTTGTTAGAAACGATCCGGGCGACGACCACCTCACGCAAGCGTGCCGTGGAGTCTATCACCTCCTCTTCAATGTGATACCAAAAATTTACTGTACCGCAAGGGTTTGGGAAATTGCAATTTTTTACAGTTTTTCTTGAAAACATGATGCATTTTCCATTATACATATGTGATTAACTGTTCCTTCACATGTTAAGCAAACTAATTCGTCCAGTCCTTCTCAAAGGTGAGAATATGAATTATAGTCACAATGTTAGTAGTTACTAAGTGATCAATTCTAACCTGTCCGGCAACAGCTAAGCCATCAGCTAGAAGAGACGTTGCCAACCAAACCTGCAAGCAAACCTGAAATGCAGCCATTGATGTTGGTCCCTGACGTGCAGCCATTGATGCAGCCAATGTTACACAGAATGTGACAGCTATAACCCTCATCAACAACAGTAAACCTGCGGTAATGACAAATAGAGGAACAATGGCAATCAGAGTTATATAAACAAAATTCTATTTGTAATGTGAAATTTATTGAATTAGAACTATAAAAATGAAAAACAAAAAATAAAAGGAAGGGAAACTTCAAAATTCATCCTAGTTAAATATGATTAGTTTTAAATTACTTATTTAATCCTAAGAAGAAAGAAGCAACTTAAAAGATAAAGATAAGAATTGAAGTTTTGAAACTCAATGCATGATAGAACAAGGTTATCCATAATTGACATGAACTTGTTAAGCTCCGTGATTTCAGCCAGAGACCGTACTAAAGTTTCAGTACTTCCAATTTTTGCACATGGTTGATTAACAATAAATCTCAGTGAAATATGGATGTCTTATAACAATGGCAATGGGTTACGGAAACTGTTCTCATCAACCACCGTAAACACATGAATTTACAATGTTGATATCTTCAAGCTTTGAATGAAAAAAAAAAAACAGTGCTAATTCTTTTGCAGAGTCAATAAAATAGAATTAAACTGGAAAACCACTAACGTGTTTCACTCATTGCTAACATTTTTAATTCATTGAACTTGGCTCAACTCTAAGAGTTCTTTCCATAGTACATACAGTTCCAAGATCATTTCAAAGACAACTTAACGAATGTGAATAGTGATGCACTGGCACAAAAGTTACTAAAGCAGAATAAAATCCTCACCATTTTTAAGCAATTTAGCAAATTGCAGATGTTTGTGACTAGGAGGTAAAAGTTCAACTTGTTGCATTAATTTCCAAAAGAGTATAACTGAGATCAGGTACCTATTGTACCAATAAGAGAGAAATAGAAAAGAAATTAGGTCACCATATACAGTTGTTTAGAAAAAAGAATGTGCGACACAGAAACCATAGCACAATACAAGAAGCATGGTATTAGCATAGTGGAAAGCGGTCAGATGTAACTCACTGAGATATAACATGAGCAATGGCTGCACCACTGACTCCCAGACGAAAGGCAAATATAAATATTGGATCCAAAATTATATTTGTTACGTCTCCTGCCACTAAATTAGATCCAATAAACAAATGGGTTATAATAAATTGAAGTTATCAAGCACATATAGTAAGAGGCAAAACCTTTTACTTCTTTATTATTATATATTTATTTTTTGCTTTTAATGAGAAAGAGAAAAGATAGACTGTGACCTGTCTGTTTAACAATATTTTGAAATTTCTTCCTGTCTACACCTTGCACATTCGGGCAGGGGCGTAGCCAGGAATTTTCTTTAGTGTGGGTTGACATTAATGCTTACTTTTTCTTTTACCATCAAAGAATAAAGGTAAGAAAAGATATTCATGCTTATATTTTTTCAAAAAAAAGGCACAGAAATAAAATAATACTCGCCTGAAATACTATATTTTTTTATAAAAAAGGAAATTATGTCTATTTAAACCTTAATACACACACACACTACGAAGGGCATAATTGTAAGTTCGCACCTATCATTCAGTCAAGATTTAGTCCATGGGAAGTAACTCTAATTTTTCAAACCACAGGGATTTTTCCTATAAAATTACTCCAAACCTCCTAGTTAATGTAATTAGCATTCTGGTCTCAAAAGGGAGGGCTTTCAAATACAATTTTACTTAATCAATTATTTGTTGTTATTACACCATTATCCTATGATTTTATTAAATAATTGAGTCCTATACTTGGATTATTTTTACAAATTCTCAGTGTGGGCCTCAGACACTCTTCCTAGTGTTTGGGTGCTTATGTTTGTGCTTTAACAATCATAGTATTCTATCTCATAATTTTACTTACCAGTGGCGTAGAGAGGAGTTTTTGTGTCCTTAAATCCACGGAAGACACCTTGCATGGCCAGTGAGAGAAGAACAGCTGGAGCACCAATAGACCTCAATGTCAAGTACTGTTTGGCAGGGTTTAGCATAGGTGAATCCTACATATGTTTTAAGTGAGCTCTATCAACCATCACAAAGTATTAAATTCAGGTACTAGTTTACAGTGGAAAAATATACGTAGTCTAGTTGAATAAAGAACTACAATTCTTTTCTTTTCTCTTCAGCTAAAACTAATGTAGTGAATGCAAGAGTCTTTTCTTGCTTTTGCACAAATTGCTTACAGATTTGACCCCCATAATGTTCAAGGCAGGTTTTGCTACAGATATCAGGAATGCGGTTTGGATGAGGCCAAGGATGCCACCAATTATTAAAGCAGATGAGGCTGATGGGATATGCCTTTTTCCACGCTTAATGTTAGCTACATCACAGCTACTACCACGTGACTCTAACATGTCAGTACTATCATCAGACTCTGAGTACAAACACAAGACAAAAGTTTAATATTAGGAAGTTGTACAAACCATTAAATGACACCCAATAGAAACTGATCAATATTGATGAACCTAACATACCTTTCGTCAAGAGTAACTTCTCATCTTCAGTACTTACAACTGTACCCATTTCCAAGTTTTCGCTATTTTGTTCTTCAGGATCCATTTGGGCAATAGTATCTTCCTCTGCAACAAAGGAGGTGGTGACACTGACAAGGGGGAATATTGCGATTCTTGATACTTGATTGAATATAGCAATAGAAATGCCTACAGCAGCAAGTTCTACTGGACCTGTGTACATTATCACAGATAATTTAAGTTAAATATGCGTCTTAAGGAAAAATCATCACTAAAAGATGAGCACTAATGAATTTAAGGATGTACGTACAAGGAAACAAAGTTATGGAGGAACTACACACAGAATACATTTGGAAATGTTTAAAGCACCAAGTCTTGTAATCGTATGTAAGATTGTTTCTCTTCTTTGATTGTTTCTCTTCTTTTTAAATGTTAATGACAAGATATCAAAGAGAGAAAAAGACGTTTACCCAAATAAAAATTGTTAGCAGATGTTAGTAGATTAACATGTTATTAGGAGGAAAACATGTGTTAGTGTATTAAACATGTTTTCCATGTATCCTAGTTTTATTCTTAGAAAGTGGGCTATCCTAATTCTATAAATGTAACTACTTGTAATCTGAATAATATAAGACAGTGTACATATTCTTACATTGTAACATGGTATCAAAGCACTGATCCTTCATCTAGGATTCTTTTTTCCTTCTTTGTTCGCTGTCGTCGTTGTCGTTCTTAGTTTCCATCTGAAAACTAGTTGAACAAGTACATATAGAGAAATTGAGATTATAATTGGGTTATCCATAGCCGGGCGACCAACTCAGAGTTTTCAAATTTCCGACCCACTGCCGCACGCGTCACCACTCGTCGCCCACTCGCCGGACTGCCGACGCCACGTGCCGGCGCGTGAGCCATTTTCCGGCGACTTTTCCGGCGCGACTTCTTCCACAGTAGTCGTCTCTCTCTCCTCTTCCCAGCTACAGTGGTCTTATAGAGAGAAATTCAGGTTTGCTTGTGTTTGGCTTACTGTTGGTTCGGTTGGCCTAACTGTCTACTGTTAACTATTGGTTTCTCTTCCTTTGTTTCACTTTACTGTTATCTCCTTAAAGGATTTCCTTTACTACTATTTCAAGTGGGCTCATATAAGGTGAATTCTAAAAGAACAAAATTAGCTGCACTAATTTGTTGTTTTTTGAGCCTGTAAATTATCCTTGTTGATATTTCTTTGGATAATTCTTGTTGCTCCTATTACCTTACCATGGCAGAATCTAGTCCCATTACTGAAACCAAGAAAGTGGAGTTGGGTAGAAATCATCATCTCAACTCTGCTTTGGTTCTTAGTCCATTTAAGTTAGATGGAAACAATTATCTAGCTTGATCCCAAGCATGTCGTATGTCAATTGAAGCGAACTGGATGCAGCACTTCATCACTGGTACAACAACCATGCCTATACAAGCAGGTGTGGCCCAAGAGGAATGGAAATCTGATAACTCCATGGTAAAAACATGAATTTTTAACTCAATGGAACCAAGTATGAGCAGTAGTTACATGTTCTTGGACACCGCAAATGCACTTTGGGAGGCTATCTCTCAAACCTTCTCTGTTTCTGGTGATATGTCTAAAGCATATGATATTCGTAAACGAATCCGTGAGTTGGGTCAAGGGGAGAAGTTTGTGGCACAATATTTTGCAGAAATTAATGCACTTTGTCAGGAACTCGATCATTATCGGGTTTTCTCAGCCAAATGTCCTGAAGATACAACTGCTTATCAAAAGTTTGTTAATGAAAATAGAGTTGTAGATTTCTTGGCTGGTTTGAATATAGAATTTGATCAAGTCCGAGCACAGTTGCTTGGTCAGACACCTTTTCCATCCCTACGAGAGGCTCATGCTAGAGTCCAGCAAGAGAAAAGTAGACAACGGGTGATGGTTCTAAATTTAAATCATGTTGACCAATCAGCCATGATTGCTTCGTATCCTAAGCCTGGCTTCCATTCCTTCTCCTATTGAGAAAGAGTCCCGCGAATGTGACTACTGTGGGGGAAAAAATCATACCAGGGATCGCCGCTTTAAGCTTCATGGGCGTCCTAAAGGACGTGGGGGACGGTCTGGTCGTGGATGTGGATCCCATGCCTACATGTCTACCCCTCCACTTTCTGTTGATGGGTCCAGTACTACAGACACTACTACTGCACTCACTCCTGAGGATATCTCAGCATTTCGAAAATTCTGTTCCAAATCTACTTTCTCTCATTATGCCCAGACAGGTATACCTCCTTGTGCCTTTCATGTTTCATCCACTTGTCTTAGTTGGATTATAGACACAGGTGCCTCCGAGCATATGACTGGGTCTTCCAACCTCTTTACTTCATACACGTCCCATTCTGGAAAAAACAAGGTTCGAGTAGCTGATGGCTCCCTGTCTTCTATCTCCGGGAGTGGTTCTGTTGTTTGTACCCCATCATTGACATTATCATATGTTCTCCATATCCCTTCATTTACTGCAAATTTATTATCTGTCCAACGTCTTTCTGAATCTCTACACTGCTCAGTAACTTTTTTTCCAAATCATTGTGTTTTTCAGGACTTGGTGACGGGGCAGCAGATTGGCAGTGGTAGTGTAGTTGATGGTCTCTATTATTTAGATGTTCCCCCATCTACTCAGGCTCTTCACTCTACTTCTGATTCCAGCCTGACCTCTCTCCATCAATGGCATCGTCGTTTAGGTCATCCATCCTTTTCAGTATTGGAGTCTTTATTTCCATCTTTAGTTAAGCAATGTAACAAAACTCAGTTTTTGTGTTATCCATGTGAATTCGGTAAACACAAACGTTCGACTTGTTCTGCTATTAATAGTCGTCATTCTGAGCCTTTTGCTATTATCCATACTGATGTATGGGGACCTTCTCGGGTTGTTTCCCGTTCTGATTTTAGATGGTTTGTTAGCTTTATTGATTGTCATTCTCGTGTCACTTGAATTTACCTTTTGCGTTCCAAAAATAAAGTTTTTGATTGTTTTCAGGACTTTCATAAAATGATTCAAACTCAATTTAATGTTAAAATCAAAATTCTCCATAGTGATAATGGTCTTGAATATAGTAATAATCATAGTTTTGAATCTTACCTCTCTTAGCATGGCATCATTCTTCAAACCTCCCGTGTCAAAACTCCATAACAAAATGGAGTGGCGGAAAGGAAAAATCGACACTTATTAGAGGTCGCCTGCACTCTTATGTTCACCATGACAACCCCTAAATTTCTATGGGGAGATGCGGTTCTGACTGCTGCATTCCTTATCAATCGCCTTCCTTCTAGAATCCTTGGAAACAAAAGTCCTATCTCTTTTCTCCAACACACAAACAGTCTTTCTCCTTCACCTCGAGTTTTTGGTTGTGTGTGCTATGTTCATGATAAATCTCCCACTCGGGAAAAATTAGATACCAAGGCTCTTCGGTGTGTTTTCATTGGTTATTCTCCAACCCAAAAAGGTTATAAATGTTATCATCCTCCTTCTAACAAAGTATTTGTCACTCGGGATGTAACTTTTTGAGAATTGGAATCTTTTTATTCTTCTACACCTTCTCCTCAGGGGGAGGATGTTATTGATGAGGAGAAGCTTCCTTCTGAGGCTAGTATAACATCTTCTCCTGTTCCTGTTGTTATTTCTGATAATTCTACACAGGGGGAGTTACAGTTACAAGAGTCATGTGCTAGACAACTTGAGCCTCCTAAGCCTGTGCCTGAGTTGAAGACCTATGTTCGAAAAGGCAAAAATAAGGTCACCATCTCTGCACCACTACACCAACCTTGCTCCGAATCTAGTCTTGATAATGCTAATGGTGAGAATCCTAATCCTGCTTGTTCTTCTGATAATACTGACATTCCTATTGCTTTTAGAAAAGGGGTTAGATCTTGTACCCAACATCCTATCTCGAATTTTGTAGCCTATAATAAATTATCTGCATCCTACCATTCCTTTGTTTCTTCCTTGTCTTCTATATCTATTCCTCAGGGGTGGAGAGAAGTAATTAGCAACGAACACTGGAAACATGCTATGATAGAAGAGATGAATGCCCTGAAAAAGAATGATACTTTGGAACTAGTTACTCTTCCTTATGGAAAAAAATCAGTTGATTGCAAATGGGTATATACTGTTAAACAGAAGCCAGATGGGACAGTTGAGAGACTCAAAGCCAGGCTAGTTGCAAAAGGGTATACTCAAACCCATGTGATTGATTACCAGGAGACATTTGCTCCTGTGACGAAGATGAACTCTGTTCGTACCATAATCTCATGTGCAGCAAACTTCAACTGGGATATTCAACAATTGGATGTGAAAAATGCATTCCTTCATAGTGACTTGGAAGAAGTATACATAGAAATACCCTATGGTTTTGCTTCATCTGTCACCAAGGGTAAGGTTTGTAAACTGCGAAAGGCTTTATATGATTTGAAGCAATCTCCTAGAGCCTGGTTCGGTAAATTCCACAAAGCAATGTTAAGATTTGGGTACAAGCAAAGTCGAGCAGATCACACTCTATTTGTCAAACAGATAAATGGTAAGACTGTCATTCTTATTGTTTATGTTGATGACATTGTGGTGACAGGGGATAATAGAGAAGAGATAGTTAATCTCAAAGGAAGACTGGCCAAAGAATTTGAGATCAAAGATATTGGTCCGTTGAAATATTTCCTTGGTATTGAAGTTGCAAGATCTTCTAGTGGGATTTTTCTATCTCAAAGAAAGTATGTACTTGATCTTTTAACAGAAACTGACATGTTGGGATGTAAGCCTATTGATTCTCCTATTGAGGTTAATCATCATCTAGTAGGTGGCACATGACATACGGTTAATAAAGAGAGATATCAACGTTTGGCGGGACGATTGATATACATTTCTCATACTAGACCTGATATATCTTATGTTATGGGAATAGTGAGTCAATATATGCATGATCCTCGACATTGTCATATGTAAACTGTTTATAGAATCCTGAGGTATCTCAAGTCTGCTCCTGGAAAAGGTTTATTGTTTACACCAAATGGTCATATGAGAGTCGAAACTTTTTCCGACTCAGATTGGGCTGGCTCTATAGAGGACCGTCGATCTACATCAGGCTACTGTTCATTTGTTGGAGGTAATCTTGTTACTTGGCGTAGTAAGAAACAGTTTGTGGTGGCAAGATCTAGTGCTGAGACTGAATATCGAGCTATCGCCTTGGGTATATGTGAAATAATGTGGCTTCGAACTTTGCTAGAAGATTTGGGTGTTACAACTAAAGAGCCTATGCAGATATTTTGTGATAACAAGGCAGCCATTAGTATTGCAAACAATCCAATTCAACACGATAGAACGAAGCACATTGAGATTGACAGACACTTCATCAAAGAAAAATTAATCAGTGGTCTTATTTGCTTACCTTTTGTAAAAACAGAACATCAGCTAACTGATATTCTGACTAAGGGTCTTAGTGGTAAAATGTTTCATCCATTGTGTTTCAAGTTGGGTATGCGAGATATCTATACACCAACTTGAGGGGGAGTGTTAGCAGATGTTAGGGGGTGTTTGTTTAGAGCTGAATGGAGCTGAATGGCTGAATCGGTAAGTGCGTTTGATTTAGTCTGAATGGCTGAATCGGTCAGATGGTTGAGCTGAATGGCTAAGTCAATTTTTTTTGCTGAATGGCTGAATGAGCAGCTGAATGAGTAAAAAAAAAAATTAAAAAATTAAAAAATTTTAAAAAATATTAACTATTATATTAAGTAATATTAAATAATTTTACAATAATTTTGAATTTTTTTAGAGGGGTAAAATAATAAAATTCTGTCATTCAAATGTTTCAGACAAGTCAATTATCAAACAACTTTTTTCATTCAGATTCAGATTCAGCTCATTCAGATTCAGATTCAGATTCATTCAGTTTTTATCAAACACACCCTTAGTAAATTAACATACTATTAGGAGGAAAACATGTGTTAGTGTATTAAACATGTTTTCCATGTATCCTAATTTTATTCCTAGAAAGTGGGTTATCCTAATTCTATAAATGTAGCTACTTGTAATCTGAATAATATAAGACAGTGTACATATTCTTACATTGTAACAAAAATAATTTCTACAAAACTTCATAGTAGTATCACCTAAAGCTCCTTTTGAACTTTCCAAGATTAACTTTCCAGTGAGGTCAGCTATAATATACAGCTCAAATCCTAGGGTCCAGATTCAACTAAAGCTTGGTTAAAAACTCAGTTCTATTTTAACAACAAGAGATTTCATATTAACTCCCTAATTTATCAGCTGATAGTTGAAAGTAAACTAGTTTACATTTTGATTGGTCTAAACACTACAATTTGCTTGGCCTTCGTCGCAAACTAGGCATCAACTCCAGCCATCATCGCTAAGTACTATGAGCATTCATGAATGATTCGATATTCCTAAGTTCTTGTATTATACCTTAAGTTCTTCAAGTCCTTAAGTTCTTCAAGTCTAGTGAGATTAATTCTCTGTGGATCTAGACAAATTTGGCCGAACCACATTAAATTGATAATGTTGTCTTGTTCTTCTTCTTCTTTTTTCTTTGCTAAATATGTTGTCTTGTTCTTCATTTTCATCCAGCACTGCGGGTTCTTGTTTAATAAAATTATATATGTTGTAGGATCCTAGCACATAACTAGATCTGGCTTCCACATGCGCTTGAAAGGGTCAAAAACCCTAACATTCTTTAATGAGCGATGGCATATTCAAAGCACTTGAATTTGTGGCTAGAGCAAGAGAACATTGACAGACTAATGAACTCACCACACGAGTTTCATGGTGGTCCTACCATTTAACATTTCCAATTTGGGTGTAGTGGCTGATCTAATGGCATGAACATCTCCATACAAGGACATGTTGAATGTATTAGAAAGAACAAAGGAGGATGAATAGCAATGATCTAACTTTGTGTATTATTACTTCCTTGCTTTTACAATAGAGAGCAGTTCTCTATTTGTAGCATACAGTAGAATTACAAATACACGAGATTAGTAATAAAAAAACATCAACACAGTGAATGCCCATGTTCCACTAACTGATTTATTGCTCCATTTGTCATCTGCTCCATTAGATGCAGCCCACTAACTGATATATGCTCCACTAACTGCTCTGCGCTCCACTAACTGCAGCCCATGTGCCCATGATAAAAATATGTTTTACAACACTCCCCCTCAAGCTGGTTTGAAGATATCTTCCATACCCAGCTTGCCAATTAACTTGTCAAACTGTCTTGTAAGAAGTCCCTTTGTAAGCACATCTGCAACTTGTTCAGTAGTAGGAACGTATGGCATGCAGATAAGTCCATTTTCAATTTTTTCCTTGATACAGTGTTTGTCAACTTCCACATGTTTTGTTCTATCATGAAGCACTGGATTGTGAGCAATTGAAATAGCAGCTTTATTATCACAATATACCTTCATGGGCACATGTTTAGGTATCTTCAATTCTTCCAATAGTCTCTTAATCCACAACACCTCACAAACTCCATGTGCAATTGATATGAACTCAGCTTCTGCACTGCTTCTTGCTACCACATTCTGCTTCTTACTCCTCCAGGTGACAAGATTTCCTCCAACGAACGTTCAGTAGCCAGAAGTTGACCGTCTATCAACAATACTTCCAGCCCAATCAACATCAGTGTAGGCTTCAACTTGCAGTTGCCCCCGGTTTTTGAACAAAAGACCCCTTCCAGGGATGCCTTTTAAGAATCTAAGAATTCTATTGACTGCATCAAAGTGTTCTTGTCCAGGTGCATACATAAACTGACTAACCATACTAACTGCAAAGGCTATATCTGGTCGTGTATGTGACAAGTAAATGAGTCTTCCAACAAGTCTTTGATATTGCTCTTTATTAAGGACATCTTCTGCTCTAGAAGGTTGTAGTTTCAGATTGGGCTCAATTGGTGTCTCGGCTGGTTTACATCCAAGTAGACCTGTCTCATTTAGTAAATCAAGAACATATTTCGTTGATTCACAAATATAGCTTCTTTAGATCTAGCAAACTCCATGCCAAGAAAGTACTTTAAAGCACCCAAATCCTTGATTTCAAAGTCAGCTGCAAGTCTTCTTTTTAGTCTCTTCAATTCTTCATCATTATTACCTGTCAAGACTATATCATCCACATAAATAATTAAAATTGCTACCTTACCATTTTTACCGTGTTTGTAGAACATGGTATGGTCGGCTTGACTTTGACAGTAGCCACAGTTCTTCACAGCTCTCCCAAATCTCTCAAACCATGCTCTAGGAGACTGTTTTAGGCCATATAACGATTTTTTTAGCCTGTAGACTTTGTTCGGTCCCAGTTTTCCTTCAAAACCAGGTGGCAAATTCATAAAAACCTCTTCCTCCAGTTCTCCATTTAAAAAAGCATTTTTACTATCCAACTGGTGTAATGGCCAGTTATAATTCACAGCCAAAGATAACAGAATTCGGATTGAGTTTATTTTGGCTACTAGAGCAAAGGTCTCCTGATAATCAATTCCGTAAGTCTGGGTAAACCCCTTTGCTACAAGTCTCGCCTTATACCTCTCTACGCTTCCATCAACTTTACATTTCACAGTAAAGACCCACTTGCAGCCTACTGTCTTTTTCTCTCTAGGCAAATCAACCAACTCCCAAGTGTCACTTTTTTCAATAGCATTCATCTCCTCCATTACTGCTAATGTCCAATTCGGATCATCAAAGGGCTTCCTGAATGTTTCTCGGGACAAACAAATGTGAAATTTGTGAAGTAAATGCCCTATGTGTATGTGAGAGCTTTTCATAAGAAAGATAGTTGGCAATAAGATATTTTGGATTTTTGGTGCAAGTTCGGATTCCTTTCCTAACAGCTATAGGGACATCAAGATCTGATGGTTCTTGAATAGGAGAAATAATAGGAGAGGAACTACCTGTGATATCCCGAGACCCAGTTCCCGAAGGTTGAAACCTTCTCCGGAAATAAACCTGAATCACATCATTGTTAGGTTTACCATGTTGTAGTGATTCTCCCCCTGTTTCAGATTCAGTAATACTTGGCATTATGAGCTTAGGATTTCCTTCATAGTGTTCCTGATTTTGTTTTTCGGGAATAACAATAGGTGTGTTTAAAATTACATTAGGTAAAGGAGTTGGATATAAATCCCAAAAATTGTCTTCCACCATCTTATTCTTCCCCTGAAGAGAATTTTTTTCAAAATAGGGTTTAGTTTCAAAAAATGAGACATCCATACTCACATAAATTTTTCGTGTGTGAGGATTATAACATTTATATCCCTTTTTATTAGAAGCATACCCAATGAAAACACATTTTTCAGCCCGAGGATCCAGTTTAGACCGAGTATTATTATTATTATTAGGTATATGGACAAAGACGGTGCACCCAAAAATTTTTAGAGGTAGATCCGAGTGAAGTCTTGAGAAGGGAAAAGAAATTTGAAAACATTCTAATGGTGTGCTATATTTTAAAACACGTGTAGGCATTCTATTAATCAAATAGCATGATGTTAAAACAGCTTCTCCCTAAAGATATTTTGGAAGATTCATATGAAACATAATAGCACGAGCCACTTCAAGTAAATGTTTATTTTTTCTTTCAGCAATTCCATTTTGTTGAGGGGTATCCACACAAGTAGATTGGTGATGAATTCCCTTTTCTTTCAAAAAATTCCCAATATTTTATTAAAATACTCGGTTCCATTATCAGTATGTAAGATGCTGATTTTTGTTTGAAACTGAGTTTCAACCATAGCACAAAAATCTTTAAAAAGTTTTTCAACTTCAGATTTTTCATGCATCAAAAAAACCCACATAAATGGGTATGATCATCTATAAATGTAACAAACCATTTTTTTTTAGAGATAGTAGTAACTCTTGAAGGTCCCCAAACATCACTATGTACTAAGTAAAATGGCTTTGAAGTAGTGTAAGTCTTTGGTAAATAAGTAGTATGATGACTCTTAGATAAGATGCAACTTTCACAATAAAAAGATGAACAATTTAACCCCTTAAATAAATCTGAAAACAAATGTTTAAGATATGGAAAACTAGGATGTCCTAGCCTCAAATGCCAAAGCATTACTTGTTCATGAACAGAATTTGAACTAACACTACTCAGACCTTGAGCCTTGTTATTAACGGAGAAAGCATCATCAAAATAGCAAAGTCCATCTATTATCTTAGCACTGTCAATCTTCTTCCCAGAGTTCCGGTCCTGAAATTCACAGTGAGAATCATAGAAAATTACACGGCAATTAGATTCTTTAGATAGTTTACTGACAGACAAAAGGTTGCAGGCTAATTTAGGAACATGAAGAACAGATTTAAGATTTATGTTCTCGGATAATTTTATCAAATCTTTCCTGCAATAGAAGAGAAACTACCATCTGCGACTCTAATTTTTTCAAATCCAGAACATGGTGAATATGTGCTAAAGAGATTTGAAAGACTTGTCATGTGATCAGAAGCTCCAGAATCAATGATCCAAGGAGCAGAATTTAAGTAACAAGAAAGGGCATTAAGAGCACTACTTGTTTGTGCAAGAGAAGCACTAGGAATACCAAGTTTTGAATTAGATTTTAGCAGTTTCAGGAGGTGATTCATCTGTTCTTTGCTAAATGGACTTGTCTCCGCTTCATTTGCAGTGGGAATTGAGCGGTTGTTTATGTCCCCAGATTTGCTACTTCTCCAATTTTCTGGTTTTCCATGAATTTTCCAGCAATTCTCTCTCGTGTGGCGCAGTTTATTACAGTAGTCGCACCTAACCCGCGGCTTCTCTTCAGGTTTCCGCTGAAAGTGAGATGCTTTATTAGCAGTAGCAGCAAGGGCAAAACCTTCTACAGGCCCACTTGTATTCTTTTTTTCTAACATCACGTGTCTACGACTCTCTTCTCTTCGAACCTCAGCAAACACCTCGCCAATTGAAGGTAGTGGACTCTTGCCAATGATTCTTCCTCGAACTTCATCAAATTCCACATTGAGTCCAGCAAGGAATTTGTAAATACGATGAGCCTCAACAGTCCTTTTGTTGTGACTCGCATCTTCAGTAGATTTTCACTCATAATCAGTAAACAAATCCAAGCCCTGCCATAGACGCTTCAAGGAATTGAAATATTTGGTGACAGAGTCTTCTCCTTGCCGGATCTCACCAAGTTTTATAGTCAATTTATAGACTTGAGATTGATTTCCCAAATCAGAGTACAGCTGATTCACGTTATCCCAAAGCTCTTTGGTCGTGGAATAACACATATAGTTGGAGCTAATTTCCTCTTCCATTGAGTTCACAAGTCAGGTCATCACCATCGAGTTTTCTGCATCCCAGGTTGCATATGCAGGTTCCTCCGGTGCCGGCTCTTTCTTATCCCCTGTCAGGTACCCAATTTTTCCTCTTCCTCTGATATACATCCGTACAGATTGAGACCATCGTAAAAAATTATCGCCATTAAGGCGTATGGTAGTAATTTGAACTGAGTAGGAATCAGTAATGGGTGTTTGGACAGTAGGATTGGTGGGTAAAGTGTCCACTGCCTTTGCAGCAGGTGCACTTACAATAGAGGACTTGTCAGACATAGCAGTTTAGTAGAAGAAGAAGATTGCAGCTGAATTTTCTTAGGGTAGCTCTGATACCATATTAGAAAGAACAAAGGAGGATGAATAGCAATGATCTAACTTTGTGTATTATTACTTCCCTGCTTTTACAATAGAGAGCAGTTCTCTATTTGTAGCATACAATAGAATTACAAATACAAGGGATTAGTAATAAAAAACATCAACACAGTTAATGCCCATGTTCCACTAACTGATTTATTGCTCCATTAGCCGTTGTCATCTGCTCCATTAGATGCAGCCCACTAACTGATATATGCTCCACTAACTGCTCTGCACTCCACTAACTGCAGCCCATGTGCCCATGATAAAAATATGTTTTCCAACAGAATGTATAATGCACGCATGGTGAAGGTGGCACACTCTACAACATGTCAAAGACACTTTTTGGCGTCTTGCTTCATCTGTATAAGAGTTTCCTTCTTCCGTGTATGAATAAGTACAACAAGACTATAGACTGTATTTCCTGGACCTCTCCTACTGCTTGTTCACTTGTATTGTTCATTTTGTTCTTCCTCAGGTTCCTCCCTTATCCGTAAGGGAATTGCTTTTACATTTGTACACCTAATCGGTCTTCTTCCAACTTAAATTGAACACTGATAAGGTAATTATTGTTCTTCTGACAATTGTACTTTGAATCCTTAATTGTGTGCTTTTGTTCATTCACCTCCTCATAAATGAACTAAGCTCTCCAATCTCCAAACAACTATTACCTTTCATAGGTCATATATATGCATGTACAGATGAAAGAAGTTCTTTGTCATATCTATGTTTTGACAAATTCAGTATTTTATATCATATTATTATTTTGCAGCGAGTCCAAAGTCTGCTAAAACTCTAATCAGAAGTTTGCAAGAATTTGATGTATCATATACTTGGATCTGTCAAAAAGTAAGAGGATATTTGATTTCAGGCAGAAGTACTCTTCCAACTTCAGAAGGTGGTCTACCATCCTCTATCTCACTATCATTAAGTGATCCTTTGTGCTCCACAGAAAAAAACCACGTTATTAGCCTGTGCCAAGGACCTCCATATCCCCCTCCAGGAGAATGTGGCAGACCCTCAACCAATTTATAGAATGAGCTAACTGGAAAATTATCCCTGATGTCTCCTCTCCATATCATAGTCTCTATGAACTTGAATAGAACCAAAATCATGTCCAAGAAAATAAAATAAGAAGTCTACGAACTCCATGTCCAAATCCTGAAATTGATGACCAAATCCTGTCCAACAATCGAGACACAATCTGCCACACATCCATTTTATTGAATGAATATCTGGAAATACTCAAATACCTAAGCAAGCGGAGTCTCACTACACCAATAGCACGCCAAAATCTCTCTCGTCCCATTGTACAATGAAGCCGAAAAGATTGGTCAGAGAGGATTGTTCGATTCTCTAGGTTGTACATACATGTGTCAATAGAGAAATGACTATAGTTGAATCTGGAGGCTAATGCGAATAACCTATATACTTTATAAAACAGGAATAAACCTCTAAGGACAAAGTTTCAATTATCATCTATAGTTTTCAGTTTCCTCAGATTCAATCATGCTTCATTAGTTGTATTTTAATTGTCTAATGCTTCTAATCAAAATAACATTGTCTCGGCAGATGTCGGTTCAATAGAAAAAGTATATTAGTTTCAAGCAGTTCTATAAACAACTGGCCATTATGTGCTAGAAAAGTTTCATATACTTGAGGAACTAATAGTTCTAACTTATATGAGTGGCAAGTACCAAGGCTAAAGCCCTCAACAACTACATGATGATGATACGTATCCACTGAGCTACTTAGAACCGCTACTTAAAAGTGTTTCATAGCAATAGTCATTTTACATTATATAGAAACACTTTCTAGTTGTTTAAAAACTGAACAACATATATAATTGTATTAAATAATACACAAGGCAAAGCGAATCAGAAAAGAACTCCATTTTTTTCCACACTGCAAAATAAAATATATGAGGTAAGTCAAGAAAGGTAATTTTGTTAATCACAACAGCTTCTGGTGACACAGCAACACTAGAGCACAAAATATGTACTAGATAAATGAAGATAGAAAATGTTAAGGAAGCACCTATGTGGCCAATGAATGCTGTAATTTTGTTAATCACAACAGCTTCTGGTGACACAGCAACACTAGAGCACAAAATATGTGCCAGATAAATGAAGATAGAAAATGTTAAGGAAGTACCTATTTGACCAATGAATGCTGTATCGACAAGAGATGCAATAGGATCAGCTGTCAAAGCTAGTGCCGCTGGGAAAGCGATCCTTGCTATTTCTAGACAAAGCTCATCCATTTTCAATACTAATCTGCTCATATGATTGCAGACAGTGAGTCAGTGATTATAAGCCTCTAAGCATATCAAGACACAAATGAAACACTCTTAATTGCAATTTTAAAAATAAGGGTCCAATAGAGTAATGCCATACTACAAGGATGCCTAAATTGTGTGTTTAAATGTTTGGATATGCATGTAAGCTTCTGCTGCAAATTTGAGAATATGTCAACAAATTCTGGACATTGTTGAGGGATTAGGTAAGGCTAACTCAAACTGCTGGCTACCTTAAAATATATAATGGTACAATGATTAGGCCATCCTAGCACAATAAAATTCTCTAAAAAGTGTCGGGTTTCTTCCAAGATTGGTTTTTAAACTAAGGAAAGTAACTAAAACAGAATAAAAAGCTATTGCCAGAGTAAAATAATCACCATATACCAAAAACAAAAAGTGTTGGGTCAAATTTAACAAATTGAACCACCAAGTGTGACTTGATGAAAATATTTTAATGCATGAAACAAAAATAGATAAAAAAGAATAGAAGCTATTTTCATATATACACACGCATACTCAATGCAAACACATACGACTCTATACACAAAGGTACTCTTTGATATTTTAGAAACTGTAATAGCTATTTAAATTGCAAGCTAGTTCAAGCTGCTATCCTTGGGTAATTATACCATGAAACCTTATGGACAGCAGAAGCACTACTTATCCCTTTCTGTTGCCAGCTATTGAAACAAAATAAATAATTGTACTAGCTTGACAAGAAATATTTTAAGTACAAAACAACCTAAATTAGAAGATACACAAAAAGAGTACCTGAAATCCTTCAAAAAAATGCAGAAGGAAAATTTCCACTTGTTCTGACATGAGTATGTTTCAGCTTTCTCAGCCATGATTAGTAAAGCCCTGTGACCTATATTCCTTTCAGAAAAATGTCAACTCGCTGTCTGGAGGCTGCCAGAAGTTTCAGAATTGGTTCCTGCAAATTTCATCACATAAATTAATCAAGAAACAATTGCTTAAAATTCAGTGTAAGACTACCACTCCAATAATGCTAAAGACGTTAAAACTAACTTAAAACAACACGAGAGATGATAATCTCCCCCTCCGTAGCCCCCTAACTTTTCCTGGCCAGAAAAGCCAAACTCTGGCACTAAAGTAGGTCTTCAGGTCCTAGAAGAGTTCTCAAACCCCGGGAAGAGAAAACTTCAAAATTAGGCAGTAACATGTGTCCTAACTGAACTCTATGAAAATCCACATGCACTAAAATCCTCTCAAAAGATGTTGCATGACTGGTTTCCAACGTCCATCGTTTTTATGATGCATACTATGACCAAACAACATGGCCCAAATACAAGAATGTCATAAATGCAAAACTTATCTCATAGACATCAAAGAATATTAGCTTTAACTGCGCCACTAAAGTTAAATATCTACAGGATCCGATTCAGTAAAAGAGGAGCAGAGCTATTTCCACAAGGAAAATTTGGTCTTTTCTCAAGGCCTCATTCACATGAATATGGCTCCCAGTGGGTCCTAGTAAGGAAGGCTCGTGAAAATATCATTTTCCTAAGTGAATAAGGTTCTAATTCCATAAAGTATTCGTTTTCATTCTAAAATTTATAGCAATTCACTCTTTTTCTCCGTAACAAATTTCTAGGCAGCAGACAATAAATCTACGTTTGGCTATTTCAACTTTATTTTTAGGGTACAAAATATTTTTGTTTTATAAATAACCAAAAAAATCCCTGTATTCCAAACAAATAGGTACCAATTTCTGTGTGAAAGGCATACCAGCAATTTCTATGTTAGGGGATGAATTTTTCTCGAACCAAACAGACCCTCACGGTCGTCGTCGGCGAACTCCAAGAATTCCGGCGTAAAGAACAGAGTCCCCTTTGGCCGGAATCCAAGGAAATAAATGTTTTAGGAAGGGAGAGAAAATGGAAGGGATGAAGAAAAAGGAGTAATGCATAGGAAGAAATGTGAAAGGAAAGGGGTTTTCCGGCGACCTCCATGAGAATCGGTGAACCTCTGGTCGTTGTGCGGGCGAGAACGATAAGATTGGGTAATAAAACAGAAAATTAACAGCCTGTGCGTACATAACTACATATACAAGTATCTAGGGGTAAAATAAAGATTAAAAAACAATTCACTGCTAAAACAATTTTATGAATAACCTCAATCAATAACTATATATATATATATATATATATATATATATATATATATATATAGAGGCCGGATCAGGTCCGGACTCCCGGACCTGATAAAATCCGGACCCAATTTTTTTTTTTTTTTTTTGCAATTTTTTTTTTAAAAAAAACAAAAAAAAAATATAAGTTTTTTTTTTGTACTGAAAAAAATTTTTAATACAATGTTTTGGGTATGATTTGGATACATATAACAAACAGTGTTATACAGTCGGTACAACACTTTTTGTTATATGTATCCAAATCATACCCAAAACAGTGTCTTAACAAATTTTTTCAATACCAAAAATACCTATATATTTTTTTTTAGTTGTTTTGAAAAAAAAAAGTGCAAAAAAAAAAAAAAATTTTGAGGTCCGTATTTTGATCAGGTCCGGGAGTCCGGACCTGATCCTGGCTGTATATATATATATAATAAGGAGATCTTATATCTAATAACTTTATGAATTTATCGAGTCATTTTAGTTTGTAACGAGTCAATATGGAGTCAACCTGAGTCGATCATTCAAGATTCTCTATTTTTTTTATGATACAATTATAAACTCTTCATTTTCTATGACTAAAACAATTTTATGAATAACCTCAATCAATAACTATATATATATATAATATATATATATATAAAAAAAAATAAGGAGATCTTATATCTAATAACTTTATGAATTTATCGAGTCATTTTAGTTTGTGATGAGTCAATACGGAGTCAACCTGAGTCGATAATTCAAGATTCTCTATTTTTTTTTTATGATACAATGTATAAACTCTTAATTTTCTATGACATATATACAATATATATATATAATAAATTGTTACTTTCACAAGTAAAAATTAATATTTTTACAAAATCTCTCACATAAGTATGTGACCTATAATAATATCAATTTTCATATATATATATACACACACACGTGTATGACATAATTTGAGAACTAAGAGCATCTAGTCTAGGGTTTATCTTCCCTCCCCAGCAGTTGGACTAAATATAATTCGTGACTATATTTGAAGCACCAAAAGGACTAAATCAAGGAACTTGATAGTTTATGGACTATAATTTTAATTATATTCAAATGGGAGAGTGGAAGGATTATTGGAGTTTTTTTGAGTTCATTGATTATTTTAATCTTTTTATATTATAGTCCACGGGATAATCCATCTGCTGGAAAGATCGAAGACTAAAAAATATTTGCTGATGTCATATGGACTAAATATAATTCATGGGATAGTCTAGCTACCGGAGATGCTCTAATGGATATGGAAAGATAACTTCTCAGTTCAAAGTATTCAATACGTATATGTGTATACATATATGAAAAAGGAGCGTGAAACTTGTGTGTATCATATTATTTTAAGAATTTTTATTAATGACAGTTTTGACACTTTACTTTTTTCATCATTAATGACTGTTTTGACATTTCACCATTTTATTAACCAAAATTATGTCGTATTAAGTGCAGGACACACATAAATTTATTTGTGTCTAAGACACATGTTCTTTTTTCTTATACACATATATATATATATGTGTGTGTGTGTGTGTGTGTGTATATATATATATATATATACACAGAGAGACTCTAAAGTGAACCGATTCGCTGACGAACCGGCTTTAGCGACTGTTTTTACCGTCGCTAAAGGCTAAGACGACGGTTTGTTTATATGCGAACCGTCGTCTTAGCCTTTAGCGACGGTAAAAACCGTCGCTAAAGCCGGTTCGTCAGCGAACCGGTTCGCTGGAGAGCCTCTCCCTATATATATATATATATATATATATATATATATATATTGCACATGACATTTATGATTAAAAAACTCAAATTAAGAAGCTAATTATTTACCACCAAAACTAAATAAAGCTATACATTGAAGTAATTAATAACAATTTTAAATTAACATTATGAAATTTATTGGTCAATACGAAAATGCATAGTATACATTAAAAATAAGGATTCAAAAATCTAACATAATTCATTTATTTATATTGATTTTCATATAATATATAAATTAAAAAATTTAAATATTATAAAAAAAATCAGTGCATTGCACGAGTTACCAATTAGTATTATAAACACAATAAAACATATATAACTAATATCAAAGTAAATTAGTAATCTAAATGTAAAAATTAAATTCTCTTTCTTTTTTCTTAATAAATTCAGTAGTAATATCAAAGAAAACATACAAATTTTTATTTTTATTGTAAATTATGTTTTTATATTTTTTTCGTTTCAGTTCAAAACTCAGAAACATAATGTAAATTTTAGCGAAAAAATGCAAGTTATTTTGATACTCAAAGCTTTATATTCCGTTCTATTTCAAGTGTTTTATGTTGTTTTCCATTTTTTATACTATATACTTCACTGGTTCCATTATCTAAGATTAATTTTAACTTTTTAAGTTAATTTAATTTTTAAAAATCGATATTATTCAATTAATTTTAAGAGATAATATATTTTTATAGTTAGTAAAACATATTAGATGGTTTACCATATTCATATTTTTATTAACCAAAATTAGATGAATTCATATCAATTTTAAATTTAAACTTCTCAATGTGACTTCAAAAAATTAAATAGCTTTTATATTTTAACCAAATGTAATATATTAATTTAAATTAGAGGTGATAACCTAATACTAAAGGCCTCTCTTTTTACCGTGTTAGATTACAAGTTTAAGTTTATGTCTCAGCAGAAGACAAAAAAATTTAAAATTAAGCAAAAGGTAAGTTTTCTCTAAATCCCCTCCTAATTTTTCAACTACTCTCTCCCGAGACCCCCGCGTCCTCTACCTAGGTTCTAGCAGGGGCGGATCTATATACGGGGGCATAGGCAGCTGCCCCTGCTGAAATTTTTTTATATAGGTATAGGGGTAGGACAGATATGTAAATTAATAAATTTAAGGGAGCAGATTAATGGAAGAGTTAAACTTAGAAGGGGTAAAATAAATTTTATAAACCAATTCTAAATACAATTACAAAAATCTTCTTAGTGTTAAGACTTGGTGAAATCTTAGAAGTACAAAATTAGTTTATACTTTGAAATTAATTCATGGTTTTGTTTGAATATAGAAAATAAATTTGGTTTGAGGCTTTGAGCATTTGGGGAATCATTCAAATTGAACTATGACAAGTAACCGAAATAAGTTTTTAAATTATATCTAAATGTTTTTTATTTGAAATTTCTTTTTTAGTTTGGATTATGAATATTTATTGCAATTTGTAAACATTATTATGATTAGTTAATATTATGATTAGTTCAAGTTTTCTTTATTTAACTTTAATAAAAAAAAATAGTTAAAATTTGTCCATGCCGAGAAAAATTTCTGAATCTGCCCTTGGTTTCTGGGATGAATTTAGAATCGACTTCTAAGTTATAACATAATAGGTTCTAAAAGAAAAAGTAAGAATACTTAAACCGAAAACTGAAAAGTGGGGATATGAATAATAAATACTACTTCCGATCTAAAATTAGAGATACAATTTAACTTTTGAAATCAAATGACTGTATATTAAACTTCAAAATTGGTATGACTCATAAAAGTTTAGAATGAAATAAATTTTGTGATTACTAGTTTTGGTTATATACTATACAATTATATACAATTATAATAATTTTATCAACTAAAATTAAAAAAAATTCACATCAACTTAAAGTTTAATATGCTGCCGTTTGACTTTAAAAATCAAATTGTATATCTAATTTTGGAAACGAGAGAGTACCGACTTAGAAACTAAATGCAAATTAAATGAGATTGGATATATTGTTCAGAAGGCAACTCTTTTTTTGAGATTTTTCTTTTCAGCAAGGCAAATCTAATCCTGCATAAAGTTTACACAAGGAATCAGAAAGTATATATTCTTCTCTATTGCCACAAGTGGAAAATATCCAGCCTGACAAGCATCAAAAAATTTATTCCTATATCACCTTTTGCTATCTTGCATTCTAGTTCAGTAGAAATGAATAAGTTCTGCACTTAATTATTCTTTTAATTAATTCACACCTGACTAAAATATAGATTTGCGCTCTAGGTTTTACATTTATGCTGAGCTTACATCTCAAATTCAAAATAGTTAATTATTAATTCAACAAAAATAGTAAACGGGATCCATATTGAGATTTTGTAAAAAAATTATGAAAAAATATATATAAAAAAATAACACATTCCCTTCTACACCAATATTCAACCAATTAAATGTGGTTGAGAGCTTCTGTTACTCTATTATACTAATATATGTGGCACACATTTACATATGTGAATTATTTTTTAAAAAAATAAAAAAAATTTAAATTGTTAAAAGAGAATTGTAGAATGTGAGAAGTTGCATTTAATTAAAACTACATCCAATAACATAAAATGTGAAAATCCTACACCATTTATATAATTGTCTCCTACCCCCTCCTCCCACTTCATATAATAAAAGATAAGGGCGCTTTTGGTATATGTTATGAAAGATATACCTAAAGTTTAAATTACTAGATATTTGATTATTTGTAATTAAAATTGGTCATAGTTTGTTATTTTTTAGTTATTTTAAATTTAAGATTAATGATAAATATTGTTGCGAGTGTTTTTTGCGAACTCAAAATTACTTGATATATTTTTTCTAATTTATCTTTTACTAAAATAGTCATATACTATACACACACACACACACACATATATATATATATATATATATATGTATATAAATATTTACATATATGTATATATATCATATGCACGCCTATTTGTTTATGTGATTTGGACATAAATATTTTTGTGTGTCCTTATTCATCTTGTTTTGTTCTTCATTATTATAAATATTAATTTATTCAGCTAATCGACTTAATTAATTACTTTGTATTTTTGTATTTACTAATTGAATATATTATTAATTATTAATGTTAGTACTTGCATTTATGTTGAAACTATTTGATTTGATGATGATTTAATTCTAATGTATATTTTTGTAAACGAGTAGTTTTTATAAAGTCCTTGGTCAAAAAAATCTAATGTAAAAAGACTTAGTTTAGGGATCAAACTTGTTAAGTTAATCCAAATCGTAGAGTTAATCCCTTATATTAGCTAAGTTATTTTTGGCCAGAAGACGTTCGTAGAGCCAAAGGTAAAGCTGCTCTAAGATCGCAGAGTGAACTGAATACAGTCAGAGATCATAGAGTACAAGCCTATTGTAGAGCCAAAATCGCAGAGTCACTCAAATTCGCAGAGCACATATAGCAGAGTAAGTCACTCTACTATCAGAGAAGTTATTCTACGAATTCACTTTATGATAGCCAAAAGCGTAAAGCGTATGTGACGCCCCCAAATTCGGGTCTCCAAATACCCGGATCCGGTCATCACGATCCACTACAAACATTCACCTCTAACAACATATGGTAACTAAAATGCGGAATATAATAAACATACATTGTTCATTACAAAGGTGTTACTAGTCCCAGAATACAAAAACCTTAAACACTTACACAATCCATACCCTAAATAAATATCAGGGTTTAAATTACATTAACAATAATTAACTACACATAAGTTTAAAATCTGCTACATGAAGTCTATTACTTCATCTTTTCTTTCCCTTTGTTCTTCCCTGACGTCTCGGGTTTAGCTGCAATGAAGTCATGATATAGCAAGGATGAGCAACGAGTTTGCTCAGCAAGTTTAAAGTACAACAATAAGGGTATATCATGACGGAAGGGATATAGAAAGAGATTCCAACAATAGTATTATCAGAAGCAATAACAATAAATACTTTTAGAACAATTGGTGGTCAAATAGACTTTGAACAATAACTTCCAAAGGAGTCAATAGCTAGTTGACTCTCTGGTTACTGGCTACAGAATGAGTACTTGAGGGGATCAGCCTCGCGTACGCTATGTGTATGCATAACATTTAACTCTGCTGTTTGTACCTTATATACGGTACCTGGGGTACTCCCCTATAATAAAAGGGGTGTTCATTCAGTCTAAGAATCCTCACCATTGATTGGTTCGGATAGCTTTTATAAATTTTCACATACGTGCCTGACCGAGACAAGGGTTCAGACTTAATCATGAATAGTTCATAAATTTCGGAACTTTAAATAGATATACGAATTCAAATGCACGAGTGCGAATGTCAAAGAATACATAGACGTGGGATAATTTTAAAATAATTAGACCACTTAAGGCATGCTTGGAGATAAGAATTTCCAGCTTAAAGAATAACTTGCAATAATATATACCTTTTTGCATGAATTAAAAATAATGCATAAGGTTTAGAAACTTGCTCAATGTAAAAGTTGAGTAAAATGAACTTGCCTGTTTGCTCAGCTACAGATAAAATTTAGCTTTAATTAATTGATCTTGGGTGACCTATCATTGGATAAAGTCGACTTATCAATTAATATGACATGGTTATATATATTGGCACAACTTACTATACCATTTACTTAGTAGGTAAAATTCACCATCTACATTTAATTATTATTTAACATTAGCTAAACAAAATTTAATTAATAATATTTAGCTATTAACATGATGGTAGCTAATCATGTTTACTATTCTTTGATTACTCAGATTTATTACCCTTATCTGTCTCTAAATATGGGTTAATAATCCTTAAATAAATAATAAATTTATCATGGTTTAATAGCAACTAAATAATAGCTGATCACTTGTTTAATTTCATTGCGCTTAATTACTATTTACCTTAGGGGTAATTGAGTAATTATTAACCTTGTTCCTTATTCAACATTAATTAAATACTTAATGTATTAACCTAATTATTATTATTTATTATCTTTATTTATTATTTAGTGATAAATAATAAATAATTACTTTATTAACTTCATTCATACTTAATTATTATTAAATATTTATTGCCTTTATTTATTATTAAATAGTAAATAATTATTTTGTTAACTTATTCATGCTTAATTATTATTAAATATTACTTAAATAATAGTTAAATATTTATTATCTTTATTTATTATTTATTGATAAATAATAAATAATTATTTTATTGAATATTTGTTATCTTTGTTTATCACTTATTGACAAATAATCAAATTATTGACCTAATTCACACTTGATTATTATTTAATAGTAATTAAGTAATAATGAACTATTTATTCACTTTATTTATTATGCAAAGATAAATAATAAATAACTAATCTATTAATTTTATCCATACTTGGTTATTGTTTAATAGAAGTTAAACAATAATCAAATATTTATTAGCTTTATTTATTATTTAAGGATAAATAATAAATAATTAAATTATTAACTTTATTTATACTTAATTATTATTTAAAATAATAATTAAATATTTATTATCTTTATTTATTATTTATTGATAAATAATAAATAATTATTTATTTAACTTTACTCATATTTAATTATTATTAATAATAATTAAATATGTATTATCCTTACCTATAACAATAATTAATTTACTAATACCCAATTATTATTTAAGGTTAGTTAAATAATAATTAAATATTTTTTTTTATCTTTATTTGTTATTACAAATAATTACTTTATTATCTTTATCTATTATCTATTAATAACAGATAATTTCTTATTAATTTTATTTATTAACATAATACTAATTAGTTTGCAAATGCATTATTAACTTAAGTTAATTAATCAATAGTTGATTCTATTGAATTGCACAACCAAATTAATACAATTACTACATGATATTATTGGAATCATAGGTTTATTCTTTCTGCCCAAAATTAATATTATAACCAACTGATATCAAATCCCAGCTAATTTCGTTTCACTAACAAAATTATTACCCAACACTGTTATAGAGCAGTTAACCCAAACTAAACAAACAATTAAATCCAATACAAGGAAAGTTTCACTTCAATTGCAAAACCCAGAAACGTATACCCATCACAGAAGGGAGAACATAAAAGAACAACAACCCAAAATGACACTCATTTTGGTCCTGTCATTACAATAAATGTATATGCTAAGCATCCTAAAGCGAATTGCTAGTTTATTCTCAGGACAAATCGCACTGACAGAACCTTAAGGTTCGTCTATTCCAGAGTTTCACAAAAACATGATATTAGTTCAATCCCAATGAAATCGAGCAGCATAATACCAGATTTCTCAAAATAAATCCAAACAAAATTTACACGAACTGATAACAGATTTTGAAACCCCAAAATTATAATAAAGTTTCCAATTTCATACCAACAATACAATTATACATTGTGTAATACAAATCGAACAAGCTAATACAGTCGCTCGGTACCTTGGCGCTGACCGATTTGCCGTTCTTCTTCTTCTCCCAAAGTAAGACACAAAATCGGACATTTAGTGACCAGCCTTCCTTCTGTGATTCCTCTCTGTTAAATTTTGAACCCTAAAATTTCTTTCTGATTTGGGTCTCACCAAGCAAAGGAGAATCGGCAGCTTTTGGGGGTTAATTTATAGGAAAATCTTTACCCAAAATGGCTGGGTATTGCCTTAATTGTTTTGCCAAAAACCAGCGGTAGGAAGGAGATGGGTGACTGATGGTATAGCTCGCCGACTGTGAATTCGCCGGTCAGTTCCTCGAGCGTCGCACCTTCCACCGGTCGCGTCGCTGAAATTCTGGGGCCTTTGGTCCAAGCGATGCTTGCTCGAACGCCCCCTCGAACCCTTAATCAATCCGCCGGTCGGCGCAAGCTGTCGCCGGCGATTGACCGTTCTTTTTCTTTCTCCCGTCTCTCGCACGCTCGATTGATGGGTGGTTTGGGTCCAGCTAGGTTCGGCTATGTGAAGCCTACTCCTTCCTCTCGATTGACTGATTGAGGGTTTGATTTTCCCCCCTTCCCTTGCTCGGTTGTTCTCCCCCAAATCAATTTTCTCTTCTTGCCGATTTGAACACAGCTCTGCTCCTAAATTGGCTTTACCGTTTGCCCAAAACGGATTCAACCCGGCTGGCAATTCACTTGGGCTTAACCCAAAAGTTGGGCCGACTGACTTAATTAAAGGTGGCCCAATAGGAAATAAAAGGAAATTGGGCTTTGCCCAATTAAAATTTGGGTCAATTGAAATAAAAGAAAATAGCCCAACTTGTTTATTAAAATTATTAACATTATTCTCCTAATATTTAAATTGAATTAATTACTTAAATTAATTAATTATTTATAATATTTATTTCAACAATAATTCTTCATGCGAATTATTTAGATCCGATAATAGTAACATAAATTAATTTCATAATTTTCTTGTAATTAAATGTTAGGATAAATTTATAAATTTGAATAATACTACTTACATGGATCCAATTAAATTTATAAAATTATATAAAATGAATTTATTTATAAAAATAAATTTGATACAATGTTTAAAATTTCCGGACATTACATCCTCTCCCCCTTATAAAAATTCCGTCCTCGGAATTTCAACCTAAGGTTACTCGAATAACTGGGGGTAATTCGCTCTCATTTTCTCTTCGAGTTCCCACGTGGCTTCTTCCACCGTGTGATTTCTACAGAGAACTTTAACAGAATGAATGGTTTTATTCCTCAGTGTCTGTTCCTTCCTATCTAGGATTTGAACAGGAATCTCCTCGTACGATAAGTCCTTTTCGACTTGAATTGGCTCATAGGAAATAACATGCTTGTAATCTGGCTTATATGGTCGTAACACCGATACATGAAACACGTTGTGAATGTGCTCAAGTTCAGGAGGTAATGCTACCACGTACGCCATTTCGCCTATTCTCCTCAAAATTTCGAACGGTCCTATGAACCTAGGGCTCAATTTGCCCTTCTTCCCAAAACGGATCTTCCCTTTCCAGGGTGATACTTTCAGAAACACAAAGCTACCAACTTCAAAGTCTCGTTTCTGACGATGTAAGTCGGCATACTTCTTCTGACGATCTTGAGCTGCTACTAACCGTTATCTTATTATTTTAATGATTTCCACGGTTTGTTGTACTAATTCTGGTCCCAACAATCTCCGTGCACCAACTTCATCCCAACACAACGGCGTTCGACACTTCCTCCCGTATAACGCTTCATATGGTGGCATACCGATGCTAGCGTGATAACTGTTGTTGTAAGCGAACTCTACCAATGGCAAGTGATCGTCCCAGTTGCCACCTAAATCCATCACAACTGCCCGGAGCATATCCTCTAAGGTCTGAATTGTTCGCTCACTCTGACCATCAGTCTTAGGATGATATGTCGTACTCATTCTTAACTGTGTTCCCAGTCTCTCCTGTAGACTTCTCCAAAAATTTGACGTGAAGCGCGGATCTCTGTTAGACACAATAGATACCGGCACTCCATGTCGTGATACTATTTCCTTCACGTAAAGTTTCGTCAACTGTTCCAATTTGTACCTGATCTTGATCGGTAGAAAGTGGGCAGACTTGGTCAACCGATCTACGATCACCCAGATGACGTCTAGACCCTTTTGTGTTGTTGGGAGTCCTACCACAAAATCCATTGTGATGTGCTCCCACTTCCACTCGGGAATCTCTAAAGGTTGTAACAATCCGCTCGGCTGCTGGTGCTCTGCCTTGATTCTCTGACAAGTTAAAGACCGGCTGACGAATTCTGCGACTTCCCCCTTCAAATGCGGCCACCAATAATGTTGACGAAGATCTTGATACATCTTGGTGCTACCCGGATGTACCGAAAATCTCGTATTATGGGCCTCCTGCAAAATTTCTTCCCTTAAGTCTGGTACGTAGGGTATCCAGATCCTTCCCTCGAATCTCAGCAATCCTGTGTTGTCAACCTTGTACTTCAATGTTTTTCCCTCTGATAGTTGCTTTTTAATGTCAACGCATTCTTCATCAAATTCTTGAGCCTCCCATATCTTATCCAGTAGAGTCGGACCTACTGTCACGGTGAACACTTTTTCGTCCGCCTCCATTGGATACCTAACCTCCAGTTCCAAATGTTCAAAGTCCTTTATCAATTCCTCTTGAACTGTCAGCTGTATCAATTTCACCTTGCCTTTCCTGCTTAAGGCATCAGCCACTACATTTGCTTTGCCCGGATGGTACAGAATTTCACAGTCGTAGTCCTTGATCAATTCTAACCATCGGCGCTGCCTCATGTTCAGCTCCTTTTGAGTGAAGATATATTTCAGACTTTTGTGATCTGTATATATCTCACACCTCTCCCCGTATAGGTAGTGCCTCCAAATCTTCAAGGCGAAAACTACCGCTGCTAACTCCAAGTCATGAGTCGGGTAACCCTTCTCATAGTCTTTCAGTTGACGGGATGCGTACGCCACGACCTTGCCATGTTGCATCAGTACACAACCCAGACCCTTGTGTGACGCATCGCTATACACTACGAAACCCCCAGTGTTGTCGGGTAAGGTCAACACCGGTGCTTGGCTAAGTCTCTTCTTCAACTCCATGAAACTTTCCTCACATTTCTCCGACCAAACGAACTTAACTGTTTTCCTGGTGAGATTGGTCAATGGCGATGCTATCTTTGAAAAATCCTGTATGAACCTTCGATAGTATCCCGCTAATCCCAAGAAACTCCGGATCTCTGTCGGCGTCTTCGGCTGTTCCCAGTTGATAACTGCTTCCACTTTTGCTGGGTCCACTGAAACACCATTTTTGTCGATGACGTGTCCCAGAAATTGTACCCTCTGCAACCAAAACTCACACTTAGAAAACTTCGCGTACAACTTCTCCCTCCTGAGAGCTTCTAATACAATCTTTAAATGTTCAGCATGCTCCTCCTCTGTCTCCGAATACACTAAGATGTCATCGATGAATACGACTACGAACTTGTCCAAGTATTGTTTGAACACTCTGTTCATCATATCCATGAATGCTGCTGGTGCATTTGTCAATCCAAATGACATTACCAGAAACTCGAAGTGCCCATAACGAGTCCTGAATGCAGTCTTTGGAATATCTTCCTGCCTCACCTTCAGCTGATGATAGCCTGTTCTTAGGTCGATTTTTGAAAAGTATTTCGCTCCCTTAAGTTGATCAAACAGATCGTCAATCCTAGGAAGCGGATACCTATTCTTAATCGTAACTTTGTTCAACTCCCGATAATCGATACAAAGTCTCATCGAACCATTTTTCTTCTTTACAAACAGAATTGGCGCTCCCCATGGGGACACGCTTGGTCTGATATAACCTTTATCTAATAGTTCCTGCAGTTGCACCATCAACTCTTTCATCTCTACAGGTGCCATTCGATACGGCGACTTCGATATTGGTGCGGTTCCTGGTGCCAAATCGATAACGAACTCGGTTTCCCTGTCCGGTGGCAGTCCCGGGAGTTCGTCGGGGAAGACATCAGCGAAATCCCTCACGATTGGTATTTGACTCATCTCATCCCTGACCTGACGAGTATCAATTACATGTGCCAGATAACACACGCAACCTTTCTTAAGCAGTTTCTTGGTTTGCATCATAGTCAGACAACAAGATTGTCCTGGTGACTTACTACCGTAAAATACCACCTTCGACTTATTAGGAGTCCTCAGGTGTACACATTTCTTCTTACAGTCAATAACTGCTCCGTGAATTGATAGCCAATCCATTCCCAGGATTACATCAAACTCCCCCAGCCGAATTGGTATCAAATCCACATTGAGCTTAAATCCTCGCAATTCAGCACTACAATTCCTATGAATGCATTCTACGGGGATAATTTCCTTGTTTGCTACTTCTACGTTCATAGGGTGTCCTAACTTTTCACGAGGTAAATTTAACTGACTAGCAAATTCTTCAGAAATAAAAGAGCAAGTAGCACCCGAATCAAATAGCACATAAGCATTTATATCATTGATTGGGATGATACCTGACACCACGTCTTTGGATTCCATGGCATCCTGAACAGTCATGTTGAATGTGCGGGCTGTTGGCCTGTTGGCTTGACTGGCTGGTGGCCCGTAGTTCAACCGGTTGCTGTTTCCACTGTTGTTGTTGCTTCGGTTGCCACTCCCAGCGTCGCCCTTCCTCCTTGGGCAATCCTTAATCTGGTGGTCAGGTGATCCACAGAAGAAACAGCCTCCTTTCGGCTTATTAGGGCACTGTGGGGCCATGTGCCCAGGTTGTCCACAACGGTAACACACGCTTTTCCCTTTCATGCATTCCCCGTGTGGTTCTTGCCACAATTGTTGCACCTGCCTGGCTTCTTCACCTCCCCTCCAGATTTGTTTCTCCCGGAGGACTGACTCTCGACCCATTTCCGTTTGTTGGGGTTACTGCCCCCACTGCTTCCTGCCTTCTGGCCCTCATGACCCTTCTTCTTTTCGTGATTGTACTTAGTCAGGGCCTCGCTGCCACCCTCTACAATGATCGCCCTCTCTAACAATTCTGCAAATGTCTTGATTTTCAGTACCGCAACAGATCGGTATAACCATGGTTTCAACCCTTGCTCAAACCTACGAGCTTTCCTTTCCTCTGTGTCGACTTGGTGAGTTGCAAACCGTGCCAACTCATTAAACCTAGCCGCGTACTCAGCCACAGACATGTTTCCTTGTTTTAGTTCCAGGAACTTGATCTCCATCTCTTGCTTCATGCTCTCTGGAAAGTAATTTTCCAAGAACATCTCCTTAAAGCGTTCCCATACGACAATGCCTCCTTCCACTCGGCCCCTGTTGGCCTTCCACCAGTAGTTTGCCTCGCCCTTTAACATGAAGGTAGCAAAACTTGTTTTCTGTTCCTCTGCCACCCGTGCTACCTCGAAGACCTTTTCTATCTCCTCAATCCAGGTCTGCGCTTCGATTGGGTTAAGAGTTCCCTTGAACTCGAGTGGTCCAACCAATTTGAAATCTTTGAAATTTGCCAGATGATGCGCTGGCTCGGCTGCTGCTTGGGTCCCTCCAGGTGGCGATCTTGATTGCATGGCTTCTGCCAGCATCTCCGCGAACATCCTCATTGGGTTGGATTGATTTCCAACCTCACTCTCTGACTCTTCAACCTGTCGATTACGTGGTCGTCCTCTTGGCGGCATGATTTGAATTCTCGCTGATTTTTACCTATAATTTTATATGTCATTAAAATCAGCAATCAAGGTAAAATATCTATCAACACATTTAATTTAAGTGAAATATCTGCATTTATATTTATATACCACTGTTTGTTACAAAGACTAAACCTGTGACATACTTCTATAAATGCGCCACTGTGAGCCCTATTAGCCAATAACCATTCCCCCAAGACAAAAGTGGGGAATCCTAACCTTTCATCCCTAAAGTCCACAAAAGTTGGGGTTTAACTGCTACCCCAAGCATAAATACAAACATAAAGCTTCACAAGACAACATGACTACGTCCCTAATATAACAAAAAGTGGGACTGACTGTACTAAAGACAAATCAACTGCTCCATCAAGTCACTGCACATCGTGACGGATCCGTGCCTGCTGACCAGAAGAGAATGCTCCATCCCCTACCCTGCGACGAACAGAGCGGCTAGACTCGCCCGCCTCAGTCCGGGGCCTCCTGTAGGCTGCGTCTAAGGCATATCCTAGGGTCTCTATCCTCATTGCGCTGGCCTCCAACTGATCCTCTAACTGATCAACCCTCCTGGCCTCTCTGACATGCCTTCTCTCAGACACCTCCAGCCCAAACTCAAACCTCATGGCCTCCTGCTTCGCCTTCAGGTGGGCGATCTGTAGATCCCTCTGCTCCAGCCTCTCCCTCAACTCAGCATTTCGGGCCACAAGCTGATGTAGCAGTGGTCCGATCTGCTGCGCTGAGGACTCGTATCCCTGCAGCTGCATCTTTGCTACTCCCAGGTCATGATCGAGCTGATAGGCCAAGTCTCTATACTGGTCCTCTCTGATCTGGTGGGTCTGGTTCTGCTCCTCTAGATGAGCTACCCGGCCCTCCAGTTCCTCATTCCTGCTGGTCAGTCCCTCTATAATATCGTCGGCAGTGGAACCCATGTCATCCACGTAAGCAGGTGGCTCCTCTCCCTCGGTCTCGGGGTCCTCCTCCTCATCATCTGGGTCCAGACTGCCAGACCTCATAACTCTACCTACCACCGGCTCTGGTAGCTCCCTCTGGTAGTCCTCCTCTGGCTCGGACTCCTCTAGCGGTACCCCTGGGGCAATAGGAGCATACCCCACCAGCTGCTCAGCAACCACTGGGATATCTACGAATATCTCCTCCTCCCGGGTCCCACTAGTCCCTGCCCTGTCAGCCATCCTACAACCACAGACAGAGATAACAAATATCAGTATCATAATAAAATACATTCATTGATAAAATGAAAAGATATTTTATCATGTACAACTCGGCTTGGCAGATTTCCACAATCCACCCCCAGACCAGGCTACTACTCGAATTTCCCTGATTCGAATCCTAACGTACTCAATACGAGTTTAAAAATACTAAGGTCATAACCTAGGTTTCGCGATCCTAAAGTTTATAACCTACAACTCTGATACCAACCTGTGACGCCCCCAAATTCGGGTCTCCAAATACCCGGATCTGGTCATCACGATCCACTACAAACATTCACCTCTAACAACATATGGTAACTAAAATGCGGAATATAATAAACATACATTATTCATTACAAAGGTGTTACTAGTCCCAGAATAAAAAAACCTTAAACACTTACACAATCCATACCCTAAATAAATATTAGGGTTTAAATTACATTAACAATAATTAACTACACATAAGTTTAAAATCTGCAACATGAAGTCTATTACTTCATCTTTTCTTTCCCTTTGTTCTTCCCTGACGTCTCGGGTTTAGCTGCAATGAAGTCATGATATAGCAAAGATGAGCAACGAGTTTGCTCAGCAAGTTTAAAGTACAACAATAAGGGTATATCATGACGGAAGGGATATAGAAAGAGATTCCAACAATAGTATTATCAGAAGCAATAACAATAAATGCTTTTAGAACAATTGGTGGTCAAATAGACTTTGAACAATAACTTCCAAAGGAGTCAATAGCTAGTTGACCCTCTGGTTACTGGCTACAGAATGAGTACTTGAGGGGATCAGCCTCGCGTACGCTATGTGTATGCATAACATTTAACTCTGCTGTTTGTACCTTATATACGGTACCTGGGGTACTCCCCTATAATAAAAGGGGTGTTCATTCAGTCTAAGAATCCTCACCATTGATTGGTTCGGATAGCTTTTATAAATTTTCACATACGTGCCTGACCGAGACAAGGGTTCAGACTTAATCATGAATAGTTCATAAATTTCGGAACTTTAAATAGATATACGAATTCAAATGCACGAGTGCGAATGTCAAAGAATACATAGACGTGGGATAATTTTAAAATAATTAGACCACTTAAGGCATGCTTGGAGATAAGAATTTCCAGCTTAAAGAATAACTTGCAATAATATATACCTTTTTGCATGAATTAAAAATAATGCATAAGGTTTAGAAACTTGTTCAATGTAAAAGTTGAGTAAAATGAACTTGCTTGTTTGCTCAACTACAGATAAAATTTAGCTTTAATTAATTGATCTTGGGTGACCTATCATTGGATAAAGTCGACTTATCAATTAATATGACATGGTTATATATATTGGCACACCTTACTATACCATTTACTTAGCAGGTAAAATTCACCATCTACATTTAATTACTATTTAACATTAGTTAAACAGAATTTAATTAATAATCTTTAGCTATTAACATGATGGTAGCTAATCATGTTTACTATTCTTTGATTACTCAGATTTATTACCCTTATCTGTCTCTAAATATGGGTTAATAATCCTTAAATAAATAATAAATTTATCATGGTTTAATAGCAACTAAATAATAGCTGATCACTTGTTTAATTTCATTGCGCTTAATTACTATTTACCTTAGGGGTAATTGAGTAATTATTAACCTTGTTCCTTATTCAACATTAATTAAATACTTAATGTATTAACCTAATTATTATTATTTATTATCTTTATTTATTATTTAGTGATAAATAATAAATAATTACTTTATTAACTTCATTCATACTTAATTATTATTAAATATTTATTGCCTTTATTTATTATTAAATAGTAAATAATTATTTTGTTAACTTATTCATGCTTAATTATTATTAAATATTACTTAAATAATAGTTAAATATTTATTATCTTTATTTATTATTTATTGATAAATAATAAATAATTATTTTATTGAATATTTGTTATCTTTGTTTATCACTTATTGACAAATAATCAAATTATTGACCTAATTCATACTTGATTATTATTTAATAGTAATTAAGTAATAACGAACTATTTATTCACTTTATTTATTATGCAAAGATAAATAATAAATAACTAATCTATTAATTTTATCCATACTTGGTTATTGTTTAATAGAAGTTAAACAATAATCAAATATTTATTAGCTTTATTTATTATTTAAGGATAAATAATAAATAATTAAATTATTAACTTTATTTATACTTAATTATTATTTAAAATAATAATTAAATATTTATTATCTTTATTTATTATTTATTGATAAATAATAAATAATTATTTATTTAACTTTACTCATATATTTAATTATTATTAATAATAATTAAATATGTATTATCCTTACCTATAACAATAATTAATTTACTAATACCCAATTATTATTTAAGGTTAGTTAAATAATAATTAAATATTTTTTTTATCTTTATTTGTTATTACAAATAATTACTTTATTATCTTTATCTATTATCTATTAATAACAGATAATTTCTTATTAATTTTATTTATTAACATAATACTAATTAGTTTGCAAATGCATTATTAACTTAAGTTAATTAATCAATAGTTGATTCTATTGAATTGCACAACCAAATTAATACAATTACTACATGATATTATTGGAATCATAGGTTTATTCTTTCTGCCCAAAATCAATATTATAACCAACTGATATCAAATCCCAGCTAATTTCGTTTCACTAACAAAATTATTACCCAACACTGTTATAGAGCATTTAACCCAAACTAAACAAACAATTAAATCCAATACAAGGAAAGTTTCACTTCAATTGCAAAACCCAGAAACGTATACCCAGCACAGAAGGGAGAACATAAAAGAACAACAACCCAAAATGACACTCACTTTGGTCCTGTCATTACAACAAATGTATATGCTAAGCATCCTAAAGCGAATTGCTAGTTTATTCTCAGGACAAATCGCACTGACAGAACCTTAAGGTTCGTCTATTCCAGAGTTTCACAAAAACATGATATTAGTTCAATCCCAATGAAATCGAGCAGCACAATACCAGATTTCTCAAAATAAATCCAAACAAAATTTACACGAACTGATAACAGATTTTGAAACCCCAAAATTATAATAAAGTTTCCAATTTCATACCAATAATACAATTATACACTGTGTAATACAAATCGAACAAGCTAATACAGTCGCTCGGCACCTTGGCGCTGACCGATTTGCCGTACTTCTTCTTCTCCCAAAGGAAGACACAAAATCGGACATTCAGTGACCAGCCTTCCTTCTGTGATTCCTCTTTGTTAAATTTTGAACCCTAAAATTTCTTTCTGATTTGGGTCTCACCAAGCAAAGGAGAATCGGCAGCTTTTGGGGGTTAATTTATAGGAAAATCTTTACCCAAAATGGCTGGGTATTACCTTAATTGTTTTGCCAAAAACCAGCGGTAGGAAGGAGATGGGTGACTGATGGTATAGCTCGCCGACTGTGAATTCGCCGGTCAGTTCCTCGAGCGTCGCACCTTCCACCGGTCGCGTCGCTGAAATTCTGGGGCCTTTGGTCCAAACGATGCTTGCTCGAACGCCCCCTCGAACCCTTAATCAATCCGCCGGTCGGCGCAAGCTGTCGCCGGCGATTGACAGTTCTTTTTATTTCTCCCGTCTCTCGCACGCTCGATTGATGGGTGGTTTGGGTCCAGCTAGGTTCGGCTATGTGAAGCCTACTCCTTCCTCTCGATTGACTGATTGAGGGTTTGATTTTCCCCCCTTCCCTTGCTTGGTTGTTCTCCCCCAAATCAATTTTCTCTTCTTGCCGATTTGAACACAGCTCTGCTCCTAAATTGGCTTTACCGTTTGCCCAAAACGGATTCAACCCGGCTGGCAATTCACTTGGGCTTAACCCAATAGTTGGGCCGACTGACTTAATTAAAGGTGGCCCAATAGGAAATAAAAGGAAATTGGGCTTTGCCCAATTAAAATTTGGGTCAATTGAAATAAAAGAAAATAGCCCAACTTGTTTATTAAAATTATTAACATTATTCTCCTAATATTTAAATTGAATTAATTACTTAAATTAATTAATTATTTATAATATTTATTTCAACAATAATTCTTCATGCGAATTATTTAGATCCGATAATAGTAACATAAATTAATTTCCCAATTTTCTTGGAATTAAATGTTAGGATAAATTTATAAATTTGAATAATACTACTTACATGGATCCAATTAAATTTATAAAATTATATAAAATGAATTTATTTATAAAAATAAATTTGATACAATGTTTAAAATTTCCGGACATTACAGCGTAGGCTTCTGACAAGTCAGTGACAGGTTATGACGAAGATCATGACAGGTTATGACGAGGATCATGAACCTTAAACACCTAACTATCTGAAGTTATCCCATATGTGTTGCGATAGGGACAAATCAACAAAAACTCTATTTAACAGCTACATTAGCAGGGTCAAAGGACTCGTGGCTGCTATTGCACTGTTCACAGTACTAAAGAAAGCGACTTGAGATAGTCTAAGTAGACAGCAATTTGAAGTCAAACAATTAAATAATTACAATTGTCCAAGCTAGAATGGAGCAATGGTAACTTTCCAACGCAAAGATCCCAAAGAACTCTATATAAGGACAACAATTTCAAGCAGTAAACAAGAATGAAGCGATTAAGTCCAAGTGCTGAAACTCTAAGTTCATACAAGCTCTACTCTACGATTCCAAGATACAACATCTATTACTAAGTCATTTGAAGAGAAACTTAAAGGAACTTAGCAGCACCTCAAAAACATCTTTTCTTAGTGATTGATAAGATCTTAGTGATCTTTTGTAATCCAAGTATGTATGACTTGAAGGATTCTTTGTGAATTATTTGTGTAATAGTTCTTAGTGAACTGTAGTCTTTGTGATTATCCTTAGTGGAATATCCCTACTCGTAGAGTAAAAGAGAGGACTAGAAGACTTTTGTGCTCTGAACCTCTTAAAAATCTCTCGTGTTCTTTAATTTTTGCTATTACATTCTGTAATTTTATGATTTGTTACTATGACTTATTTCTGTAATTGTTCACTAAATTTAGAGTTATGTGTTTTTTATATAATCTTTGAAAGGGTTTTTCAAAGTATAATTTTATTATGCTAAACTAATCAATTAACTTGCTTAACTGATTTGGTAATAACTATTTAAAAAGAAATTTTAAACTATTAGTTTCATTAAAGGTTGAATATTGTCATACTTGATTATTCTATTGCTGTAATAAGGTGAAATTGAACTGAAAAAACTGAGGTTTTAATTCATTGGTTAATTTCATTACTTTAATTCTGTTTTTGTTAATTAGTTTTATAAACACAAACCCCCCAATCTTTTATTTATTGTTAAACTGTTAGATGTATTATGATAAATTAAAATCAATATTGTTCTTTGTGGGATCGACCCTTGCTACTGCTATACTAGTTTAGAATTCGTAGAGTAGAAGTAAGGTTTTTATTTTTGGTAGTACTGACGACAGTTCCCATGATGCTGAGAAAAAGTTTAGAGATATTTTAAAGCTGGTTCAAGATGCTGGATTTTATCAGTGTTTGGAGACTAACACCAGAATCTACTCTGATCTGGTGAAAGAGTTTTATTTGAATGTTGTTTATAATGGTGGTATTCTAGTCACCAAAGTCAAAGGCACCTTTCTACAACTGGGAGTATAAAAAATCAACCGTTTCTTAGGATCTCTCAATCAAGGCTTTACTTCTTTTGAAGAGATTGATATGGAAGAAGGAATGCAGATAATGGGTTATTAGAAAAACTCGCAGCGCAAGGGGATTAAAAAGAAAGAATTTCCTGAGGAGTATGAATTTCTGGCTGACATTATTGGAAAGTGTATTATCTGCAAGGACACTGCATACCATACTGTTAGTGAACTGCAACTGAAGTTCGTGACTGCTATCGTAATGAAAAAAGAAATTAACTTTGGCACAATTTTCATCTATTGGCTAGCTAAATGGATTGAAGATGCCGAAATAAAGAAAGCTGCAGGCAAACCAACTCTTAAAATGTTCTATGGGAGATTTTTGAGTATCATTCTGAAAAAAAGGCTGAAAAGTAAAATCGGAGATGAAAAGGGAGAGGTCTTGAACTTCAACAAAAAGATCACCCCAAAACTGTTTGAAGATTAGAAGAAGAACCTAGGGAAGATCAAGAAATCAAAACAATTAGAAGGTGAAAATAAGTCCGAAGGTGGCAGTAAGTGCACTATTAGTGGGAGCCTATCGCCCACTAAAGTTAAGGGAAAGAGAAAGGTTGATACGATCGTAGAGGAGGCATCTCAAGTATCTGATGAACCTCATGGTCGTAGAGTTTGTGAGCTTCCTGTAAAAAAGAAGAGGGTTGAGAAAGAAGAAAAGAAAATCCTCAAGAACTCTCAGAAGAGTCTCTTTATTTCTGAGAAAAAGGAAGAAGAAGAAGACAACAACATGCCTATCTCCAAGATTGTTCCAAAGAGACAGAGCGTGAGACTTCATCGCTAGAGAAAAGCCACCATTCAACTAGAAGAACAAGGTGGAGAATCAGTGGCCCCTCAGATCTTAGAGCTTGATGATGAGAAGGATAAAGAGTCACCTGAATTCATAAGAAACAACAAGAGAAAGAATAAGGTTTCCTCACCTAAGCCACAGAGTGAAGAAGAAATGGTTGAGAAGACTTGTACGCCTAAGCCACAAGAATGTGAAGATAAAATAGCTATGATAGCTGAAGAAGAGCACCAAAAAAGTGAAGAAGATCAAGTTGTGAAGGCTTTAAGACTTGAGCCAAAAGAGAAAGGAAAGAAGAAGAAATTAAATAAAATGGTGGAGAAGGAAGAAAGAAAGAAGAGAAAAACAAAGCAAAAGAAGGAAGAGAAAAGACAGCAGAGAAAAGCTGAAAAGAAAAAGAAAGCTGAGAAGAAGAAGAGAAAAGAGATGAAGATCATGAAGAGGCAATGGTCGTCAAATCCCTCTGATGACCCCATACAACTAATCAACAATATTACACAGGACGTCACCAGAATATTTGACCCATCGATTGTGAAGCCTGAGGATCCAGATTCTGAGGGGGAGTAACCCATTGGATATTATGTACCTCTTCCCTCACAACCATCTACATCCCAAGGAATCAGAAGGCATATTATTCTTGAAGGGATAAAAGATCTTACTGCTTGCCTTCTTGACAAATGGATAAGATTTAGAGATTGAAAAAAGTAGTTAGTCTCGATGAGCACAAGTTAACTCTTTAGCAGCTTCCATGACTTGGAGATGGACAAGAGTACCACTCTTTATGATCATGAGAGTGAGCAGATGTTGTACTTCCTGCCAATGACACCTCTGCTGAAAGCCATATCTTTGCGAGACCAGAGCTTTATCAGATGGTGCTACTCAAAGTACCCCAACCTCAAGCTGGTGGCTCAAAATTGTCCAAGGGTTTTGTCATATGCAACATTGTTGATCTGCAACGAACCCTTCTATCCTCAATACAACAACTACCAAGCAATCTCTACCTCAAACTTGTCAATTTTTTCTTTAATTGTTCCTTCAATTTTTTAATGCGATGAAAATATCATAAAGTATCCTTCTACGATCTCAGTACAACCTTCTACTCCCATCTGTTTTGAAGAAGATTACTCCAACTCTTCGTTCGTAGAGTTTTAACACTTTGCAAACGATGCACAAAATACTACCTTTCCGATCGTAGAGTTTCCACATTTTACGAATGATGAAATCAAAATTATTTCTCCAATCGTAGAGTCCCAAAACGCTACGATTGACGAGCATAAAACTACTTCTCATACATGGACTCCTATACAGACACATTCCTCATCCCTTGTACCTATTCCAAGTCAAGAATCCAAACCACCTATTCCTACAAATATCCCTTCCTCGTCTCAAAATGAATTCGTTGACATGTCTCGAGACATTGATCAACAACTTAAGGAGAATTCAATTGAACTTCATGAGGCTATGAACAAAATTTCCACAGCCTTAAGTCATCTTCCTGAAAATGATCAGATGAGGTCTATGATCAAAGATATGTCACATTGTTTTCATGATCGAGATCAAATTTTCCTAAGGACTATCAAGGAGCAAAAGAAAACTGTTCAGGATTTACAACAGCAGAATAAGAACTCTATCAAGTCCTTGGCAGACAATGTTCGTACTAACAATGCATCTCTCCGAAGCTAATGATGACAAAAAGGGGAGAAGAAAATAAAGTAAGGGAGATAAGGGGGAGAGATAAGAATAGGGGAAATAAGGGAGACAATGGGAGAAGAGAAATAAGAATAGGGAAAGTAAGGGAGATAGAGGGAGAAGAGAAAGAGGAATTAAAAGCTTAATATTATCCAGATCACCTTCTCTAGAAGAAATTCCTATCAGAAGTGTCAGCTGAGGATTTAAGAAGAAATGGCAGGTAGAAGGTAGAAGAGTGAGTTTTTATGTCTTATCGTATTTTTTTTGCTATGTAAGAATTATCGTATTCATCAATAAATTTATCATTTTGCACTAGCAATATAATGGTTTACTATATTTTAAGTCATATTTAAATTTCAAGCAAATGCATTTTAGAAGTGATAAATGTTATGAATCTACTAGTTTTGTCATCATCAAATAGGGGGAGATTGTTAGAATATGCTTGTATAATTTGATGATGAATATGATTAATGTATATTTGTACAAGTAAATTTTGTAAAGTCCTTCTTGATAATCTGATGTACAGGGACTTAGAATAGAAAAATCAAATGTATTAGGTTGGTCTTAATTGAGTTGATCTGATGAATAACTAATGAGATTAATGTATATTTGTACAAGTTTTGTAAAGTCCTTCTTGATAATCTGATGTACAAGGACTTAGAATAGAAAGATCAAATGTGTTAAGATGATTTTATTGAGAAAATTTGATGTATAGCTAATAGGTCCAAATCGCTCATATAGTAACTATGCCCAGTTTGAAGGTTCTTCTAGGTCGTAGAGTTAACTCAGTTTCGTAGCACATTAGATGTTTGATCGCAGAACTCTTTCATTCACTCCAAGTCTTAAAGTAAAGATCAGTCCTTAGAGTGAACTGAGAATCGCAGGGTTAAGCACAGATCGTATTGAAAAGACTATATCGAAGAAGTCAGCTCCAACATCATAAAGTAAATTTTCATAAAGAGTTGATCACATTATATGTTTTCACAGAGTGAATCAATCTTCGTAGAGCTGCCAAAGAAATCGTAGAGTTACTCTGTCTATTCGTAATGTAAATACTATAAGCAGAGTACTCTAAGTGTTCGAAGAGCATCAAAAGAATGATCGTAGAGCTGCAAAGTCATCTCAAAATATATTCAAGATCTATATTTCAAAGATAACGATTAATATTCAATAAAGAAAGTTTAGATAAATAAGATTTCAAGTGAAGTGATACTAGATGAAGCGTAAACTCAAAGGAATTTTTAATCATTTCAGGAATTATAGAAACAATACTTATAATAGTAAGTTTAGATTTAGAAGTATGAGAGAAAATGATATCCCTTACCTTAATTAGCAAGTGACTGAATGTTGCTTTCTATGAAGTTTATCAACTTGAACAATACTTGTACTTTTACTGATCTTCATAAATACTCAAGATAACCTAGGCCCCTTAGAGAGAAATTACACTAAGAAGTTTTTAGAGAGTGAAAAAAAATGTAAGTAAGGAAGTTGTGAATTTCTTTATGCTAAGCCTTCCTATTTATTGCCAAAATTCACCACATTTAATAAATATATTATTCCTCCATTATAATTATTTTTAAAAAAATGATTACTCATATTCCTCCATTATCATTATTTATTCAAAAGATAAATCATTATCATTATTTATATCACAAATATTATAGACTAATAATTCCGGTGACCCCGATTGTTCTTAGAAAAGAGGGGGTCTTCCGTATAAACGACACACAATTAAATAATTCCTTTCCTCGACAGAACTTTTAGACATTGTCAATAATGCTAACTAGCTTAATAATATCATATCAAATAATATGAGTTACTTTGTCGTGTCAATTGTTGAATTAATAATATGAAATATTGTGCAAATGTTACTGTAGCAATTATTGAATCCATAATATAGAATATTGTGCAGATGTTACTGTAATAATTATTGAGTTAGAATACTATTCAATTGCTACTGTAACAGTTATTGAATCAATAATATAAAATACTATGCAATACCGTATGCTACTGTAGAATACCGCGTGCTACTGTGTAACACTGCATGCTACTGTACTTTTATCACCGGGTATTTTAACAGTTAAATGTGATAATACCGTTGACAATTTAAAGGTAATAGTACCGTTGACAATTTTTATTAAAAAATTTATTTCTATCGTTTTCTGTATTCGACAATTAGTCGTTATGATTAGTTATTTTGACGCCGTCATACTTTACAGAATATAATATTCCCCGACATAACGAATATTATCCAACAGAAGGAATATTTTGTACATCTCACCCGTAACTATATCATTTTATCAATTTAACACCTTACTATTTAGAATAATAATTATAAGAAAATTAAATTCTCTTTATTAAAAATTCGGGGTCTTACAATATCCCCTCCTTATGAAATTTCGTCTCCGAAATTTACGTATGTACCTGGCATTCCGAAGAGATATATAAGGATACTTAGCTTTCATTTCAGATTCTAGTTTCCATGTCATTTTCTTTGTATCATAATTTCTTCATTGCTCATCTCCTAGTTTTCCGATACCATTCTTAAATGCAGCCACAAAACAAAAGGTTAGTTAAAAAAATTGACATGTCAGATCTTGTCCCTACATTAAGACTGACTAATTAAATAACAAAGTTATAACTTAGGTAGAACACACTAGCAAAGGATTTTACTCGTCTCTCACTTCCTAGTACTAATCTCAGATCTCCACCAGAGATCATATCCCTAAACTTTGATATCAACTGTGATGCCCTCAAATTTCGGGGTCCTAAACCACCCCTCCAAACTTGGGTCGCCAGTAACACACATTACAAACACAAATTCTCTTTCTTACAACGACAATATTCACACCCAAATTCAATAATACTCTACATAAAGGTACAATCAATAACTGTTTTAGAAATCAAAATCCTTGAGAAATGATCAAGAAAACTTTCGTACATTGGAGGCCATGCTACTAAGTGATAATAAATATCATAGTACTTAAGAATCAGTCTTAGTGGACCCATTATGTAAGAGATATGTACACTTTTTTCTTTCGTTAAGTTTTTTTTCACTAAGTTTTCTTAGCAAAGTTTTTAATAAGACATAATCTTCTATCTCTATCTCAAGTAAATGACGTTATAATTAGGTCATTGGTCTAATCTATGATTTAATAATTTTTGTTGAATTTATATTCTATTTTATTACTTATAAAAGACAACTTATTAGATAAAAGAAATGCCCAAGAAGAAATTCCAAAAAACCTTCTATCTTGTATTTTTTTTTATTTCTTTCAGTTTTATAAGAGAAAGTGTTTTTTTTGGGTCATAAGGTGGTGTTTGTTTACCACTTTTTACCTCTGAATGCTCTCCATATATCTTTTTTCGTTCAGACCTAATTACTTGTTTGATAAAAAATCTATCACCTCTGTAAGCCTCTATTTCGGTAAGAGATGAAATCATGTTTGGATCAGAGAGAGGAACATCGGAACTCTTTATTACAGAAGTATCCTAACAAATCTGATGAAAGTTTGGCCAGACAACGTCTTTCTTCTTCTCTCTTCCGTTCTGATGAAAGCTCTGGCCAGATCTCCTTCCTTCCGATGAAACCTTGTTGCCTACGAACCACATAAACCTGTTGGAAGAAAATCAAATCTCCCCCTTCGCTGTCCCATTTCGGTTACAACTCATTCTCACCCACAGGTTCTTTCTTCATCTTTTCCTTCCCTTCTTTTTCTCTGTAAATATTTATTCATACATATTCCCAATTTCTCACCACAAATTTTAGATAATATTATGTTCTATTTGGTCATTTTTTAATCTGTATATAATTTCAGTCTTGTAATATTTGTTCTTTTTTTCTTCGTTATGGGTAATTGGGTGTAAAATTTGAGGTCTTCGATCTGAATTTGCTTCATTTGTTGATTGTTGCTATGGATTATAGTTTGATGGGTATTGCATAAAGTTGGGATCTTTATTGTGGGAAGGCTGTTTGTAATTTCCCTTTTGGGTTTATAGAGGATAAATTGGGTGTCATACTGTTTTCCCACATAAGATGGTTCTTTTAATATATACTCTAAATAATGCTATATGGTCATTTTGATGCTTGAATTGTGTCCTGTTAAAAAAATTTGAAGTGGGTTTCTGGATTTTCTTATTGTTAGTGTTGAATTGGGCTTAAATTTTTAAATTTTGTGTTTTGGTTTTCAGTAATTGCTTTTAGGTGTTCTCATAAAGTATTCAAAATAATTTACAAAGTTAAAATCGTAAAATACTGTTATTCAGATATTTTAGAAAGTTCAACTACAAAATAATTTTTTAAGTTCAGATGATATTTCATTTAAATGATCTAATTTATTAAGATATATTAATCATTTAAATCTTAATTACTCAATTTTACCAAACATCTCCTAAATGTTTTTTGCTGCTCGGCTAAATCAGAGAAATGACTATTTTCTTTTCCTTCTCCATTTTTTTGGACAAAAGACTCGACCACCCAATCCACAGGCCGACTGTGTATGCTTATACCATTTCAGCACAAAAGAGTTACTATTATAATAATTTCTATAATAAATTATTAAAAATCTAAATCTCAATCAAATAAATATATATAAATAATGCACTCATGTCATTTGACATGGATCTTGATTAAGAAACAAATCTAGCCTCCCCAAAAGTCTTAAATGGAGAAGAATGACAATACAATATAAATTACAGATAGCTTCAAAACAAAATCCATTGTGGTAAATGAGTTTTTTTTATTTAATATTATCAATTCTACAACAAATACAAGGATAGTGTATTATGGAGTCTTCTTAATGGAATACGAATAATTAAATGATAGAGACCAAACAAAAATATACTCCATCCATTATATTTAAATATAGAGTACTAATTCTTTTTGTTATTTTTTAAATATTAAGTTTATTAGAATAAATTTTTAATTATTTGTTAATGAAAGTTGTTTAAATTTAGATATTAACAAAATATCAAGAAAATTTTAAGTGAATAAAAAATTTATTTTATTCTAAAATTCTACGAATATATTTCATTCTAAGACTTAAGGGGAAAGTTTTTTTTTTTGGTGGGCTGGGGGAGAATAGGTATAAGTGAATAAGAATTTTATTTTATTCTAGAATTCTACAGATATATTTCATTCTAAGGACTTAGGGGTGAAGCTTGGGAAGGAGTCAGAAAGGAAAAACTTAGGAAAAAACTTACCTTTTTAATTTTCTATAATGTAAAATAAATATTTTCATTTATTGCTGAAGAATAGATTCAAATACGTGATTTTATGCATTAAAAATAGAAGCATACCACTAATTTGAATAGCTCTAAACAAAGCTCTTAGAGTATTTGTCCCTTTTAGTAATTTTTGCGATCATATTTATTTGATGGAGACACTCGATCCATCACTATATACTTTTATGTTGCAATGAAATTGCTTTTCATAAATGTGACTTGTATTATTTTCTGGGAAATGACTTATCGAATTAAAAAAACCATATAAGCTTTTAAGAAATTGAAATCAATTACGCATTGATACATAAAATAAACAATTTCCATTCATAAACCTTTTTACTATCATAAGGAACACACCAACATTTTCTATTAATTTTGGTATCAATTGTTGATTATATATATTTTGGGTTAGCAATTTTATATGTTCCTTGTACAATTTAAAATATAAACATGTTAAAGTTGGGTACCTCCCATTTTTTGAATAATATTTTTGTCCAGACCAATCAGTCTAGAATTAATTTGGACAAATTAAGGCGACTACTGATTGTCGTAGTAATTAATAAAAATGATATTGTCAGAATAATAATTGTCGCTTAAGGACAATGCCATTTTTATTTAGACAATATCATTTAACTCAATAATTTGAAAACTACACGTATCATTTGAGTATTAAACAACTCTAAATCAACTGACTTTATCAAATCCTCATAATTAAACAAGAAAATCATTGAATTCCCCAAACAAATTAAAAGGAAAAGGAAAGTGATGAGAAGGGGAAAAAACAAGAAAATCCAGAAAATTATAGCAAAGAGAAATTAAATTCATATCAAAAGATTTTTGTACATGATCACAATTAAACACCAGCCCCATTTCCATATATATAATAAATTCACCACACCACCACCTTCCCGGGGTGGATAACCTACACCATCCTTAACTGACACGTGTCCACACAAGATAGAACTCACAGACAGTTGGAACTAACTTGCTACCAGCACTGCAGTAATACTGTTACGTAAAAAAAATAACATAACCTGCTGGTGATATTATCATATCACCACCCAAGTCTACTACGTTCAGATGGTTTCTCCGATTTGTATGCATAACTCGGCAACGGACTCGCGCGCGGCGTCCTCATCGGCGACTCGGTCAGCCGCTTACCGTCGTTGTCGTAGTAAATCACGTCGGAAAAATCCAACGGCTGACATTTGTCGCCCATCAGGATCGTCCGCTGCCACACTCCTCCTTCTCCGTCTTTCTTCTTCGCTCCGCCGTCGAATTCCTCGCCGACTCTCTTCTTCTGCCGGAATTGTATAGCCTTGTGGCTGATCGTCGACACGAGCTTCCTCGGCGAGGAATTGCTCGCCAGCTTTCTCGTGTGTTTGCTGCACAGCGCCAAAAAAGAAGTCATCGAGTCTATTAAGCCGGCGCCGAACCACTTCTCCGGAGCGTGGTCGTCGCCGTTCTTTGAATTTGTAGAGGACATTTTTCTCGTTGTGGGTTCGTTTTATGGGGGGTTGTGATGAGCTGAGAGAAATGTGGGGGGAGAGGGGGGTTTTATACGTGGGGGAGTGATGAAAGGTGACCGGTGATAGCCGGTAGCGGGTTTCTTGGGGGAGTTTTTGACTTGCTCCAAGTCTAATCTTATTTGTGTAGTATTTTGTATTTTATTTTACTACAATATTTATTGAGGTGAGACCTTTGAAATTTAATATGACTAGGAAGATGTAAATTCAACTTCATTAAGTTTATGAACAAGATTTATATATAAAATGAATCTAATTGACTAATTATGGGATGTGTAATAATCTCATAACAAAATTCAAAACTTTGTTTATAAAATATCAATGTTTCAATCTTTTTGTTAAGGGTGCTGATATATCACATTCTAAATAATAGTTAAATAATAGTTAAGCGTTATGCATAGCACGAACCGGAATACGTGTTGAACTATATTTAGATAGTATTTCATTAATATATCCTATACATAACTAAAAATATAAATACATAAATATATTACAAAAATGAAATAATGAATTGAAAAGATAAGGCAGTTGATCATAATATCAGAGAAATTTTATGTTATTAGAGTAAATATGCATTTAGCGATGCTTTACACATGTTTTAACGACATTTGAAACTTTTAACAACACTTATTGATCTGACAGTATAATTATAACCGTAACAAATAATGATCAAATATGTTTTCGTTAATTGAAAATCTCAAATGAAATGTCACTCAAATATAAGAAGGTAACATTTTTATGAAATTCCAAGGAAATTAATAAAAATGCCAATAAAATTTGTTCAATTAGAAGAAAACACTTGGAGCTCTTTTTGTCACAACTTTGATTGTTATTGTTTTGAATATGCATGTAAATGATAATCGTGGAAAAGCTATTAATAATTGAGACATATTAAAAGAATATTCGGGTTTATGCATATTCAAATAAAATGAACTTAATCTAAGAATTTGATAACACAACAAAATTTGTCCTTTTGTTATACTTATCCAAATAATAATTCACGATCAAAGAAACTAGTTAAAATTAGACCAAAATGACAAGAACAAAAGTAAAAATTGTTCATCGAGGTAGTTAACTTGATTTGTTTAGTAGGTTTAATTAATAATTTAGATTTTATTTTATTATTTTTCTCAAAGAAATTTTAAGGACAAGTTATAGGGAATTAAGATTTGATAGCATGCATGTAAATCACATGGTTAAATAGAAATGGGGGGAGGAGGAAACGTGACATTTCTCTTGTATATGATTTTAATAGGATCAAATTAATACAAAGAATCATATATTAGTGCTTCACTATAAACCATACTATAGAAATCATAGGGCACCATTTTTAGAGATACTCTAACTTATTTTTTTTGATCGAATAATGCTAGAGGTCTCAAATCATATAGCAATATTTTTAGTACCGAATATTTTAATGATAATTTATGGTATAACCAATTATATTAAATTTACTCAATCAATGATATGACGATACATCATTTAAGACACTTTTTTAAATCAAAAATTTGAGACTCTTAGTATCATCTTTTTTTGATTTGTCATATAGTAAATCCTGATTATATTTATAATAAATTACTTTACTGAAATAGTCTAATCTGTAGGCTAACTAATTAATTCAATGAAAATATTTAGGAGAGAGAGAGAAAAATGATCCAACCAAGTGAAACCATGAATTGACCTATATAAGACTACATCAATATATCCAGATTACCTCAACTTTGGAAAAGATATTGATAAAATATAAGAATTATAAGCTAAGAACATTGCTAGCTGATTGTAAATTAATTTTCCTCCCTCTCACTATTTTCTTGTGATGGTTACATACACTTCCGTCTCGGATTGAGTATGTCTTTTAAAATAATGTGAGGTAACATGAAAATTTTTATGGCTGAATTAGCACTAATTAAATAGCTCGATTATATTTTAAAGTCGAGCTTCTAAAACTTTTAAATCTCAAGTTCAATTCTCATTTATAAGAAACGTGTTAACTTTAATTTTTTTTTGTGAGATATGTAATTTTTGAAATTTTATGTGTACATAATCTCTTACTTAGCTTTTAGAAGAAAAAAAAACACTAAATCATGGAAAAAAGAGGTTAATAATAAAAATTAATGTCACGAGAGAGAGTATAAGAATTAATAAAAAATTTCCTAAAAAAAACAGGTTATATATAATTAATGTTATTGAAATAAGTAGATTTGAGGTACCGATTAGGGAAGTACAAGAAGAGATCACGTGCCATGGTGGTGCATTTAGGTCCAAAATGTTGTTGAGTCAACCCACATATTGTCAACTTGTAACTTGAGGGGATTCTTATCAGTGGCAGTAGCAGTAGCCTACCAAAATTATGGCCAAAGTAATATTTATGATATTAGGCAAACTATATATTTAGCGATATTTTTATATTTATTTTAATTATATTTTAAATTTTTAATAAAATTTATTATTTTAACACTATGATTATTATTCTAACATTATTAGCGGCCTTAAAAAGAGATGTATTAGACAAAAACGTCCATTGTTTCGCTCACATTCTCTCAAAGATGAACTTGTAAATAGTCGAGGTTAATATAGCTCGCTCTAGTTTAACCATGCAAGTTTGTTCTTGAGAGAGGCTTAGAGCACGATGATTAGGGAAGTAATTAAACAATGAGATCACGTGCCATCCACGTGGGCTGCACTTTGGTTGCCTACCTAAAGTTGAGTCAACCACATAAGGTCTCTCTATCAATCTCCTTTGACTCGTAAATTAAAAAAAAAATTTGGTACATTGCAATTTGTATATAACTTGGAACTAGGGTGTAATTGCACGGGGCCTTAATCTCATCAAAATCTTAATTTCCACAGCCTAACAAAATAGTGAGCACCCACCACTTAACTTAATGTTCAAGTACATATATACACTATATTATCTATAATATAAAGTCGTGTGTACGACGCTCGCATCATATTGGTGATTTGGTGTCATGTTATTTATTTATTTATTTTTCTTTTTTTTTCTCTATATTTTTAATTATATTACTATTTTAATTTTTTATATTAATTTTCTTTATTTTTCTATTTAATCTTCTTAATTTTATAAAATTTTTATTTTACTTCACATATATAATTTACGCACGCAGCACCGATTGCTAGTCTTCTTTATAGTTAGTACCAAGTCTCACTAATTTGTGTAGTGTTACGGTTTTCATATTGTGCACATATACCACGTTCATTTTATTATTATTTGATTTTTTTTCTAAGAATATATGCTACTTGGATGCTATCTATTGAATGCTATCTTAAAATTAGTTTAACTTTCACTAGCTGTATAATGTAGAAGTTCCCTCCCCTTCTTCTAGATTTATTAATTATATATCAAAAAAGGGGAAAAAATCTATATACATTTTGTTATAGTTAAACAAAGTCGTTAGAGGTGTGGGCTACTGTTTGGATAATTATTTATTGAATTATTACGTCTACTATTTAATTTGTTATGAATAATTTCACAAGCTAGGTTAGTCAATTAAGTGGTATGATTTAGAGTATGTTATTTTGGTTGATACATGTACTTTTAATAAAATGAGTCCTATTATGTATTGCGACAAATTTGTGTCGAATTATAATTGCGAAACATATCGATATATGAGATTGGATAGATTTATAAGAAGGCCTCATTATTACATATTTTTCTAAAAAAATTACTACTAATACTTATACACGGCGTAAACATTCGCAATATATATCATTTTTTTCGTAAGATTTCTCTGAATATAATTGCATTTCATAGCCATCTGAATGAAACATGTGAAATATATATAAAAAGTACCTTATACAAATAATAATTCCCTTCTATTTAGTCATGCGTTTGGTTGCGTTTTATTTTCAGGCTCTATTACGACAGTCTAACTACCTAGTGAATTACTCCCTCCGTCCCAAATTAATTGCTCAATTTTGACCTTTTAAAGTTAAATTGACTATTTTTAAAACTAATCTTTTTACTATTTTTGCTAACATATAGGTGAAGATATTATAACCAAAAGAAAGTATATACAATTTATTACTAATTTCAATTTTTATAATTTTAGAAATATATTTATATATGCTTAATTATTAATTTTAAAAATAGTCAATTTGACTTAAAAAAGTCCTAAAAAAGCAATTAATTTGGGACGGAGGGAGTACTACATATATATTTTGTATAATTTTTAAATAATTTGTTTGAAACCACTTTACAATAAACTCAAAACTTAATAACTTAGGTTATTAGGTAGAATATTTGTGTTTCGAAACTTAATAACTTAGGTTATTAAATCGAATATTTAAGTTCCAAATGAACCTAGCTATTTGGAAATCACACTCATGCAAACACCCCTATGGTAGTATTTATATTGTTCAATCACATAATATAAAGAAAGAAACATTTTGTAAGCAAATAACTACAGGGCTAGAATTCAAATAACATGCAAATAACTACAGGGCTAGAATTCAAATAACATCCAGGTTTCTTCGGTTAATGGCGTTTAGAGCGTTTGCAGCGGTATCAAAACGCATCATACCGCATCACTTTTGAAGTGTTGCGTTTGGACATCAAATACAATGTTTGTAAGTTCAATAAGTTACATTTGAAAGATTGTAAGTTCATAGGGATCGCCAGTACCACCATTCAATGTTGGGTTCTGGGTTCGGGACTCCCGACCCGATGTGCTAGATCCGACCCGGGGTGTGGGTTCGGGATGCAGAGAAGTAATTTGGTTAAGGAAGTTATCTCTTAACTAAGTTGACTTATATTCTGACTAAAGCATTTATTATGATTTGGTTGATGGGACGTATGCTTTATACTGTCAAGTGGGACCTGGCGTGATGATGGCAAGTGGGAATGTATATATAAGGCTTTCCTCTACATTTCAAAGGTAATGCAAAAATAAAACACTAAACTGCAAACCTCCATTGTTAACAAACCTTGAGAAAGCCTACACTAATTCTCACGCCTGAGCTATCCCCCGGCGGCAAAACCGCCCGGAACTCTCAGTGTGATTCCGTTATTGTGCAGGATTAACGTGTTCTTGGTGATTGAAGCGCGTGACCAAATCTTGGCGTTAACATTGGCGCTAGAAGGAGGGCCGTTAGTGTTAGTTCTCAATCACAGTTAAAGTTAGAAAACAGATATGGTGAATACGGATCGTAATGGAGGAGAAAGATCAGCTGATTCCCATACACCGACTCGTAGGTCGGTTCTAGATCGACTCAGGTCGTCGGCTAGGGAGAGATTGGGACCAAGGGGCCGAACTAGGGCGCCTTTACAAGTCCAATCTGCCCCCGTTCGTCGTCGTCTGTTTCACACTAACCAACAGACGCCAGAGCCTTCGACTCATATGGCTGCCAACCCAGCTCAAACCCTTGTTCATTCCGGCAGCAACGCCGATCATGGCGACAAAAGGCAATGGATCTTGTCCCAGCGGAGGACAAAGGACCAGGAAGTGATGGAGGCCTTACACCAGCAACAGCGGGAGATAGCTGAGCAATTGGCTAGGTTGGAAGGACAGGAGGAGGTTTCATCAAGCCGACCTTCTGGCCGACAACAAACTGATCGGAATCAGTCCAGGACTAACCGTTCGGATGATTCCGAACCAGTAGGGAGCAGGCGTCAGAGCCGCTCCCCAGTTCGGAGCAGGCGTCAGAGCCGCTCCCCAGTTCGGAGCAGGCGTCAGAGCCGCTCCCCAGTTCGGAGCAGGCGTCAGAGCCGCTCCCCCGTACGGAGCAGGCGTCAGAGCCGCTCCCCAGTTCGGAGCAGGCGTCATAGCCGCTCCCCAGTTCGAAGCAGGCATCAAAGCCCCTCGCGCCTGGTGAGCAGGCGTCTAAGCCGTTCCCCAGATCGTAAAAGGCACAGAAGCCGCTCGCACGACCGAAGCAGGCCTAGGAGCCGCACTCCGGACCGGAACAGGCGGGTAGGCCGTTCTCAGGACGGAAATGATGCTGGTAGGAGGGGATCCGGATTGGGTGGCAGGCCTCGGTCGCCACCCCGAAGGAGCGAAACCGATCCCGTTGTTATTCGGATGGCTGAGTTAGAAGAAAAACTAGCCGCGGTGGTTCAGGCCCAAGAGTTGCCGAACACGTCAAATTCACCTTTCACCTGGGAGATTGAGCAGGTCAAAGCAGACAAGACCAAGAAAATGCCTCCCCTAGATTCTTACGATGGTACTGGTGATCCCTATGATCATACTCACGGGTATAATCAAGTGATGAATTATTATGATCATCCGGATGCTGCTAAGTGCCACATGTACGGCACACAACTCTGAAGCTGTCAGCTCGAGAATGGATGGTGTCTCTCCCCCCGAACTCTATCGGGTCGTGGCAAGATCTAAGTAATAAGTTTCATGCGCGATTTGGGAGCAATAAGAAGAGAGGAAAGCTGACCACACTACTGCTCTAACCCAAGTAAAACAGAGATCGGGTGAGAGTTTGGGTGAGTATGTGAAAAGATTTCGAGACTTGGCTGGTACCGTGACCAGTTTGAATGTACAACAAGCAGTTGGGTTTTTCACAACGGGTCTGGATGCTACGAAGTCGAAAGATTTGTGGAAAGACCTCATTCTCAACCCCCCAATGGATTTAGCTGAAACCTATGGTCGAGCTGAAGGACTCATTACCATAGAAGAAGCCTATAAAAGCTTAAATCCTCAAGATCGGAATGAAGAAAGTACGAAACAGAAAGATAGGAACCATATTCCTCGGCCTAGCAACCAGCCAAGAGGCAATTTCTATGGTGGACCTAGCTCGGGAGGCGGTCAAGGTGGGGTTAATACAGGAGGTAAACCACCTTACCCGAAGAAGAATGTGAATAAGGTGTATACCCCCCTCACTACAGATCGGACGAGGATTCTGGAAGAGATCAGAAATCAGCCTTCGTTTGAACCCTGTCCAACCACTACCCGATCCCACCGGGGCAACCCTAATCGTTATTGTGAATATCATCAGACATCTGGTCATAGTACGGAGGATTGTTACAATCTGAAGGATTTAATTGAGAAGAAAATCCAAAATGGTGAATTGGTTCAGTATGTAGTAGGTCCGGCAGAATTCCAGTTCAGAAGGCCAAAGAGGGTCAAACCGAGAAAGACGCCTCGAGGCACCACCTCCACCGAACCCTCCACGAAATTGTGTTGATGTCATCACTGGAGGAACGTTCGGGAAGAAAGTTGGGAGAAAGAGGAGTGGCCTGATGGATGCCGTGTTATCGGTTTCGGAACGACCTTCGGCTAGAGATCGACCGTTTCTCAACACGGTAATATCATTTACCGAGGAGGATTACCCCTCGGAACCAATTGATCCCCATGAAGGGGCGCTGGCCATCACAGCCCAGGTCGGATCCATGGATATGAAGCGAATAATGATCGATAATGGATCTTCGGTCGACATATTGTTTACTCATGCATACAATAGGCTAGACCTGGGGGGAGCAAGGATGGAGGTGGGTCAGGAATCTCCGTTGTATGGCTTCAGCAATGATCCTGTTCGCGTGTCCGGAACCGTGGAACTGCCGGTTATCTTTGGTACGGCACCGAGGCAGGTAGAAGTCATAGTCAGATTTTTTGTGGTCCAGGTAGATTCGGCCTATAATGCCATTCTGGGTAGACCCACTTTGGCTGCACTTCAGGCTGTTACCTCCATAGGTCACTTCAAAATTAAGTTCCCGACTTCGGAGGGGGTCGGTGAGGTAAAGGGTGATCTAGACATGGCACGCAGGTGTTATCGGAATTCGTTGATATCCTCGGCGGTTGGGGTCAGCAAGCAGAAACAAACAATGGCTATAGAAGTCGAGCCGTTCACCGAGGGAAATTCCGAACCCCTTGCGTTGCCTGCTGAAGAGACAGAGGAGGTAGAATTGATTGTTGGAAAGGGCGATAAGCTGATCAAGATAGGCGCAGGGTTGATAGAGCCATTTCGAACAAGCCTAATCGAGCTACTTCGGGTATATGCGGACATTTTTGCATGGGAGCCTTCTGACATGCCTGGGGTCGATAAGTCGGTGGCGGTTCATAAGCTGTGTATCGACTCTTCTAGGAAGCCTATCCGTCAGAAGAGGAGGATCTTCGCTCCTGATAGGCAAAAGATCATTGACGATGAGATCGCCAAACTGCTAAAGGCGGATTTCATTTATGAAATTGATTACCCCGAGTGGCTAGCAAATGTGGTGCTAGTGCGGAAACAGAATGGCAAATGGAGAGTCTGCATAGATTATACCGATCTGAATAAGGCTTGTCCGAAGGATTTTTACCCTCTTCCGCACATCGACCAGTTGATTGATGCGACATCAGGTTTCGACATGCTTAGCTTCATGGACGCTTTCTCTGGATATCATCAGATCTCCATGGACAAGAAGGACATGCCGAAGACGGCGTTCATCACGCATCGAGCAATATACGCATACAAGAAAATGACGTTCGGATTGCTAAATGCGAGAGCCACATATCAGAGAATGATGAACTATGTGTTCGCCAAGCTACTGGGTCGAAGCATGGAAGTATACGTGGACGACATGATCGTCAAAAGCGTGGGAGTTCGGAACCATTTGGATGATCTGGAAAACTGCTTTGAGACGATCAGAAAGTACAAGCTTCGGCTGAACCCTACCAAGTGTACTTTTGGACTTGGTTCGGGTAAATTTCTGGGGTATTTGCTCAGCAAGAGGGGGATCGAAGCTAATCCGGAAAAGATCAGTGCCATTTTAGACATGAAGTCTCCCCAATCTTTCAAAGACGTACAGCGATTGACTGGTAGGATTGCTGCGCTTCGGAGGTTCATGTCAAAATCGGCGGAACGGTGTCTACCCTTCTTTAACACTTTGAAAGGGCCGAAGAATGAAAAGACCTTCCAATGGACATCAGAGTGTGAAGACGCGTTCCAAGGAATCAAGAGGTATCTTTCCTCAGCTCCACTTCTGGTGAAGCCCATTCCTTCGGAACCCCTATACCTGTATCTGGCGGCGAGTTCATTGGCGGTGGGAGCTGTATTACTTCGAGAAGTAGGGGGCAGGCAGTGCCCCGTCTACTATGTTAGCCATGTGCTTCGGGATGCCGAAACCAGATACCCCAACTTGGAAAAATTCGCTTATGCACTTGTCATAGCAAGCAGGAAGCTAAGGCATTATTTCCAAGGGAGGTTGGTGGTAGTATACACTGATCAGCCGCTGAAAAAGATCATGAATAAGCCAGATTTGTCGGGACGCCTCTCTGCTTGGGCAATGGAGTTGACTCAGTTTATCATAGACTATCATCCTCGGACTGCCATTAAGGGTCAGGCGTTAGCTGACTTCATAGTAGAGTGCTCGTTTACCGAACCCGATACCGATGATGGTGCAATGGTAGTGAGTTCGGTGTCGGGCGATCAAGCAGCTCATGCGTCGTGGACTTTGTATGTAGATGGCTCTTCGACTTCGGATGTTAGTGGAGCAGGGGTCATATTGATTAGCCCGGAGGGATTTAAGGTTCAGCAGGCCATTCGCTTCGAGTTCAAAGCGACCAATAATGAGGCAGAGTATGAAGCCATTTTGGCCGGATTGCGGTTAGCAAGAAGTTTGGAAGTAAAACGCTTAGTCATCTTCAGCGATTCCCAGTTAGTGGTTAAGCAGATAGTAGGAGATTATGAAGCTCGTGGGGATCGGATGACGAAATACTTATCTGCTGTTAAAGACCGACTACATTATTTTGAATCATATAGTGTGCAAGGAGTTGGTCGGGAAGACAACACCGTAGCCGATGCCTTGGCAAAATTGGCTACAACGGAAACTGCTTCTTTTAGTGGGTCAGTCTACCTGGAGGTCCTGGGGGACTCGAGCATTCGAAGGACAGAGGTGCTCCCGATAGAAAGGATGGACTGTTGGCTCACGCCGTATATTTCCTATCTGGCGGATGGCGTCCTTCCTTCGGATCGGTTAGAAGCCAAGAAAATCAAGCATCGAAGTTCGTTTTTTCATCTTGATCGATGGGGACCTATACCGAAGGGCGTTTTCTTCTCCGCTACAGAAGTGTCTGACCCCTTCCGAAGCTGATTATACACTTCGGGAAGTCCATGAAGGTATATGTGGAGACCATATGGGCGCTAAGGCGTTAGCATACAAGATTCTACGGCAGGGCTACTACTGGCCAACCATCTTCCAAGAATCTAGAGAATATGTTAAGAAGTGCCCTAAATGTCAGTTGAATGGGACGATCCCTCACCAACCTCCCGAAGAGTTGTATTCGGTATTATCACCCATTCCGTTTGCTGTATGGGGGATTGATATACTAGGACCATTGCCAAAGGCTAAGGGGCAGGTCAGTTTTGTTATTGTGGCCATCGACTATATGACGAAGTGGGTAGAAGCTAAACCTCTCAAAGCAATTTCGGAGCAAGAGTGTCTTAAATTCCTTAAGGAATTCGTTGTGTATCGCTTCGGTATCCCAATGGTAATAGTATCGGATAATGGGAGACAGTTTGTAGGTGCAAAGTTCGAAGAATTTCTCACAGATCTGGGAGTTCAGCACAGGAAGACTTCGGTGGCGCATCCTCAGTCAAACGGCCAGGTAGAAGTCACTAATAGAACTCTTCTCAATGGAATTAAAAGGAGGTTGGATGAAGCCAAAGGAAGATGGCCCGAAGAGTTGCTTAGTGTGTTATGGGCATATCGGACAACAACTCGAACAACGACAGGGGATTCGCCTTTTCGTCTCGCTTACGGGACCGATGCCCTTATTCCTGTTGAGATCGGATCTCCTTCACTTCGAGTCAGCCAATACAGGGAGTTATATAATGACGAGGGACTTCGCCTCAATCTGGATTTGTTAGATGAGGTTAGGGAGTCAGCTGTCATAAAGTTGACGGCCTATCAGAAGAGGACGGCCAAACACTACAACAAAGGGGTAAAGGTTAGGAGATTTGAGGTTGGAGATCTGGTGCTTCGGGAAGCCGCGGCCTCGACTCCCCAGAATTCAGGCAAACTTATGCCGAACTGGGAAGGGCCTTATGAAGTGGTTGAGGTGCCCAAGCCAGGAACTTACCGGCTTCGGGGTATGGACGGTTCGGATATTAAGAATACTTGGCATGCTGGAAGACTTAGAAGATATTACCAGTAAGTCATAGCCATTTCTTATTGCCGATTATGTAAATCTTTATGTTCATTGAAATAAAATGCTATCAGGTTGTATAAACGGAAATGTTGGGATATTTCATTAATAGTTGTTGAAATTACAAATTGTGTTATTTACATCCGAAAAGAAAAAGCAGTTGAACCACCCTATGGGGTCGGGGAAGTAGGCGGTTCATCTGACCCCTCTTCGTCGTCCGAAGAATCGAGGATAGAGGTGTCCAGTCCCGCAGCCATCATCTTCTCTTTGATCTTCTCTTTGTGGCTTTGATACCCTTCAGAGAATTGCATGATAATCTTGTCGGTTAGTTCGGGGGATGCCTTATACTCCTCTATTATTTGGAACTTGGTTTCTTCGGTCATCGGAGGTCCTTGGTTCTTCAACTGGGTGTGCTCTTCCTCCAATGAGTTGTAGGCCTGGATCAGATCCTTCAATTTGAAGTGGGTCTTCTCCATCTGTTCTTCGAGGGCGGCTATTGCTTTCTTTTGATCGGAATCGTTTTCCTTCAATAAGACTCGCTCCTCCATAAGCCTTTCATTCTGTTTCTCCCGATCGGCAATTTCCGATTGAAGGATGTCGACCCGATTCCGAAGCTGATAATTCTCCCTATTGGCTTCGGTGAGCTTATCTTTCATATCGATATGAAGATCCTTCTCCTTCTCTAAGTCGGATTCCAGGGATCGAATGTCACCCTTCAGGAATTCGTTTTCTGCCTCGATCTCCTTGTTCTTCTTCGCCAATTTAAGCAGAGATGGTAGAGATCGGGCAAACACGGCATTAGCCTGTATAAAATATGGATCAGAATCAAGTTCAAATGAAAAAACGGCTCGGTATGAAATGATGTCTTACCTGGAGTTGAAGCCTTGTGAAGTCTTCCAGGTATTGATCCGGAGAATGATTCTTAAACCGATCGTTATCGGCGGGCATGACGAAGCGCTCGAGGAGATCATAGGGAAACGGGTCCGATGGGTTTTGGGGCCAGAGAGTCCGTGGCTTGGCCCGATTGCTAGATGAAGGGGCCGAAGGGGCCGAAGCCAATTGGTCGGAAGAATGAGATCCTCCTGATTGAGATTTGACTTGTTGGGTAAGGCCGGATGGAAGTACTGGAGAAGAAGCTTCTTTGCGAGATCTCTTTGCAAGAGGTTCCAGTACTTCCTCATCGGTCTCTTCGTCGATGATGCCTAGGGAGATCGGTTCGGGAATTGTTGCTGGAGTCTTCAGTGGTTTGGGCGGCGGTGGCACCTTCTTCTTTAGCTGCTGCTTCTTCATCAAGGCCATCTTTTCCGATCTGCTCATCTCCAAGGTGCTTTTCTTAAGGACTTGAGCCATTGGGATAGCCGTGATTGGACGGGCGGCTATCGGCATTCGATTCTGAGGCTCGTCCTCCAAAGGCTCGTTGGGATCGGCCAGATTCGGGTCGGTAGCTCGGGGAATTGTTTGGCTGATGTTGGTCGGGGCGACTGGCTTGATGAGCGTTACTGAAAGATGTTAAGCGTTAGAAATCTATACTAGTAAGAAGGAATTACAAGCAATAAAAACTTAGTTTGAGGTTCGAGGATAGGTACTTACATCCATGATTGTATAGCCAAGTATGGTTGCCGAGGAGTTCGAAGTCCCATTCCTCATCGGGCATCTTGCTGACGAATTGTTTGAACTCTCCCAAGCGGTCGGACGGGAAGGCTTCAATATTGTTGGTATTTTTGCTGAAGCCAACCCAATCCGATATTAGGCTGGTATCGGGTCCTTTGATGTAGAACCATTGGGAGTGCCATCCCTTGTTGCTGGTCGGGGTCCTCATCAGGGATTTCTTTTGAGCCCCCTTGACTGGTACCTTGCTGATTTGCCGAAATCCTGCTTCGCGCGATCGAATTACGGTGAATAGGGCAAAGAAAAAGTCCATGGTCGGTTCGACTTGGCACTCGTGGCAGAAAGCTATATAACAGATCAAATGAATGAAGGAATTAGGAACCAATTGGGCGAGCCCGACCCCGACCACGCTGAGGAAAGTGAGGATGAAGTGGTTGAGGGGGAATCTGAGCCCATACTTCAGGGCTTGGACAGTTACAGCAGTCCAGCCGTTGGGGCGTTGGTACATTCTTTCGTTGAGGTTGGGTGTGCGGATCTGGTAGGATATGGGAATCTGGTACAGTTCGCGGATAGACGCTAGATCTTTGGTTTGAAGCGAGGATATGGTGTTTATATGGTAAAAAGTCTTGTCTGAGGAGTATTCTTCTAGCATCTTTATGTTTTGAAGCTCGGCTTCGGTTCGGGGTGATGGAGTAGAGAAGGGGTTGCTAGGAAAATCGGAGCTTGTGATAGGATCTTGGGAAGAAACGCTGAGTCCTCCGGAAGCGGAACTAGTTTTGATGGCGGAGGAAGGAATTGGTGGTGCGGCGGCGGTAGAAATTGATGCGATTGCAGTGGTGGTGACTGTGGTGGCTTCCGTTGTTATCGCTGCTGTGGGAGGGAGGATCTCATTAGCAGCTGCCGCGGATGCACTGGTTTTCGATGGGTTAGAAGAGCTTGAGGCGTCATGGGTTGCCATTGAAGGATAGAAGAACGAGATGCGAGATTCAAATGATTGGAAAGGTAGGGAAGCGGTGGTGAAGGTTGCAGAAAGGAGATTTGAGAGATTTGAAAATTAGGGCTGAAAGTGGCGGTTAATTTTGGAAGGGTGTTGCCTTTATTGGGCGCGGCCCTTAAGATTCGGCCCATTTTCCCACTAACGGTACTGTTTCAATAAATGTGGTGGAACCGTTATTGCCACGTGGCAACTGAGGATATTAATGGATGTGATGATGTGGGGCGGTTATGTTCTAAAGGATTGTTTGGTTCATTATTTGGAGATTAAGATTCATTCTTTATACTCTTTTATTATAATTCATTTTTATAATTAAAGAGTAGGGGGCAATGTTGGGTTCTGGGTTCGGGACTCCCGACCCGATGTGCTAGATCCGACCCGGGGTGTGGGTTCGGGATGCAGAGAAGTAATTTGGTTAAGGAAGTTATCTCTTAACTAAGTTGACTTATATTCTGACTAAAGCATTTATTATGATTTGGTTGATGTGACGTATGCTTTATACTGTCAAGTGGGACCTGGCGTGATGATGGCAAGTGGGAATGTATATATAAGGCTTTCCTCTACATTTCAAAGGTAATGCAAAAATAAAACACTAAACTGCAAACCTCCATTGTTAACAAACCTTGAGAAAGCCTACACTAATTCTCACGCCTGAGCTATCCCCCGGCGGCAAAACCGCCCGGAACTCTCAGTGTGATTCCGTTATTGTGCAGGATTAACGTGTTCTTGGTGATTGAAGCGCGTGACCAAATCTTGGCGTTAACAATAACTAAAAATATAAATACATAAATATATTACAAAAATGAAATAATGAATTGAAAAGATAAGGCAGTTGATCATAATATCAGAGAAATTTTATGTTATTAGAGTAAATATGCATTTAGCGATGCTTTACACATGTTTTAACGACATTTGAAACTTTTAACAACACTTATTGATCTGACAGTATAATTATAACCGTAACAAATAATGATCAAATATGTTTTCGTTAATTGAAAATCTCAAATGAAATGTCACTCAAATATAAGAAGGTAACATTTTTATGAAATTCCAAGGAAATTAATAAAAATGCCACTAAAATTTGTTCAATTAGAAGAAACCACTTGGAGCTCTTTTTGTCACAACTTTGATTGTTATTGTTTTGAATATGCATGTAAATGATAATCGTGGAAAAGCTATTAATAATTGAGACATATTAAAAGAATATTCGGGTTTATGCATATTCAAATAAAATGAACTTAATCTAAGAATTTGATAACACAACAAAATTTGTCCTTTTGTTATACTTATCCAAATAATAATTCACGATCAAAGAAACTAGTTAAAATTAGACCAAAATGACAAGAACAAAAGTAAAAATTGTTCATCGAGGTAGTTAACTTGATTTGTTTAGTAGGTTTAATTAATAATTTAGATTTTATTTTATTATTTTTCTCAAAGAAATTTTAAGGACAAGTTATAGGGAATTAAGATTTGATAGCATGCATGTAAATCACATGGTTAAATAGAAATGGGGGAAACGTGACATTTCTCTTGTATATGATTTTAATAGGATCAAATTAATACAAAGAATCATATATTAGTGCTTCACTATAAACCATACTATAGAAATCATAGGGCACCATTTTTAGAGATACTCTAACTTATTTTTTTTGATCGAATAATGCTAGAGGTCTCAAATCATATAGCAATATTTTTAGTACCGAATATTTTAATGATAATTTATGGTATAACCAATCATATTAAATTTACTCAATCAATGATATGACGATACATCATTTAAGACACTTTTTTAAATCAAAAATTTGAGACTCTTAGTATCATCTTTTTTTGATTTGTCATATAGTAAATCCTGATTATATTTATAATAAATTACTTTACTGAAATAGTCTAATCTGTAGGCTAACTAATTAATTCAATGAAAATATTTAGGAGAGAGAGAGAAAAATGATCCAACCAAGTGAAACCATGAATTGACCTATATAAGACTACATCAATATATCCAGATTACCTCAACTTTGGAAAAGATATTGATAAAATATAAGAATTATAAGCTAAGAACATTGCTAGCTGATTGTAAATTAATTTTCCTCCCTCTCACTATTTTCTTGTGATGGTTACATACACTTCCGTCTCGGATTGAGTATGTCTTTTAAAATAATGTGAGGTAACATGAAATTTTTATGGCTGAATTAGCACTAATTAAATAGCTCGATTATATTTTAAAGTCGAGCTTCTAAAACTTTTAAATCTCAAGTTCAATTCTCATTTATAAGAAACGTGTTAACTTTAATTTTTTTTTGTGAGATATGTAATTTTTGAAATTTTATGTGTACATAATCTCTTACTTAGCTTTTAGAAGAAAAAAAACACTAAATCATGGAAAAAAGAGGTTAATAATAAAAATTAATGTCACGAGAGAGTATAAGAATTAATAAAAATTCCTAAAAACAGGTTATATATAATTAATGTTATTGAAATAAGTAGATTTGAGGTACCGATTAGGGAAGTACAAGAAGAGATCACGTGCCATGGTGGTGCATTTAGGTCCAAAATGTTGTTGAGTCAACCCACATATTGTCAACTTGTAACTTGAGGGGATTCTTATCAGTGGCAGTAGCAGTAGCCTACCAAAATTATGGCCAAAGTAATATTTATGATATTAGGCAAACTATATATTTAGCGATATTTTTATATTTATTTTAATTATATTTTAAATTTTTAATAAAATTTATTATTTTAACACTATGATTATTATTCTAACATTATTAGCGGCCTTAAAAAGAGATGTATTAGACAAAAACGTCCATTGTTTCGCTCACATTCTCTCAAAGATGAACTTGTAAATAGTCGAGGTTAATATAGCTCGCTCTAGTTTAACCATGCAAGTTTGTTCTTGAGAGAGGCTTAGAGCACGATGATTAGGGAAGTAATTAAACAATGAGATCACGTGCCATCCACGTGGGGCTGCACTTTGGTTGCCTACCTAAAGTTGAGTCAACCACATAAGGTCTCTCTATCAATCTCCTTTGACTCGTAAATTAAAAAAAAAATTTGGTACATTGCAATTTGTATATAACTTGGAACTAGGGTGTAATTGCACGGGGCCTTAATCTCATCAAAATCTTAATTTCCACAGCCTAACAAAATAGTGAGCACCCACCACTTAACTTAATGTTCAAGTACATATATACACTATATTATCTATAATATAAAGTCGTGTGTACGACGCTGACATCATATTGGTGATTTGGTGTCATGTTATTTATTTATTTATTTTTCTTTTTTTTTCTCTATATTTTTAATTATATTACTATTTTAATTTTTTATATTAATTTTCTTTATTTTTCTATTTAATCTTCTTAATTTTATAAAATTTTTATTTTACTTCACATATATAATTTACGCACGCAGCACCGATTGCTAGTCTTCTTTATAGTTAGTACCAAGTCTCACTAATTTGTGTAGTGTTACGGTTTTCATATTGTGCACATATACCACGTTCATTTTATTATTATTTGATTTTTTTTCTAAGAATATATGCTACTTGGATGCTATCTATTGAATGCTATCTTAAAATTAGTTTAACTTTCACTAGCTGTATAATGTAGAAGTTCCCTCCCCTTCTTCTAGATTTATTAATTATATATCAAAAAAGGGGAAAAAATCTATATACATTTTGTTATAGTTAAACAAAGTCGTTAGAGGTGTGGGCTACTGTTTGGATAATTATTTATTGAATTATTACGTCTACTATTTAATTTGTTATGAATAATTTCACAAAGCTAGGTTAGTCAATTAAGTGGTATGATTTAGAGTATGTTATTTTGGTTGATACATGTACTTTTAATAAAATGAGTCCTATTATGTATTGCGACAAATTTGTGTCGAATTATAATTGCGAAACATATCGATATATGAGATTGGATAGATTTATAAGAAGGCCTCATTATTACATATTTTTCTAAAAAAATTACTACTAATACTTATACACGGCGTAAACATTCGCAATATATATCATTTTTTTCGTAAGATTTCTCTGAATATAATTGCATTTCATAGCCATCTGAATGAAACATGTGAAATATATATAAAAAGTACCTTATACAAATAATAATTCCCTTCTATTTAGTCATGCGTTTGGTTGCGTTTTATTTTCAGGCTCTATTACGACAGTCTAACTACCTAGTGAATTACTCCCTCCGTCCCAAATTAATTGCTCAATTTTGACCTTTTAAAGTTAAATTGACTATTTTTAAAACTAATCTTTTTACTATTTTTGCTAACATATAGGTGAAGATATTATAACCAAAAGAAAGTATATACAATTTATTACTAATTTCAATTTTTATAATTTTAGAAATATATTTATATATGCTTAATTATTAATTTTAAAAATAGTCAATTTGACTTAAAAAAGTCCTAAAAAAGTAATTAATTTGGGACGGAGGGAGTACTACATATATATTTTGTATAATTTTTAAATAATTTGTTTGAAACCACTTTACAATAAACTCAAAACTTAATAACTTAGGTTATTAGGTAGAATATTTGTGTTTCGAAACTTAATAACTTAGGTTATTAAATCGAATATTTAAGTTCCAAATGAACCTAGCTATTTGGAAATCACACTCATGCAAACACCCCTATGGTAGTATTTATATTGTTCAATCACATAATATAAAGAAAGAAACATTTTGTAAGCAAATAACTACAGGGCTAGAATTCAAATAACATGCAAATAACTACAGGGCTAGAATTCAAATAACATCCAGGTTTCTTCGGTTAATGGCGTTTAGAGCGTTTGCAGCGGTATCAAAACGCATCATACCGCATCACTTTTGAAGTGTTGCGTTTGGACATCAAATACAATGTTTGTAAGTTCAATAAGTTACATTTGAAATAAATTATCTGTAAACGAACAAAATTCTCAGCTGTGTTTGATGCATTTGAAAACTCTAAACGCTCCATACGCGGATAGACAAATAAGCACCCAGTGTATTTGCTTTTGTTTTACATTGTTAACTTGTATAGAAAGAAAGGTTGTACACTTGGATAATGTGGTGGAAAGCTTAGTTGTTAAGAAATTTGTTGTGAGGAGAATGTCCGTAGCTAAAAAATCATTATTTGAGCTAACTGGAAACTTACAAGAATACTGAGAATATAATTTGAATTAAGATTTGGAAAGAGAATAGAAAAAAAAAATTCTAAAAATTTCTTGGAACTTAATTTATAAATTCCATAAGGTACACGTAATTGTGAAACATACAACTTAATTAAAATTAATTGCCACTCACCCATCTTGAAAAGAATTTTTTTTTTCCGAAATTATCATTGAAAAATGGTGGTATTTTTTTTTTGGATAGAATTATAGAAGAGGCCTACTTGCTATTAGAATTATTTATAAGATATTATTAATTCCCTAATAATTTAGGATATATAGTTTTCCTCCTTCCAATTTCCCATTTATTGTTCTTTCCCTTTCTTTTTCACAGTCTAAACTTAGCTTATAAAGGAAATATTTTTCATGAAATATTGAAAAAAATTAGAAAGTTAAAGATTTCAGTACTCCTTAATAGACATTTGGCAGCGCACGAGAAACATGCATTTCAGAACTTTCTACCTTTGATTTATATTCGCAATATTGAGACATTAATTAATACTTTTAAACTTGACTTATTAACATTTAATTATATATGTTATTTTATATTGACTAATGTTGTTCATTTACCAATATTTTCATACTCCTATTATTAACATTTAATAGTTTTTTTTTTTTGTGTATCCGAATAGATGATTCAGATGTACTTAAACAAGATCCAAGACTTTTGAATTTTGTTTTTGATTAAGTAAATAAAACTTTTTGCCTTTTGCTATAAAATAAAAAAAATAAATAAAATGTCACATATATAACTAACACCTAGTTCCTATTAATTAACAAGAAATTAATTAATAGTCTATTATGCTTAATGTAAAAAAAGGTTTTTAATAATTTCAGAGTAATAATTATATTGTCTAAACAACAAAGTGTCTCTAAATTGAAATACATAAATATTTTCTTAACATTATCAAAAGGGTTACATATATAATTAATTCTGTATCTTAGACCAAGTAGAGAATGAAAAATAAAATATTTATTTTGTTTTATGACATTTTTGGGTCATGTGTTGTGTTCCATATATACTATTATTGCGTCACGCTTGCGATTTTCTCAACTTCTTTCATTTAAGCAACTACTTTGACTAAATTGTTCATTTTAATTAGCTAGAATTCCAACAAGGAATATATATATATATATATATATGTAAATTATTGTGGGTATAGGTTACCTAAACCATCAATTAACATTAATGATGGTTTTTGGTTTTGTTGGTTAAAAACCATGAGTGAGGTTAACAAACAGTGTTAGGTCACCTTCCAATTATATTTCCCTAGTGCAACATTAGTCTAGATTTCTAGTTTTCTACACCAACTTAATTAGGGGTCGGTAATCTCAAGATCTTAGCCTTATTCAAAGAATGTGGATGATTGATGTTTGTATATATAGCACTCCACTACTCTTTTCCTTTTTTTCTATTTTCTTTGTTTTTTTAATTTTATTTTCCTCCCTTCTTTGTTGTTAAATTCACTAGCTCCACTCCTCTTATCTTGAACTTTTGATTTTATCAAGCGGAGAAGAAAACATTTTTATTACATACTCTCTCTCTCTCTCTCTATATATATATATATATATATATCTTTTTATGATAATAATAATAATAATAATAATAATAAGTAAGTGTTAAATAACTTTATAACCTTTTTATATTAACATTTATGTTTAGATGAAATGATAATAATAGGAAAAATAAGTGATAAATACAAGTTTCAACTACATGTTCCTATTGAAAGACCAATTTTTTTTTATAATTATGTTTAATAATTAGATTACAACTATAAATATTTAATACTTTTTTATAGAGTTCTTGTCATCTCAAAAATACGAAAACCAAATAAATATTTTGTTAGTTTTACTAGATCCGTCTCTCTCCTTTCTCTCTTTGTTATAGTCATTTATGTACATTCAATATTTCAAAATTCATAAAATAGACGAGATTCTAGGATGAGATTTCTTCCTTCGCCAAATACTTATTTATAGAGACGGAGCCCTTAAGGGGCATGGGGGGCCAGGCTACCCTGGTTTTTTGTAAAAAAATAAAAAATTGACCCTCTAAATTTTGTTATTTTTTCTTTAGGCCCCCATGTGTTTTTTTTTGGGTAAAAACTAATTACATATAAAAGAAATTGTTGAAAAATTATTTAATGGTGAATGTTGAAAGAGAAATTGCTGAAAAATTCTCTTTTGAATCAATTGTGAAAAAATTACTTTGTATGAAAAAAACGAAAATCGCAATTCTTTTAAATTGTAAGGAATGATAAAAAATGTCAATGTTTAATATATTATCATTATTTTTGTTAAGTAAATTTTATGTTGTTAATTATTAAAAAAAATTATATTCATATTTTTTATTATTAAAATTATTTTACATTTAAGCATGTTACATTATGCTCCAGTCCCACGGAAAAAATATTCTGACTTCGTCCCTGCTTATTTTTGCATATTTATTCCGGAAATTGCCAACAGCCACCGATACAGATACCCGACTTGAGGAAGCAAAAATGGTTGGAGTCGTCCTCGAAGCTTATTTATCTTTGTCCAAATTGGGCTGGTCCAAAACTTAACCATTCCTCTTTGTCTGTCTCGCTTTGCGTGTCCATAAACTATGGCCCAAAAGAAAATGAGAAATTTTGAGACCAAGGTGTTAACTTTGGTATTTGGATACAAAATGGGCCGACTGGTTTATGATCTTTTAATAGTGGAGATAGACTTTAAAAATGAAGTGTATTAATGGTCAACTATGTTTACTGTTGAGCATTTTAGCTTTTCAAATTGTTGGACTAGGCAGGCCCAATATGAGGTTGTTTTTCTTTTCATTCTGTTACATTTTAGCATGTTTTAATTAATGTAATATTTTGGTTTTTATTTTTATATTAATAAGAAAAGGTGGAGCAGGAAAAAATAATATTCACTCACTTCCATAGTATATTTCCAAAAATTTGCAAAATTTATGCATAGAGTTTTGTTTCATGTTTTCCTTAAAGTTATAACATGTTTAATTTAGTACTGATGGCATAATAATGAAATTACGATAGCAAACATAATAACTGTGGCATTTAACATTACCATCAAAAGAAATGGATAATTTTTCGGGACAAAAAAACATTAATAAATGAGACTCTTTTATATATGGAACGGAGAGAATAGAATTGGAACATGTAGTTTTGTGCTTCTTTTTTTATAACCTAGCCAAATTCCTCGTATGTTTAATTGCAACATAATAACTTCTTCTTCTTCTTTTTTGCTGATCGTAACATATGTTGTATTGGACTCATAATTATACCGTAAATTTTGAACACTATTTAGTCTCCTATTTCATTTATACTAGACAATTTCAACCACAAAAAATTTGAGATATTTATAAAGATCATTGTTCTTGGTGTACGTTAAACTTTCAACCGAAAACTCAATAATACATGCAAAGAGAAACAACTAACCGTTATATACTAACCTAATGGGTTAATAGAGAATCACCTAATGGTAATTAAGCAAGATATATATTTTGTTGATAATTATAGACTTTTGTATCAATCTTTAAATTAGAAAAGTGACAAACTTCCATTTGAACAGGACTAGTGATATCTTAATTACTGAGAAATATAATTTCACCATTTTTAGTAGGCATTTTTAATTTTCTGAGATCGATGTATTTATTATTCACTATTCAGTTAATTAGAGCATGATGATGTAATATTGTCGATAAGCTCTGACTCTTTCTTTCTTTCTCTTTCAAGCACACGTCCATAACGTTGACAAATGTAAAAATAAAATGAAAAAGAGCCCTAATCATTTAAAATTCAAACTCCAAGGAGAAAAGGTTTTTCCACATAAATATTTTAACAAATAGTCATGTTATTTTGTCATTGATCACAATGGCAGGCGTATATTATATACTTCTTTAGTTCTAGTTGGTTCCAAATTATAAGATTAATTATTATTGACTTTTTGAAGTTAATTTAAGATATTTTTAAATTTAAAATTGACATTAATTTCTTTAATTTTAGTCAATACAATGATAAATATTGTAAACTATTCAAAAAGTGTCGAAGAGGTTTTAGCCTAGTCGTTAAGATTGAGGTATTGTGATATTTATATCTTTAAATCTCAGATTTGATTCTCATTTCGGGTGAGTTTATTTATTTCTTTATGTGAAATTTATTTCTTGTATATGCGAGACTTGTTTGTGAGTTTATTTCTTCCTCATTCTGTGAGATTTGATTGATTCTTTGATATTATACTTGATTATGAAATTATATGATATTCTTCAAAAAATGAGGCTTTCAAAAAAAATACTATTCAAAAAATACTACTCATTCTATCATTTATTATCGTCTCAATTTTGAGTTTGACAATGTTACAAATTGACTTTCAAAAGTCAATAATAATCCTATAAATTGGAACGGATATAATATATTCTTATATCTAATAATGTGTAATTAATTAAGATGTACATAACTCGATTAAATTAATTTGCTTGGCATTTTGAAAAAAAGGAAGAAAAAAATGGAGTATTCTGATATTTAGATAACAAAGAATGAAGTGAATTGGAGGTTTAGATAACAACAGTTCTTTCTATCATCAAAAGAAAGAAAAAATTGTAATATGTATACACATAAAAGGAAATATAGAATCATGAATATCTTTATATTAATGGGAAAATATCCCATTATTGTTGTGAAGAAAGAAAATCCCACAACAGATCGAGTAGTGCTGCCAATAACATTTCTCAAGTCAATGATCATAACCACTATGTTGAAATATATATGTAAGACCATGTGGGTGCGTATTGTCAATAACTTAAGTATTTAATCCACTAACCTAACCTATCCATGATGGCTCAAGAAATATTTTCTCCATTCCTTTCAAAAGAGAGTTTTATTTTATTTTTTGGAGCTTTAATTTTATGTATATAATGTTATGACAAACTATGACAAACACAATAAATCAACGCAGAAAGATAAAGACAATAATACAAAATTTTACGTGAAAACTCAAATTGAGAAAAAATCACGGAGAAGGTAAAAGAAATCCACTAAATAAATATCTGAAGAGTACAAGATGAAGAGAGAGAACTATAAGAATTATTAGAATGTTTCTGAATATCTCTTCTCCAAAATCCTAGCACATATATTTATAGACCATAGAAAATTCCATAACCAAATAGGATAGAAAATACCAAATTGAGTATAACTAGGAAATATAATTTTCCTAAACTAAAACGGATTCTAGGTAATACCTAAATCCAAATTCAATAAGGATTCATGTCATACTCAACAAATCTCTACCTTGACTTGAATCCTCCAAATATAGCACAAACATCGAACTTTCTCCTCTTCTCAAATGCACAACTCAAGTGCATCGAACACTAACCAGGTACAAATAACGTTCGAACTTGGTACTTGATAATGGCTTCGTTAACATGTCAGCTGGATTGTCTGTAGTATCAATCTTTAAGATCTTAATGTCACCATCTTCAACAATGTCTCAAATAAAATGATACCTGACATTAATATGCTCCGTCCTCTCATGATACATCTGATCCTTAGTCAAGTGTATAACACTCTGACTATCACAATAGACAATAGTAACTCCATGATCCATGTTGATCTCTCTAAACAAGCCTCGCAACCAAATAGCTTCCTGAACAGCCTCTGTAATAGTCATATACTCTGCCTTTGTAGTAGAGAGAGCAATCGTATGCTGTAAAGTAGCTCTCCAACTAATTGCACAACCTCCAAGCGTAAATATATAACCAGTCAACGACCTCCTTCTAGCAAGATTACCAGCATAGTCTGAATCAAAATACCTTATAGAGTATCGCCATTTCTTCCAAACTCTAAACTAATATCAGAGGCACCTCGCAAGTATCTTAAAATCCATTTCACGGCTTCCAAATGAATTTTACCTGGACGTAATAAGTATCTACTTACCACACTAATGGCATGTGAAATATCTGGACGAGTACAAATCATAGCTAGCGTACATAAGGCTACCAACTGCACTAGAGTAAGGAACATCATAAACCTAACCTCCTCATCTATCTGAGGAGATGATTCAGCTGATAATCTGAAGTGAGCAACAAGAGGAGTACTCATTGGTTTGGCATCCTTCATGCCAAAATGATCTAACACCTTTGTGATATAGTCTTTCTGAGATAAGTACAATTTTTTAATTTTTCGATCTCGCTAAATCTCCATGCTAAGAATCTTCTTAGCAGCTCCTAAATCGTTCATCTCAAACTCAGTGCTTAACTGTAATTTTAGTTTACCAATCTCTGAACTGTCTTTTGCTGCAATCAACATATTATCAACATAAAGCAACAAATAGATAAATGAGTCATCCTGAAGTTTTTTGAAGTACACACAACTATCATATTGACTCCTGCTATATTCAATACCAACCATAAATGAATGAAATCGTTTATACCACGAGGCAGTTGAGTATAGTGACCCTGTGACTTATAAAGATGTTGTTTCCTCGAATGATTCAGAAAAATAGTTGTTCGCTATGAATGAGGAGATGGAATCTCTTCAGAAAAATTAGACTTGGAAGCTTGTGAAACCACCTAAAGGTAAGAAAAATATGGGCTGCAAATGGATATTTAAGAAAAAGGAAGGCATCTTAGAAGGTGAAGACGCTAGGTACAAAGCTGACTAGTAGCTAAGGGATTCAGTCAAGTCGAGGGAATTAACTTCAATGATGTGTTTTCACCAATTGTGAAACACAACTCTATTTGAGTATTACTTGGTTTGGTTGCTATGCATGATTTGAAGTTGGAACAACTCGATGTGAAAATAACTTTCTTGTATGGTGAACTTGATGAAAAGATTTATATGCGTCAACCTCAGGGATTTCAGATTCAAGGAAAGGAAGACCACATTTGCTTGTTGAAAAAGTCCTTACTCGACAACTGATAAGGCATAAGCAACATAATCTGAATACCTATATCTCTGTGATGGTTGCACTGTCCTCTTTGCCCTGTCTCTAGTGAGACTATACTGATTGTCCACATGTTCCTCCTCTGGAATTATATTCTCATCAATACAAGGAACAGAGAATTCCTTGTTCTTATAAAGCATATCAGACTCATCAAAAGTAACATCTTTTCTAATAATGACCTTTGCTGACTTCTGATCAGCACACCAAAGTCTATAACCCTTCATACCAGAACTATAACCAAGAAAAATGCATTTTTTTGCTCTAGGTTCGAGTTTTCCTTCATTCACATGTGCATATGTAGGACAATCAAACACCCTAAGAAATGAATAATCTACAAGATTACCTAACCAAACCTCTCCAGGGGTCTTACATTCTATAGTTGTGCAAAGAGAACGATTCACCAAGAAAGAAGCTGTGTTCACTGCTTCTGCCTAAAATTTCTTGCCCAAACCTGCATTTAACAACATACACCTGGTATTCTCTATTAAGGTTCTGTTCATCCGTTCTGCAACTTCATTCTGCTGTGGTGTCTTCACAACTGTACGATGTCTAACAATTCCTTTATTCTTGCAGAACTCATTGAACTCAGTCTCACAAAACTCAAGACCATTATCTGATCTGAACCTCTTAATCTATTTTCATGTCTACTTCTCAACCAAAGTCTTTCACTGTTTGAAAGTCACAAAAACGTTATTCTTATGTTTCAAGAAGTAGACTCAAACCTTTCTGGAGTAATTATCAATGAAGGTTAGTAGATAATGTGCATCGCTACCTTTGGAAGGAACCCGTGAAGGACCCCAAAGGTCTGAATGAATATAGTCCAAAGTCCCCTTTGTTCTATGAACTGCAGTCTTGAAACTAACTCGTTTCTGCTTCCCCAAGACACAATGCTCACAGAAGTCCAACTTTCCTATTTTCTATCCAGATAAAATACCTCTTTTACTCAAAGCATCCATGCCTCTTTCACTCATATGGCCTAACCTCATATGTCACAACCTGGTGGTGCCATCTGCAGTAATTGAAAAATAAATTGCATCTGAATCTGTAGTTGTAGAACCCTCTAACTTATATAAAGTGTCGACCTTGATTCCTTTCATCAACACAAGAGAGCCTCTACTAATCTTCATAACTCCACCTTCAGTTGTGTACTTACATCCGTTTTCATCTAGTGTACCCAAAGATATGAGATTCTTCTTCAAACCTAGAATATGTCTAACATCTATAATGTCCTGATTATGTCATCATGCATCTTAATTTTAATTGTACCAATGTCAATTATTTTACATTTAGAATTATTTCCCATCAAAATAATTCCACCATCAAATGGTTCATATGTGGAGAACCAATCACGAGTAAGACATATATAATAAGAACACCCAGAATCCAAAATCCAATCACTGCTAAGTCTTTCTCTGTCATCGACTACTAATAGAAGATCTTCACTATCCTCAGCAGCGCTAGCCTGAGCAGGCTTTCTTGCCCTCGATTCTGCTGGTTCTGCACATTATGTCCACTATTAATCTGACCATGTCTCCTCTCTGTTCTTTATTTTTCAACTTCGGATAATTACGCTTTATATGCCCCTTTGCATGACAGTAGTTACATCTTAAATTCTTATTCCGAGATTTTGATCTGTGTGTACTGCTGTAAGATCCCGACTTTATGAAATAAAAGTTTATTATTTTCTTTATGATTATTTTTCTAAATAGTAAAGTGCTTAATTGTTATAAATGATAGTTAAGGGTGTTATATGCAAATTATCTGATAAACAGTGTATATCGGGGAATATTCCTTTTGTCGGGGAATATTCTTTTTGTCGGAGAATATTATATTCGGTATTGTACGACGGTGCCGAAATGACAAAATTGTCAACGATAGTGGGCCCCATTATCGGATACTGAAAACGACAGTATTTGTCAACAGTATTATCACCTGCAACTGTTGAAATACCCGGTAATAAAAAGAACAGTAAAACGCGTTATTCCACAGTAGTACGTGGTATTTCACAAGCACACGGTGTTGCACAGTATTTTATATTATTGATTTAATAATTGATAAAGTAGCTATTGCATAGTATTTTGATTCAATAATTGTTACAGTAGCATCTGCATAATACTTTTTATTATTTGTCATGACACTGTAACTCATATTATCTGATATGATATTTTAGCATTATTGACAATGTCTAGAAATTCTGTCAAGGAAAAAGGTTATTTAATTGCGCGCCGTTTATACGGAAGACCCCCTTTTTCCTGTGAATGATCTGGTTGTCAATATTATAAGTCTATAATATTAACAGTGAATAATTGTTGAAAGTCTAAAATAGTGTTGATTAAAAATATGTGAAGCGTTGGTTGTAAGTTAACTTATATTTCTGTGGGACCCACACTTTATTCCGTGGGACCCATAACTATTTGATCGGTGGGACCCACAAATTATTTTCGTAGAATAATTTCTTCAGATTTTATTTTTTTTCGTGGGACCCACATGTCAGTCAATAGTAATTATCGTCAGTAAATAGTTAATTCAGTTTTTATTTTACCTTAGGGTTAAAAGTCTAAGTGAAAGCATATTCTAAGAATATACTATGGTATAAAGTATATTAAAAGAATATGTCAAGGGTATAAGAGTAATAAACCAAGAAAATTTAGAAAAAAGACTAAAATGCCCTCACCTTGATTTTCTTATAAATAGGGAGGGTTCGCTTAAGAAATTTTCACACCTTCATTGCCTATACTTCCTCTCTCTCTCTCTCTAAATTTCTTAAGTTCTCTTAGTGTGTTAGGCTATTGTGAGTATTTGTGAGAATACTTGTATTATCCGAAGTTAGTAAACTTCATAGAAAGTAACATCCAGTCATTTGTTAACTAAGGTAGGGAATATCATTTCTTTCATACTCATATATAATATCATTTGATTTCATGTTCGTAAGTGATATTATACTTATAACGGTTGTTATTCATTCTGTATTAATTTGTGGGGATAACCTGTCCGTGCGGTATGACGCATGCCTGGTGAATATCCATTTGTATTCATTTCTTATTATTCTGTGGGAATAACCTGTATGTATGGAGTGCCGTACCTGGTGAATAACCCTTTGTATTCATTCCTTATTAATCTGTGGGTATAACCTGTTCGTGCGGATTGACGCATGCCTGGTGAATAACCCTTTGTATTCATTACTTATTAATCTTTTGTGGAAATAATCTGTCTACGCGAATTAACGCATGACAGGTGAAAATCCATTTGCAGTTCGTATATTCTTTTATACTCGTATAAAATATCATTTCTTTTGTACTCTTTAAGGGATATCTTTTTCTTTCATATTTCTCCATTTATGATAAGAAATCTTTGTTTGTTTCCAAAACCTTATTTTTTAAATGGTGAAAATCCCTAAAAATTAGTAGAATATCCTTAATAGTTTGTGCTTCATCTAATATCTTTTCACTTGAATCTTTCTATTTCGTTTTATACGTTATAGTTGAATCATGGAATAATTTCTTGAATATCATTCTTGAATTTGACTCCACAATTTGGTCATCATGTTGGCAATTTGGTCAATCTTCGATACTGATTAAATTATAAATCTTTTCTTATCCTTAATCTTACTGTATCATTGTCATCATCCTCATCCTCATACTTAAATTGTGGTGATAGTTCTCTTTAGCCCGTAGTGCAAAGATGAACTGGCGTGACATGATTTTGACCAAACTGTGTATTGGTATAATCATGACTTTTGGTGTTACAAATAAAGGCGTATGGTGAAAGTTCTCTTTGGCCCGTAGTGCAAAGATGAACTGGCGTTTGGTATGATCATGACCGGTGATGTTACAAATAAATATCTTTGGCACATAGTGCAAAGAGAGGCTGTTGAATATAAACTGTTGATTTGGATGTTCATAAACATGAACTATTGATTGGTGTTACAGGGATAAAATATTGGTGATGATCCTTTAACTTATAGAAGATGGTAGATATTATAATCTACTTGACTCTTCTAATGGATTGTTCGTTCCGTTGCAGTTGTTGTTGTTGAACAATTATAATATCTTTAAATCACTGATTTATTATTGTTGAAGACTAAAGATAATTTTTATTCTTCATTATCTTAGTCATGATATTTCTTACTGGGCTATTTGTGCTCACCCTTTTTCTTTTTGTTCCATTGTTCTCCTTAGGAAAAGAGAGTGTAGCGGGGACTAGCCGGGAAATGAAGTGATGGTCCGAGATAATAGAAGTATCTCAATACCTTACTATTAGTGTGACAATAAGTGTATCGAGAATTTAAGATGTATTTGTATTGTGTTGTCGTATTTTGCACAACACTTATTAGTTGTAAATGGGAAAATTCGTATTTGTATTTGTATTTTGTGGAATGTTATTGGCGACTCAAAATGGGTTGTATGGACCTATTTTGGGGCGTCACAACTTCCACTTTTTGAACTTCTCTCAACTAACCTCCCCTTTGCAAACAATCCAACACCTTGCTCATCACTTTTCTCAAAAGTCATCTCAGAATCTAGTTTTTGTTTACTCATAAGATTCGTCTTAACATCAATATTCTGCAACTCAGTTACAATTGAATTAAATTTAGTGATATAAGATTTGAGTACCTTCTGACATATACAAGGTGTAAAGACGTTGTTTAAGTCTCAATCTATTGGTGAAGGACTTCATCAAATAGAGAGACTCTAATTTCTTCTACAAATCAACAACTGTAGTTTTCGCTAATACCTCTTGCAACACATCATTCAGAAGGCACAATTGAATTGTCAAAAGTGTTTTTATCATCTATAGTTTGTCAATCTGACTCAGATATCTCGCTAGCTTTCTTCGTCTCCCAATCCTTATCAGACATATCTACAGGCTTCACTGACTTCCCTACAATAGTTTTCTTCAAGCCTTGCTGAGTAAGAACAGCCTTCATCCGAACCTGCCAAAGATTGAAACTAATATTCTCATCGAATTTGTCAATATCAAATTTTGTTGATGAAGTCGAACTGAATGTCATAGTATGGATCGATAATAATCAGGCTCTTGATACCAGTTTGTTATGACAAATTATGACAAACACAATAAATCAACGTAGAAAGATAAAGATAATAACACAAGATTTTACGTGAAAACCCAAATCGGGAAAAAACCACGGAGAAGACAGAAGAAATCCACTAAATAAATATCTGAAGAGTACAAGATAAAGAGAGAGAACTATAAGAATTATTAGAATATTTCTGAATGAATATGATCAATATCTCTTCTCCAAAATCCTAATACCTATATTTATTAGCCATAGAAAATTTCATAACTAAATAGGATAAGAAATACTAAATTGAGTATAACTAGGAAAGATAATTTTCCTAAATTAAAACGGATTCTAGGTAATACCTAAATCTAAATCCAATAAGGATTCATGTCATATTCAACATATAAAAATATGTGTGTCCTTGTTTAAAGAACAAAATGAAGAGTGGCAAGATGTTTCAAAATGAAAATAATGTTCCTAATAAGAAATAACTAAAGTTGGGTTTCATTTAAGGGAAATGATATATCTCTTGCTGTAAAATATTATGACTTTTGTTGCGAGTAAACACATAAAAAAAATTAGGAAAATAATATATATTGTGAATGTATATGACAACTTTTTAATTGTCAATTACGTGAATAAGTATTATTAGCAATAATTTTTTTGTCGAGATGTGTAATAAGTGGGACTCTCCTATAATTCTTACTAATCACATGTATTGATAAGTTTCGTAATTATATAAATTTATCGCAATACATAGCAAGACTCAATAAATTATCCTTGTATTTTTACTTATTTATATAATGTGACATTGTATCTGGTTGTAATAAAAGTCATAATATTTTATCGCAAGATGATCTTCATATATTTAATAACAACATTTAAATTGAATTAAGAGGTTAATTTTTTTTAAAGAGTTATTATATAATACTTGGTTCCAAAAGTCAACCCTTTTAATTTGTGTAATCCTTTAATTTATAATATTCAAAATAATATATAATATTATTAAAAGTTTTATCATACCATAACTAACCCTATAGTTTAATGCTTTAATTAACCGTAGAAGTAAAGCCTAATTTCCTCATCCGGTGGATGTGCCGTGTCGTGCCGTCACAACCACTCTTCTTCTCTTAATTTAATGACAAAACAAATGTATAATAAATTTATTAATATTAATAAAATCCGTATTTTAATCAACATATATGTTACTATTTAAAATATCAAATGAATTATTTTAATGTACCTTAGCATGAAAATAAGCTGAAAAAATTAAGCACGTACCTCAACTTAAGCAAAGATTAAGCATGAAAGCTAGACACATTCACCATGTAAAAATATAACATAAAAATTATATATATATATATATATATATATATACACTACAATTACAAATAGCGTTATTAAATTTTATACCAATTAGCTAGGGTTTTTCAAGCTTTAAACAAGTGTATGAAAAAGTACAAGAAAATTACTTGCGGAAAAAAAGGAAGAGAATATATCAAAATGATCATAAATAATGTTTCTTTTCCCTAATGAAAGTGAAAAATAAATTTAGCAAAACAAAAAAGTGAAAAATAAATAACATTATACAAAACCAATTGTGGAGACCTCAATGGTGCAATGGGTTTGGGCCAGTGGGAACGAGGCGCTTATTGACACTGTAGTGTGGGTCGATCTCCGGTTCAACCGGGGCGGCATGTTTCCGATGGTGGTGGTGGTGGTGGTGATGATGGTAGTGCATGAAGTCGAATTTTCTTGATAGTGATCTCTTATTGTTTAGATGGTGGTAGTTATAAGAAAAATGTGTGTGATCAAAATTGTGTGATCCACAAAAGAATAAAAAGAGGAGGAGGAGAGAGAGTAAAACAATGACTTTTGGTGACAGTGGCGGAACCAGGATCCTATCAAAGGAGGGTTAAAATCTTTAAGTAAAAAAAAATTAGGGTCCTTAACATTAATATACAACAATTAGAAAATAATTACAAAAATAAAGCACACACAAAATAATTACAAAATAATTACACACAAAATACTGGCGAGAGGAAGAGGAAAGAGGAAGGAGGGAGGGAGAGGGGGAGGGAGGAGGGAGAGGGAGGTGGGAGGGGGAAGGAAGGCGGTAGGAAGGAGGGAGGCGAAGGGAGGGAGGTGGCGGGAGGAGAGAGGGAGGGCGACGGGAGGGAGGGAGGGAGGGAGGCGGAGGGAGGGGGGAGGCGGTGGGGGAAGGGAGGAGGGTTGGTTACAGGTGGGAATAACACCCTTAATACAGAGGTAACCAACCTTAAATACAAAGGTAACCAAAACTTAATACGAAGGTAACCAACCCTTAATATAAAGGTAACCAAACCTTAATACAGAGATAACCAACCTTTAATACAAATGTAACCAAACCTTAATACGAAGGTAACCAACCCTTAATATAAAGGTAACCAAACCTTAATACAGAGGTAACCAAACATTAATACAGAGGTAACCAACTTTTAATACAAAAGGTAACCAACCCTAAATACAATGGTAACAAAAACTTAATACAAAAAGTATCCAAATTTAAAACAGAGGTAACTAACCTTTAATATAAAGGTAACCAAACTGTAATACAAAGGTAACCAAACCTTAATACAGAGGTAACCAACCTTAAATACAAAGGTAACCAAAACTAGTTACTACACTAAAACACACACAATATACAAGAAGGCAGGCGGGAAGGAGGCAGGGGAGAGGGGTAGGGAAGAGGAAGGAGGGAGGGGGAAGAAGGGGAGGGGGAAGGGAAAGGGGGGAGGCAGGGGAGGGAGGAGGGAGGGGGAAGGTAGACGGGGGGAGGGAGGCGGAGGGAGGCGGCAGTCGGGAAGGGAGGGAGGCGGCGGTCGGGGAGAGGGAGGGCGGCGGGAGGGAGGAGAGAGAAATGGAAAGAGAAGAAGAAGAAGAAATGGAAAGAGGTGAGAGGAGAGAGAATACTTTTGTAAATAAAAATGAAAAAGTGTAATACTTTTGTAATTATTTTATGGATGTATGATTTTTGTAATTATTTTCAAAAATGTACTAATATATGTAATTTATCCAAAAAATTATTTACGACAGGCCCAAAAGCCCATTCAGCTGAAGGACAGCCCACGTGGGTAACCAGCAACTGCCCAAGTCCACGCGGGAACCAAAAGAAATCAGCAAACCGAAATCTTCACCCACCAAAGCTTAAGCCCAATTGAACGAAATCAAATTCAAAATTTGAAGTGGGACCCAGCTGTCAGTCAAAGTAGCCACTGGGGACATCAGAACATCACCCCCAAGGCCAACCGCGTGATCAGCAGTCCGATTTAACCAAAAAGAAATTTGTTGATGGAGAACCCACTGAAAAATCGATCAGCACGGGGCCAAAACCAGCAGCCACGGTCAAACCCTATTCTTGCCATGCTCAAACACAATCAAATTCCAGCCAAGAACATGCCTGAACTCAATCGAAAAGAATAGACCTCACCCAAATTCCGATTACAGAATCTGCAGAGAACCATGGCCTCGACGGAAGGAAACACCAAATTGACCAAACATAGGATCCGGCCAATCAAAGCAAACACCCAAAATAATCAAAGAAACTAAATCCTATGATAAACTCGGTAAGAAACCGACATCACAAAATCCATAGCAAACAGATTAAGCACAGAAACCAATTTAACAAATGATAAACAAGATGCGTTTGATAAATTGATTGCAGATAAAACAGATCCATTAACAAACATCCAGATCTGAACAAAAAGATAAGCAATAAAGCATTAAGTCCAGACCGGAGACCACACAGAACCACCGGAACCCAAACCACCGACGAGAACAGTTCATAATCTGAGTTAAGGAGATTGGGGGGTCAAGAAAGGCAAAATCGCCTGAAGCTACGCCGGAGTGCGGAAGATACCAGGGTCAGTTAACCCCCTGGTTCCGCCTCTGTTTGGTGATGAAATGTGTGAAATCTTCAAAATCATAGTGGGGAAAGGAGAAGAGAGATCATGGGGAGGGAGGGAGAGAGAGGGAGAAATGAGAATTAGGATTCTTTCCATTTCATGGTTTAAATTTAAAATGTGTTGGAATGTGACATCATGATGATGAGAAGAAAAAATAATGATGGAAAATATATAAAAAATAGAGACTCTCCATTTCAAAGGATCCTAATTGTAAGACCCCGAATTTAAGAAATAAAAGTTTATTATTTTCTTTATGATTATTTTTCTAAATAGTGAAGTGCTTAATTGTTATAAATGGAAGAAAAAAATGGATGGATGATATAAATGGAAGAAAAAATGGATGGATGATATAAATGGAAGAAAAAATGGATGGATGATATTAAAAGAATATGTCAAGGGTATAAGAGTAATAAACCAAGAAAATTTAGGGAAAAAACTAAAATGCCCTCACCTTGATTTTCCTATAAATAGGGAGGGTTTGCTTAAAACATTTTCACACCTTCATTGCTTATACTTTCCCTCTCTCTCTAAATTTCTCAAGTTCTCTTAGTGTGCTAGGCTATTGTGAGTATTTGTGAGAATACTAATATTATTCGAAGTTAGTAAACTTCATAGAAAGTAACATCCAGTCTTTTGTTAACGAAGGTAGGGAATATCATTTCTTTCATACTCATATATAATATCATTTGCTTTCATGTTCGTAAGTGATATTATACTCATAAAGGTTGTTATTCATTCTGTATTAATTTGTGGGGATAACCTGTCCGTGCGGTATGACGCATGCCTGGTGAATATCCTTTATATTCATTCCTTATTATTCTGTGGGAATAACCTGTATGTACGAGTGTCGTACCTGGTGAATAACCCTTTGTATTTATTCCTTATTAATTTGTGGGTATAACCTGTCCGTGCGGATTGACGCATGCCTGGTGAATAACCCTTTGTATTCATTACTTATTAATCTTTTGTGGAAATAACCTGTCTACGCGAATTATCGCATGACGGGTGAAAATCCATTTGCAGTTTCATATATTCTGTTATACTCGTATAACGTATCATTTCTTTTGTACTCTTTAAGGGATATCTTTTTCTTTCACATTTCTCCATTTATGATAAGAATCTTTGTTTGTTTCCAAAACCTTATTTTTTTTAAATGGAGAAAATCCCTGAAAATTAGTAGAATATCCTTAATAGTTTGTGCTTCATCTAATATCTTCTCACTTGAATCTTTCTATTTCATTTTATACGTTATAGTTGAAGCATGAAATAATTTCTTGAATATCATTCTTGAATTTGATTCCACAATTTGGTCATCGTGTTGGCAATTTGGTCAATCTTTGATACTGATTAAATTATAAAGCTTTTTTATCCTTAATCTCACTGTATCATTGTCATCATCCTCATCCTCATACTTAAATTGTGGTATTAGTTCTCTTTGGCCCGTAGTGCAAAGATGAACTGGCGTGACATGATTTTGACCAAACTGTGTATTGGTATAATCATGACTTTTTGTGTTACAAACAAAGGCGTATGGTGAAAGTTCTCTTTGGCCGGTAGTGCAAAGATGAACTGGCGTTTGGCATGATCATGACCAGTGATGTTACAAATAAATATCTTTGGCACGTAGTGCAAAGAGAGGCTGTTGAATAATAAATTGTTGATTTGGTTGTTCATAAACAGGAATTGTTGATTGGTGTTACAGGGATAAAATATTGGTGGTGATCCTTTAACTCATAGAAGATGGTAGATATTATAATCTACTTGACTCTTCTAATGGATTGTTCGTTCCGCTGCAGTTGTTGTTGTTGAACAAATATAATATCTTTAAATCTCTGATTTATTATTGTTGAAGACTAAAAATAATTTTTATTCTTCTTTATCTTAGTCATGATATTTCCTACTAGGCTATTTGAGCTCACCCTTTTCAGTTTTGTCCCATTGTTCTTCTCAAGAAAGGAAAATGTAGCTGGGACTAGCCGGGGAGTGGAGTGATGGTTCGAGTTAGTGGTTGTCCTCATCAAGTTATAACATAGTTTAATAATAATTGTACTGGAGACTTAAAACGTGTGTTGCCGTCTTTTTACGGCATTGTAATAATTTGAGTTTGGATACTGTGGTACCATACAATACGATATTTTTTTGGAAAGTCACAGTATATGTGTAGTCGTATTTTGCACGACAAATATTAGTTGTATATGAGAAAATTCGTATTTGTATTTGTATTTTTGTAGAATGTTATTGACGACTCAAAATGGGTTGTGTGGACCTATTTTGGGGGCGTCACAGTTGGTATCAGAGCTTAGGGATATGATCTCTGGTAGAGATCTGGGATTAGAACTAGGAGGGGAGAGACGAGTAAAATCCTTCGCTAGTGTGTCCTACCTAAGCTATTTTTGTTATTTAAGTAATTGGTTTGGTTATAGGGATAAGATGTTGCATATTTATTTCTTTAACTAATCTTTATTTTGTGATCACATTTCAGAATGGCATCTGAAAACCAAGAGATTCACTATGAGACTATTGTGGCTGAAAACCAGGAAGCCACAAATAATACGGGTGCAAACTCAGAACACCATGATGCTAATCATGATGCTAACAACCGGATGAATGATGAATTTTTTAGGAACTTCATGCAATACATGCAGAACCAGGCGAGAAGAGCTCCTGTCTACAATACTGGCAGAAACGCTGATAATGTACGGATGGTCACTGCCAAGCAGTTCAAAGAATTGGGACCACCTGAATTTTTCGGCAAGCCAGATCCACTCAAGGCAGAGTCGTGGCTTAAACAATTAACGAAGATATTTGATGTACTGCGTTGCACGGACGACCAAAAGGTTCCTTTTGCCACCTTCATGTTGCGAGGAGAAGCAGATCATTGGTGGGAATCTGTGAAACGTACCCATCGCTCGGCACTCGAGATGTCTTGGGTCGAGTTCCAGGAATTATTTAACGAGAAGTATTTTCCGGAAAGTATTCGCCATATGAAGGAGGTAGAATTCATTAAACTGGAACAGAACAACATGACGGTGTCACAGTACGAAGCCAAGTTTGTCGAGCTGTCGCGTTTTGCATCCCATTTGGTGGACACTGAGAAACGGATGACACAAATGTTCCTACGAGGTTTGAAACTAGAGATTCGCAAATATCTCGTTTCTCATAAAATTTGTATATACGCAGATGTCGTGGATAGGGCTCAAGTAGTGGAGCAAGAAAGGGGACTACTACAACCAGGAAGCAACACCCAACCACGAGAGCAAAATCACGGTAATAATCGTAATGGTGGCGGAAATTATCGAAATAATGATAATCAGCGAGGAGGGAATCACAACACCGGAAATGGTAACCACTTCGGTGGTAATCCTGGCCCGGATAACAGAAGGAGTGAGTCAAGTGGCAACAATTCCAAGAAGAGGAGATTCAACAACAACCATGGAAAGACACCAACGTCAGCACCAGTACCAGCACCAGTTTCGAAGGAAGGAGAACGACCACCAGTTAGATGTTTCAGGTGTGGGAAAGAAGGACACATTAGTCCAAATTGTACACAAGCGCCATCCCAAGTATGTTACAATTGTGGAAAGGAAGGCCATATAACTCGCTTTTGTCATGTAGCGAAGTCAAGTCCAGCTGCGATGATGACACCGAAGGCGGTCACGGATAAGTCAAAGACTGTAGTTCAAGGGAGAGCTTTTGTTGTGACGTCACAAAAAGCGCAGAATTCGAACGAGGTTATTACGGGTAAACTACTTATTAACTCTTGTGAAGTCTATGCCTTATTAGATACTGGTTCTACCCACTCTTTTATTTCACCAACATGTGCTCAACGCCTGAATTTGACTCCTGAAAATTAGATTTTGACTTATCTGTCGAAACACCATTAGCACAAACATTCGTTACATCTACAGTCTATAAATCTTGCTTTGTTCAAATCGGCACCCTCACATTACCTGTTGATCTTATCTCCTTGAACATGCATGAATTTGATGTGATTTTAGGAATTGATTGGTTAATTGCTCATCATGCTAAAATTGATTGCTTTCGTAAGGTCATTATTTTTCATATTCCTAATAAACCTATTATGCGAACTCAAGCAACCAAACCATTGAAATCAATAACCATCATTTCTAGTCACAAAGCCATTCGTTTATTGAAAAACGGATGTCAAGCCTTCTTAGCTCATGTAACGGATTTAAACAAAAGTACGTCAGATTTGAATAATATTTCTGTTGTTAATGAGTTCCCTGACGTATTTTCCGAAGAACTTCCTGGCCTACCCCCAGACCGTGAAATTGAATTTTGTATCGACCTGGAACCCGGTATGAAACCCATTTCCAAAACCCCATATCGAATGGCTCCTATTGAACTTCAAGAGTTAAAAGTCCAACTACAGGAGTTGTTAGACAGCGGTTTCATACGTCCGAGTACATCGCCTTGGGGTGCTCCTGTTTTATTCGTAAAGAAGAAAGACGGGAGTATGAGACTTTGCATTGACTATCGGGAGTTAAACCATGTCACCATCAAAAATAGGTACCCGTTACCTCGCATTGATGACCTGTTCGACCAGTTACAAGGTGCTCAATTCTTTTCAAAGATCTATCTTCGTTCTGAATATCATCAGTTGAAAGTTAAAGCTGATGACATTCCAAAGACTGCCTTTAGAACTAGGTACGGGCATTATGAATTCCTAGTCATGTCTTTTGGATTGACTAATGCTCCTGCTGCTTTCATGGATATGATGAACCGGATATTCAAGGAATATTTGGATCATTTCGTGGTTATCTTCATTGATGACATTCTCATATATTCTAAAAGTCGTGAAGATCATGAGCAACACTTGAGGCTGATACTCCAAAAGCTTCGTAAAAACAAGTTATATGCTAAGTTGAAGAAATGTGAATTCTGGCTTGAGGAAGTTGCATTCCTTGGTCACTTGGTTTCTAAAGAAGGAATCTCGGTTGACCCGGCGAAGATTGAAGCAGTATCAAATTGGGAACAACCCAAGTCAGTAACCGAAGTACGAAGCTTTTTGGATCTAGCTGGTTATTATCGGAGATTCGTAGAAGGATTTTCTCGAATAGCCGTTCCATTAACTCAACTGACTCAGAAAAGCACAACATTCAAATGGAGCGAAGAATGCGAGAAGAGTTTTCAAGAACTCAAAAGAAGGCTCATTTCAGCACCTGTATTGGCAATACCATCAGGATCGGAAGGATTTGTCATCTACAGCGACGCTTCAAGCAAAGGACTAGGTTGTGTTCTCATGCAACATGGGAAGGTTATAGCCTATGCATCTCGGCAACTCAAGGAATATGAGAGGAATTATCCTACCCATGATCTAGAGTTGGCAGCAGTCGTTTTTGCGTTGAAGATTTGGAGACATTACTTGTATGGAGAGAAAGTGGAGATCTATACAGACCACAAAAGTCTCAAATATTTCTTCACCCAGAAGGAACTCAACATGCGACAACGGCGTTGGCTCGAGCTGTTGAAAGATTACGATCATACCATCCTGGAAAGGCGAACGTAGTAGCTGATGCATTGAGTAGAAGATCATATGCAAGTACGAGTGCGTTATTGACATCTCAAAGGCCTATTTTGGATGATTTACAAAAGATGGAGATAGAGTTAAAGACTCCAGGAACCCACGTGAAGGTCGCACATATACAAGTAGAACCGGCTTTAATCGACAAAATTAAAGTTGCTCAAGTTACAGACCCAGAGTTGATGAATATGAAAAAGAAGGTACAAGAAGGTGCTATTCCAGAAGCAAGAGTCGACGAAGAAGGAATACTGCGAATCAACTCTAGACTGTGTGTTCCTAACGATTCTGACTTGAAATACAAAATCATGATGGAGGCACACAACACACCATTTACAATCCACCTTGGAAGTACCAAAATGTATCATGATCTTCGACATACATTTTGGTGGAACAATATGAAGAGAGAGATCGCAGAGTTTACCTCAAGATGTTTAACTTGTCAACGTGTCAAGGCGGAACATCAAGTACCAAGGGTCCATTGCAACCACTTGAAATTCCAGAATGGAAGTGGGAACACATCAACATGGATTTCGTGACAGGTCTTCCCAAAGTTTCTCAAGGCTTAGACGCAGTTTGGGTCATTATAGATAGATTGACCAAGTCTGCTCATTTCTTGCCTATACGAGAAAACTATTCACTTGAGCGTCTTGCTAGTATGTATATAAGCGAGATTATCAGATTGCATGGCATGCCAATATCTATCGTTTCTGATCGAGATCCTAGGTTCACTTCACGATTTTGGGTCAGCTTGCAAAAAGCTATGGGCACTGAATTACGATTCAGTTCTGCATATCATCCCCAAACAGACGGGCAATCGAAAAGGACTATTCAAACCCTCGACGATCTATTAAGACTCTGCGTACTAGACTTCAAAGGAAGTTGGGACAAATACTTGCCATTGGTGGAATTCTCTTACAACAACAGTTATCAAGCAAGTATAGGCATGGCTCCCTTCGAGGCGTTGTATGGACGAAGGTGTCGATTTCCAGCATGTTGGGATGAAGTAGGTGAGGAAAAATTGTTGGGACCCGAGTTGATACGTATGACTACGGAAAAGATCCAAATGATCCGACAACGTATACAAACAGCTCAAGATCGACAAAAGAGTTATGCTGATCTTCATCGAAGAGACGAGGAATTCAATGTTGGAGATCATGTATTTTTACGTGTTGCTCCGTGGAAAGGTGTTACGCGATTCGGAAAGAGAGGAAAGCTTAACCCTCGATTTATCGGTCCATTTGAAATCCTCGACTGAGTAGGAACTGTGGCCTACAGACTCGCCTTACCGCCGAACATGTCTCGTGTTCATAATGTTTTTCACATATTCATGCTACGTAAATATGTGAAAGATCCAAACCACGTTATTGAATTAGAACCAGACGAGATAGTAGAGGATTTAACGTATGAGGAGATACCTGTCAAGGTCTTAGATAAGAAGAAGCAGATTCTACGCTCAAAGGTTATACCTCAAGTCAAAGTTTTATGGAAAAACCATGATGTTGAGGAAATGACCTGGGAGTTAGAATCCGAGATGAGAGCAAAGTATCCTCACCTTTTCGAAATGCCAAGTACGTACGTCAATTTCGAGGACGAAATTTCATAAGGAGGGGAGATTGTAAGACCCCGAATTTATGAAATAAAAGTTTATTATTTTCTTTATGATTATTTTTCTAAATAGTGAAGTGCTTAATTGTTATAAATGGAAGACAAAATGGATGGATGATATAAATAGAAGAAAAAATGGATGGATGATATAAATGGAAGAAAAAATGGATGGATAATATTAAAAGAATATGTCAAGGGTATAAGAGTAATAAACCAAGAAAATTTAGAGAAAAGACTAAAATGCCCTCACCTTGATTTTTTTATAAATAGGGAGGGTTTGCTTAAGAAATTTTCACACCTCATTGCTTATACTTTCTCTCTCTCTAAATTTCTCAAGTTCTCTTAGTGTGCTAGGCTATTGTGAGTATTTGTGAGAATACTAATATTATCCGAAGTTAGTAAACTTCATAGAAAGTAACATCCAGTCTTTTGTTAACGAAGGTAGGGAATATCATTTCTTTCATACTCATATATAATATCATTTGCTTTCATGTTCGTAAGTGATATTATACTCATAAAGGTTGTTATTCATTCTGTATTAATTTGTGGGGATAACCTGTCCGTGCGGTATGACGCATGCCTGGTGAATATCCTTTATATTCATTCCTTATTATTCTGTGGGAATAACCTGTATGTACGAGTGTCGTACCTGGTGAATAACCCTTTGTATTTATTCCTTATTAATCTGTGGGTATAACCTGTCCGTGCGGATTGACGCATGCCTGGTGAGTAACCCTTTGTATTCATTACTTATTAATCTTTTGTGGAAATAACCCGTCTACGCGAATTATCGCATGTCGGGTGAAAATCCATTTGCAGTTTCATATATTCTGTTATACTCGTATAACGTATCATTTCTTTTGTACTCTTTAAGGGATATCTTTTTCTTTCACATTTCTCCATTTATGATAAGAATCTTTGTTTGTTTCCAAAACCTTATTTTTTTTAAATGGAGAAAATCCCTGAAAATTAGTAGAATATCCTTAATAGTTTGTGCTTCATCTAATATCTTTTCACTTGAATCTTTATATTTCATTTTATACGTTATAGTTGAAGCATGAAATAATTTCTTGAATATAATTCTTAAATTTGATTCCACAATTTGGTCATCGTGTTGGCAATTTGGTCAATCTTTGATACTGATTAAATTATAAAGCTTTTCTTATCCTTAATCTCACTGTATCATTGTCATCATCCTCATCCTCATACTTAAATTGTGGTATTAGTTCTCTTTGGCCCGTAGTGCAAAGATGAACTGGCGTGACATGATTTTGACCAAACTGTGTATTGGTATAATCATGACTTTTTGTGTTACAAACAAAGGCGTATGGTGAAAGTTCTCTTTGGCCGGTAGTGCAAAGATGAACTGGCGTTTGGCACGATCATGACCAGTGATGTTACAAATAAATATCTTTGGCACGTAGTGCAAAGAGAGGCTGTTGAATAATAAATTCTTGATTTGGTTGTTCATAAACAGGAATTGTTGATTGGTGTTACAGGGATAAAATATTGGTGGTGATCCTTTAACTCATAGAAGATGGTAGATATTATAATCTACTTGACTCTTCTAATGGATTGTTCGTTCCGCTGCAGTTGTTGTTGTTGAACAAATATAATATCTTTAAATCTCTGATTTATTATTGTTGAAGACTAAAGATAATTTTTATTCTTCTTTATCTTAGTCATGATATTTCCTACTGGGCTATTTGAGCTTACCATTTTCAGTTTTGTCCCATTGTTCTTCTCATGAAAGGAAAATGTAGCTGGGACTAGCCGGGGAGTGGAGTGATGTTTCGAGTTAGTGGTTGTCCTCATAAAGTTATAGCATAGTTTAATAATAATTGTACTGGAGACTTAAAACGTGTGTTGCCGTCTTTTTACGGCATTGTAATAATTTGAGTTTGGATACTGTGGTACCATACGGTACGATATTTGTTTGGAAAGTCACAGTATATGTGTGGTCGTATTTTGCACGACAAATATTAGTTGTATATGAGAAAATTCGTATTTGTATTTGTATTTTTGTAGAATGTTATTGGCGACTCAAAATGGGTTGTGTGGACCTATTTTGGGGGCGTCACACTAATCTGAGAAATGAAGATTTTTAGATGTGGAGTTGAGGACAACTTATATGTGGTAGAGTAGTACGTAGCATATGAAATTGTTTTGAAAGTTGACATGGGATTGTGTTCGCTTCCATTATACTCTCTTTATTAATTACACATAGAATATTGTAATATATACGAATTTAAATACTCTTTTCGTTTCTTTTTATTTGTCATTTAGAAAAAAAGAAATAATTTATTTTTATTTGTCGTTCATAGATTTCAAAAAAAATAATTAATTAATAACCTAAATTCCTATATCATCCAACCATTAAATATTAATTTATTTTCCTTTCCTCTTTTCGATCTATTTTAAGAGGATAATATTGAGATTTGATATCTAACTTAATAATCTATGTGCTTCTTCTTAGTACTTGTTCGTCAACCTATGGAGCATTTGTTGATTTTGAAATTTCAAACGCACTTAAAATTTTATTAGTGTACAAATAGTTTATTTCATACGTAATTTATTTAACTCACAAATACAGTATTTACACTTCAAACATAACGCACCAAACGATAGGGATACAAATGCTCTAAACCAAACAATATAATTAATTAACACCCTAAACATCAATAAAACAGAGGGAGTATATACATGTGTGTGACAGGAATTTTTATTAGGAGGTCCAGGTCTTTCTAAGACCTTCCTATACATTTTCGACACGTGTAATGGTCATACACAATTAATACAAATTGGCTCCCACATGTTATGAACTATTGGTTAAAAAAGTAATTATTGTACACGTGTCAAAAAGGTATAGGAAGGTCCTTTTCTTAGTTGAAAGACCTGAACCTCCTAATAAAAACTCGTGTGACAGGGTGTGTGTAAGAGAGAGAGAGAGAGTTATGAAGTCCGAATGATACGGAGGGGGAGCAGAAATGTGTATCATTCTCCCAATGAAATGAAACTTCCTTGGCATTAAAGGAACAAAGGATCATTAAAGGCAGCTGCTTGTCAAACGTATATAGGTTTATGTATCTATACATATAAATGTGTGTATATAATACATGCTCAATATAACATCATAGCTACATGCATCTTCATATTTTACGGACAACAAAAGAGAAATGCCACTTATTGATATGAATTTTTCTCATGAAAATGCTCGCATACTAGTTCCAAAAAATTAGTTAGTCATCAACTATTATATATAAAAGCAGGACAAGCTATCTTATCCACTTTCAATTTAAAATTAATTGAAATCAATTTGGAATCAATTTGGACAACCGATTCTTTTAATTGAAAAATTCACTGAGTCAACTCTTAATTAATTAAGAGTTAACTCGGTCAATTAAAAAACTCACCCAAGTTTGGAATTGAGTTCATCCTTCAATCGACAAAACCCCGTCGGTGTCTCCTAAGATTTCCCCGATTCTTCCTCTTCATCTTCCTCTTCACTACCTTCTCTTTCCCCGTGGATCAGAAACCTACATTCCTCAGTACCCCTATTCCACTTCCATATATCTGTTGCCCTTCTCTCGCTCCTTTCAATTTTCCACTCAAGTGATAAATCCCTCCCCCTTCTCCTTATCTCAACCTACTTAACTACTCTTTTGGCAGCGGCATCGGGTGTCCTGTTGAGTTCTGCGCCGAGAATTGGGGAGTATTCGAATTGAATTTTCTCAGATGATGAGAGATCAGAGCAGGGAGGGGTGTCAATGGGATACATGAAACAATTACAACAACGAGAGAAGGTCGGTGCTTTCCGTTTATCTGCGAAAGGTAATATTTGAATCCATACTTTGCGTGTGTATAAGAGAGTTTCTTGGTTTGTGAATATATATAAGACAATAATTTCCTCCCTGAAGCATTGATTTATCAACTGTATTCCGTATCTATATTGTTATGATTTTTTACTGATACTTCCTTTTAGCTTTAACAACTTAAATTGTCTTTTAATTGTGGATGTCATCTGATTTGTTGGAGATTAGGAAATCAACGCGTGAAGGAGGGTGATCGGAATGAAGGAGATACTCTGTAACTCTCCTTCACAAACTGAACATAATCCACCTCCTGCTTTGCGGTGTCAACGGCGATTTCGAAACACTCCGTAACTCCCCTACACGAACAGAACATAATTAATTTGTAGCAATGAACGAAAATCATGTTTATTTGTGCTTTCCATGGCAATATTTCTAATACTCTAACCCAATTGATTTGTTCTTCAAGTCCAATTTAACTTTGAATTGGCGATTTAAAATGGTGCACATTATATGTTTGGTCAAATGCCAAGAAAGGATATACCTTGGTCAACGAATGTGCTGCGTGAGTCCTTCTTTTTCCATGAAAGTTCTTTATTTTTTGTTGAATTAGTAGAAAGTTGTACAAATGTGGAACTAGATGTATGCAGTTATCCTTATCTTTTCTCCTTGCTAATTTTTGATAGGATTCTAAAGCACAGGTGACAACAATACACCTAATAATTGGATCGCTGCAAAGGTTGCACATAGGGATACCTTAACTCATAAGGTTACAAGGGTAATAATTGTTACATAATGTATTTTCATTAAGTTTTGTAGCCTGATTTTGTTCAATCTCTGATATATAGCTCTCTTGCTTTGGTAGTATTCTGCAAAGCTTTTGAAGAAGCCTGATCAGTGTAGATCTGTTTATGCATGTTCACATCTATTTTGGGTTGACGATCAAGATAATATCAAGGACGGTGAGAGGTGCATCACCATGCCTTCAGCATTTTTTAAAATGCCTTATTAAATATTCACGTATTAATGAAATTGCATCATTACCTGCATGTCATGTGGTTCTTTTAATCATGTGTGGAATATATTTAATGAATTTAAAAGGCTCCTATTTCCACAAGCTCTTCAAGTTTTGTTGGCTAAATCTAGATTTCTGAAATTTTCTGTGCCATGTATGAAACTGTTTTACTGTTTGTTATTAATTTGCCCTCTATCGGATTTTTGATTTATAGTCGTCATTAATTTGCCACAAATTGATAACCAAACAGGGAAGTACCAAAAAGCAAGTATCATGGATAGCAATTGGTGCAGAGATAAGGGTATCACCTTACATGAGATAAGGGCAGCACCTTACATGGAAAATATTGCGAGTATTTAGAAAAGCTTGGATGTTACTTCCTTCAATACTCTCATCCATCCCGTTTCTTATGGTAAGATAACTTATAATAATTGCACTGTGGTTCATTTCACCGTTTGTAATGTCCATTATAGCTTGAAATTTCTTTGATGGCTATTGACTGAATTTTGGTATCTAATTACCTTAGATGTTGGAAGGCGTTCAGAGGGTTACCCTGTTTCGGTTCAGACAAATTCTGATGATGGGATTAAAAAGGAGCATAATGGAATAACTGCTGATGGAAATTCCAGCAATGGGAACTCCTCGCTTTCTTTATCAGCTAATAATTGTGGTCGTGATTCTCTCAATGATTCTGCTGAACATCGAATTGTTTTAAATGTGAAGAGGAGGAAGTGTTAGATATGCGTGATAGTGGAAAATTGGCCTTCAAGGGTGGTCAGGTTGGAAATGGGAAGCATGCAGATATTGGAATAGAGGAACTAGATATGAATTAGATGGAACATATATCACCGGGCTGCACACATTTGTTGGGTGACATTGATGACAGTAGTGATCCAGGGAGCAGCATGGATGCCAAGAGACAAAAGAGATCAAATTTATCAGATGGAAGTAGAGGCGTGTGTGCCTTTTGTCATTCTTCTGAAGTCACAAATGTGAGTTCTGATATTGAATTTGCATTACTCTCTTAATTTCATTTGCCTCTAGCAGTTTACATTTCTAGAGCACTTTTCTGTAGTCTCTCCGGGGGTATTATTTTAGAAATATTTAGATAATGTAATAATATCTTACTTCTATGAATGTTTGAGACTTTGGTTCTAATACATTCAGATGTGTGCAATTTTACAGTTGTAGCCTTTTGTGTCTTTAATTTTTCACCACTGTTCTACAGTAGTTTGAAGAGGCAATGTAGAAGGTAAAAAAAACAAAAACAAGAGCACGGTGTAATCCTTTTGTGGCAGAGAATGTTATTATCAGAAGTTGGAAAGTTAAAAAAAAAAATTATGTTGAGAGTCGGTGTAATTCTTAAAATCAGGATTTTAAGAATTAGTCATAATGGCACTTTTTGGGATTTCTGCATCTACCCTTCGATTATGTGGTATAATTAGATGTTTATTCTTGCTGTACACATTATTCTCTTCAAAATAAGGCAAGCCATATTCCTTCATGATTTTTAGAGGAGTTTTTAGTGGTCTTAGTAAGAGTATGTATATATAGCTCAACTTTGAAACAAATATTTTCACATTACAAATTTGGTGATACCTTGGCATCTCAATCAACAAATTCATCAATAAAAGGTTAGTTCCTTTTTTAAAATATTTTTTCTCTTTAATCCATTTATGATCATTAGAGTAATACGTTTTTATTTTCCTTTAGAATCCCTTACTTCAAAATTGCTTCCCTTTTTTTTCGTCCTTTCATAATTGTAATCATGATTATATGCATTCGTGATCAATTCATTCAAGTTAGTATTACTTTTCATTATTTTACCTTTGTTGCATGACTTTGTTTTGGGGACTCCAAGGAGAGAGCATCTAAAATGGAACTGAGGGAGTAACAAGTACATAGACAAGTTACAGAAACATTTAGCTACAGGCAAAAGAAGAAATTCATGTATTGGGCCTGTAAGGATAGGGCAGTAAAATGGAACTTAGGGAGTCATGTGTAGATAGATAATCTGACCTTGCAACTAGCGAGGGTTGAGGTAACGAGTGAAATTGCTCAACTATTAGGAGAGGAGTGAGACTGCTTACCCAAGAACGGGAGGAGCGAACCCTTCTTCAGAAGATAAGGGAATGAAAGAAGCAAGCTATGACTGCTTGGCGTCAGATGTTGATACTGGGATGCTTCTGTTCCAGTTGTCGATAAAGAGTAATGCAATCTGCATGTCTGTTATTAGCTTCATAAGCCATTGCAGGCCATATTTGTATCTGAAACTCAGAACCCAGTTTTCACATTACAGTCCGTTATTAAACTGCATGTTAAATCTCCAAAAGAGAGATTTTCTTCATGAAAATATTTACTAAATTCAACAAATTATTAAATTCATTATTCAAACTAGCCCGTGCATTGCACGGGCTATCAACTAGTAAAGGGTAATTTGGTAAACAACACGAACTCTTTTTCCTTTTTTTGTTTTTGTTTTTTTGTTTTTTAAGGTCATAATCTATTACAATAATTTATCCTAACCTAGGGGGAAGGGTCTAGGTGAGCCATGAAGGAGAGGATAACTTACTCGACCTCTGGACGGATCTTCATAACGTGTTGTTCACAAGATTCAAACCCTTTGACCACAATATAGACCTATCTTCATAACATGTGTTGTCAACGATCGACAAGATTCAAACTCTCGACCTCTATATCAATCCGGACATATTATGTGTGTTGTCAAAGAAAAGATTCAATTAAAATCTTGACCTCTATATCAATCTGGACCTATCTTCAAAATGTGTGTTGTCAACAGGATTCAAACTCTCAATCTTTATATTAGTGAGTCATATTAGAGGAACAAGTGATCATGCACATACAGACTCTTTCTTAAATACATACTATCTCGGTCTCAAAATATAAGATTACTCGTCTCTATAATTTACAAAGACAAAATCATGTATGTTTTAAAACAGAAGGAACATATAATTATTTTGTGTTACTCTTATATATTTTATATGGAAAACTCCTACATTCCAAACGGTGGCATTGAGGAAAAAAAACTCTCTCGGTTCCAAATTGTTTGATCATTGATAACTTTTGAAAGTCAAATTGAGACATTTTTAAACTCAAAATTAAAACGGTTCATTAAAAATTATAAAACAATAAAACTTACAATGGGTAATACTTTTTAAATAGTTTAAAATATTTATCATTATATTAATTAAAATTAAAAAAATTTATGTCAATTTTAAGTTTAAAAATCTCTTAAATTAATTTTAAAAAATCAACGACCATCAAATAATATGGAAGTGATAGAGTATATCCCCACGCCTAAAAAAGATGCATTGTTGTATTTTGTGCTTCTCTCTCTCTCTCTACTTAACTTTCAGAAGGGGAAAAGACTTTGAAAAGTTTTGCGAAATGTGAGCTTCTTGTCGCACAGACCCCCAAAGGTGTTACCACTTTCCCTATATTCTGTGTATATATATGTATTAGGTAGTATCTACTCAGATAGTCATATATAGGTTCAAATCTTCCAATTAAAGCAATCGTGGATGTAGTTCATTGACCATTCAATTTGAGCTCTATTAGGATATATATATATATATATATATATATATACACACACACACACCATTAAGGGCGGAATCACAGAAAGAGATGAGAACAGAAAGTGGCGCATACAATAACACAAGTTAATTACTAAAACATAAGCACTTTATTTGATAACTGAAAGAAAGATTACAAATATGTACAAACGAAAAATTAAACAAAACTTACAACTAAAATGGGTTACAAGTTCATTGGGTTTAGAGGGGAGAGATGAGAGAGAATAAGAGGTCAAAATCAATCTGATTAATACAAATGACTTAGCCTTCCTTTTATAGAATAAAGAAAAGACTATTACAAAAGTAAATGATTACAGACAACTTTTATTATTGATGAACAGTACATGAATAGTGACTTTTTTACTATTTAAAAGGACAGATGGCCGACATCTTTTGACTGGGCATTACCTTTCGGTGGAAAAGCAGTAACTTTTGACTAATGCGTCTGAATGTATGGAATCTGGTGACTAAGGCCATGCTTTTGAGAAAAAGCAGAGGCATGTGACTGATGGGGCCGCTTTCGGTGGGAAAGCCTGATTTCTTTTGACTAGGCAAATGGGTCCTGAGCATCTTGAAGGTTGATGCTGCCATAAGGATCATCGGCATTACTGGTGACTGTCTTCTGAGAAGAAGATGATGAACATTCACTGACTTCAATTTCTTCATGAAGCTTGTTGACTCTTTCATGGATGGCTTGAGCTAAAAGTTTTAATTCAGAACTGGAACAATTTTTAATGGTAGAAACATCAATAGATCCAGAAGGACTGGGGCTAGAGCATTTCTCTTTGAATTTACTAGAAGAACTTTTAGCAAGAATAGATTTAATAGAAGGGATTGGAATAAGAGGAAATTCCTTTTGAACTTGACCAACTATTCTTTCAATATTAAATTTATCCCACCATTTGACAAAGAACATTCGGGTAACCATGATTACTTGACTGATATCATTGATAATTGAGAAGGAGAATGGAAGATATGTTCTACAACTGGAGTAAGAAGATTATACTGCCATTTGAGAATCCAAGAAATTTTATACTTACTAATAAACTGAAGTAAAATTGGAATGTCATCATACTTAGGGTTATGAATAGCATGGTTGTTATAGTGATGAACTTGTGACTGAAGTAAATCGGGGAAGATATCAATGGAGGGTCCATAATTTGACCACCAAAGAATAAACCAAAAGGAGATTTGACTTTTGAATTTATGATCAAATTGAAGAAACCAAGAATGACTCATTGACTGATTTTGGAATAAGAAAATCTTATGCCATGCCTCAATATAATCATAGTAGCAAAAGTAATTACTTTGATTATTAAGAGGACGAAGATTAGAAGGGTGATTTCCCCACTCAAGAATGAAGAATCTGTTTAATGTAGAGTGAGTGAAAAATGACTTTTGAATCATCATTTTTATCATAAATTGGCTTAATAAATATTGACTCGGTTTGAAGACGGATATCCTTATAAAACGTTAAAGATTTATAGGGGGCAAGGGAATAAAATGCCAGCCAGATGGAAAAAACTGGGAAGCAAGGATGACTGGATCATCTTTGAGTTTCATGAAGGGCTCAACATGAAAAAGGTTGACTTCGTAGTTAGGGGTAAACTAAGAAGGTTGACTAGATTTTGATTGACTAGGGTTTAAAGCCTGTGAAGGACTCCAAAATGGATCAATAGGCTTGAGCTTATTAGCCAAAATAGTGTTATAAGGTTTTGGAACTGTACCAAGAATTTGGTATCTATTGACTAAGTTCATAGAAGGGACTGGTTGACTGGGTGAGGAACCAAGGTTCCTTTTGGCTGGTTACTTGGGCCTGCAAGACAACCCGATCCACGAGAACCACCTCTCACACTCATTATGAAAGGGTTGTAGGACCTGAAGTAATAAATTAACGAGTAAGAAAATCAGGGATTGAATTATCACTTCCTTTAATATACTCGATATTAAAATCAAACATGCTTAATAAAGATTGCCACCTAGAGCAGCAATATTTTTAACATCTTTTTCTAAAATAAATTTGGCAGATTTACAATCAATTTTGACTAAAAACTTCTGATTTAAAATATCACTTTGAAATTTATTGATACATAAAACTAAAGATAAAATTTCTTTTTTAATAGTACTATATTTTATTTGTGTTGGATTTCATACGCTAGAATAGAAACGAACAATTTGTTCAACAGATATGGGAGTTAACTTTTGTTTAAGAATACCTCTGAAACCAATTTCAGAAGCATCAGTTTCAATAATTTTGAATGCTGAATCATTAGAAATACCAAGGCATGGCAAGTCCTTGACATACTTTTTAACTTGTTGGACGACAGAAGTATGGATGTCAGTCCAAGGAGGAGGGTTGTCTTGTAAACGCTAGAATAAAGGTTTGCAGATTTTTCGAAGATTTTTGTAGAATTCACCTATGTAACTGAGGGATCCTAAAAATCTCTGAAGTTGAGTTTTATCAATAATTTTATCAGAAAATTTATCTGCGAATTGAATAGCTCTATCAATCGGTTGAATTAGACCATGATGAATAGTATGACTAAGAAATCGGACTTTAGTTTGGAACAGACTACATTTAGTGGGGGAAAGAACCAAACCATTGATTTTAACTGTGTTGAAGAACGAGTTCAAATGTTTATGATGTTCTTCAATTGATTTGAAAAAAATAAGGATATCGTCAATATAAACGATAGCAAAATGGCTAAAGGGATTCAAAATATCATTCAAAATATTTTGAAATTCACTAGGGGCATTTTTGAGACCAAATGGCATAACGGTCCATTCATAGTGGCCAAAAGGAGTGGTAAAGGCAGTCTTATACCTATCCTCTTCATGAATTTGTATTTGCCAAAATCCTGACTTCAAATCAAATTTACTAAAGACCGTAGCTTGACTTAATCTAGTAAGTAAATCATTTTTATTGGGTAGTGGGTATCTAATTCACTCAAGAACTTTATTCAAGGGTTTATAATTGATAACTAGGCGAGGGGCACCTCTTTCTTTCTCAGCTTCATTATTAACAAAAAAAGTTGGACAAGACCATGGAGACTTACTCGGTCTGATTAGTCCTTTACTAAGTAAATCATTAATTTCCTTTTTACATAATTCCATTTGTTGGTGATTCATTTGTATAGGTCTAGCCTTAGTAGGAATTAAATGCTCTTTAAATTCCTTAGCGTAAGGTAGCCTAACAATATGTTTCTTCCTATGCCAAAAGGCATTAGGAAAATCAGAACAAAGGTTTTTACTAAGATAATCTTTTAAATTATCAATTTTATCTTGAACTCTTTTTTAGTGAGTTGTTTATCAACTTGTTTATATTTAATTTCTTCTTTTAAATATTTTAATTGATTGTTTTTATTAGTTAAAAGATTCAATGATTTAGAAATAGACTCATCTTGAATTATCTTTAAATCTCTTTCTTTAGGCCTAGTAATAAATTTAAAGGTAACTGTTTTACCTAAATGTTTACTACTTAATCCTTCTGTGTTAGTAGTAGAAGGATAAAGTAAATATATGAAAGGTAATCCTAAGATAACCTTATCAGTCATATTGCGAATCAAAATAAATAATGTTATAAAACACATATTATTCTGACAAATATGAACTTTTGGTAACTTGTATTTAATTTCTATTTGACTACCATTAGCAGAGATTAATCTTTCATTAGTCTTTTGATAATAGGTAGTGGGGACTAATCCTTCTTGAATACAATTTAAGTTTGGACCAGTGTCAACCAGAACAGGTAATTCAAGTATAAATGTTTTTATTAATAACTAAAGTGATTTTAATATACCATTTTTGAATAGTAATATTTTTTTAATCTTTTGAGAGAAAATCCTTGTAAATTGATTAAGTCTAATTCTTCTTTATTAGAGGGTCCGACCTCTTCCTCAGAAGATTCATTAATCCGAAGAATTTTATCTCTTTCTTTTAAGTTCTTATTAATGTTAATAATTTCTTTATGTAACTTAGGGATTTCTAGCTTAAGTTTAGAAATTTCCCTTTTTAATTTATTAACTTCTTGATTTAAATCTGGTAAAGTTATTTCTTTAATAGGAAGTTTAAATCTATCTAGAGTTTTATTAAGGCTGAAGATGGGCTTATCTTTACTATTTTTTAGTTTATTATTGTCGGTATTATCTTTTGTTAATAATTCTTTTAATTATGACATATACTGAATTTTTAACTGGGGATCTGTGATTTTACTAATTAAATCTATTAACAAAGATTGTTCTTCGTCATCGTTAGTTAATACATTTAATCTTTTAATGCAACAATCGTTAGTATAATCATTCGTGCATAAAGTAACTTCATCAGATTCATTATCAGTTTCTTTATTAGTATTACTAGTAGAATCATAGGGAATATCAGAATAATCTTCAATATTGAAGTTATTCTCAATTCGTAATAACTCTAGAAGCTGTTCTGTATCCTCATTAGATATCTTTAATTGGTTTAATTTTTGTTTTATTTTACACTCATTTTTATAATGACCTTTATGACCACAATTGTGACAAATAACTTTACTTTTGTCATAATTTTTTCTTGTCTTTGGATGTTTTTTACTAAAAGATTTTGGTTTATTATAATAATTTTCTTTATTATCTTTTGACCGAGTAGGAACACGTCTACGTTTATGTTTCGCATGACTCCTATGAGTTTCAATATGTGTATGCATGTGTTTCCTTCTAGAGGGAGCAATAGGGGGTAAACCATATTGTTCACAAAAAGTACCTAACTTGTATTTAGCTCTTTTCTTATCTTTACTAGCCTGTTTACTAATCTTAAAATCAATACACATTTTGAGACCTATTTTTTGTATATGACTTATTATATCACCGTATGTCAGGTTATCATAATCGATGAAACCTAAATTTTTACTAAGCTCTTCTCTGCCTTTGTGAGCAAATAGATTAGGTAAACCATTAACAAATTTTTCTTTTCAAAATGGTTTATTACTATCATTTCGCATCATTACTCGAGAAGTGAAAACATCTTTGTACCACCTAAAGTCACTTAAAGTTGGACACATAAGATTACTTAACTGGTCATGTATTCTTTCAGTGATGTTACTAGGTGTTCCAATAAAATATTTTATTATGACAAATATTAAAGTATTTACTCCATCAGGTGCACCAACACTGATATCTTCGTTAAAGATAGGGTTGCCATCATCATCTCGCTAAATAGCATGAATTATGGTTAACCTAGTATCTTCAGTGAGATATTTTTCTCACCAAGACCTATGTATACCGGTAAATCCATTAACAATTAACTTAACTATATCAGACTAAGCTAAATTGCTATAATTAGTGATGTAACTATTGGCTACCGACATATGATTTAATTTATTTAAAATTTCTTGTTCACTAAAACCATCAATATTCCATTCATATATTTTATTAGAAGAAACAGAAAATTGATTATCTAGATTTCTCTCTTCGAATTGTAAATCCGGAGGAGTAGGTCTAGTATACCATTTTTTTGTAATACTTGCATGATTAAAAGTTAACTTATTTAACTGATCTAGAATTGTGTGGTTACTATTAATAGTTGAATTGGATCCTGACTCAGAATCTGACTCAGATCTACTATTATTACTAATCTGGTCAATAATAGCAATAGTACTAGACTCAGCAGGATTTTTTAATTTTTTAAAAAGTTTATCTAATTGTTTAGTGAGCTGCTCGTCTTTATTAGACAAACTTAGACCTTGCCTATTTTCAGGAAGGTTGAGTAAAGGTTGTTCAATTTTACTATTTGGATTTTGAATAATAGTTTCATCAAATTTTTCTTCAATTTTGTCTAGCTGTTTATCTATTGTTGTTAGGTACTGATTAGTGAAATTATTTTGTTCAATAATTTTCTTTTCATCTTTGTTGTTATCAGCAATCTTAAAAGGACTTACAACAACAAATGTATTTTTTATAAGTAAAATAACAGTTTCTATGGGGGATGACTAAATAAAACTTTTGACTTATTTTCTTTAATTTATTGACTCTTTGTTAAAACATTACATTTACCATGGTATTTTTTGTACTAGTTAAAAAATGTAATATTTATTTTTTCTGTCATTATAAATCTTTTTCATCTATTAATGACTTTATTACACTCCTTTTCCATGTGATTAGCACGAAAAGTATGTATATTACTCTTATTTTCTTTTGAATTAAAATCATCAACAAGATTATCCCAATCAAGTTTAAATTCCTTTGTGATAACTCTTAATTGGTGATTTATAGGGGCTTCAAAGTCTGTTTGTGTAGGTGATGATTGCTCATTTTCTACGGACTCATTAGTGGCATAACACGGATGACTAGTTTGACCTTCATTTAAAACACCCTTTAATTTAATATCTTGTATGGAGATATTACTTAGTATTTCAGTGTCTCTTCTAGAAGGAGCTAAAGAAGAAGCTGAAGAACAAGTAAAATCTTCTATAATCAAGGGTCTTCTGGTACGTTCAAAATTAATTTTAACAGTACCATCAGAAAATTGCCTAATATTTTTAACATTTAATAAATTGTTAGTAACTGGTCGTTGAGGAATTTCAGTCGGTAAAGTCCACTGACTTGGTAAAGTAATATCCTTCCAAAGAATTGTTCTTAGAATCTGGACATTAGCATCACTATTACTACTCTGAATTAAAACAATTTGATCTTTTGGACTTTTGTGTAGGGCATGAACATTTAAATTGGTTTTTATTGTTTTATAATAAATTCGATAAATTAAAGCTAAGGCTTGAGAACCTTCAATCATTTAAGTAATTTTACTAGATGTTTGAATGTTCAAAGTTAAGGGTTTTAATAAATTTGGATCGCTTAAACTTAAAGTAAAACCAGGAAAGCAATTGAAATGGATTGGACCATTATGCATACTTGATTCCATAATACCAATAATACTAGGGAAGTAATTAAGAAATCTAGCGTCACGAAGACACAAATAGATACTTGAATTAATTCCTTTAATATTCAATGGTTTAACAGCAACTTGAATTAATCCTAAATGAATAAAATTGTAACCCTTTTTCCTATTTTTTTAACAACATCAGGGGTTAGAAGACTACAATTTTCATATTCTTTATTAATAGCATAGACCTTTTCTACAGTTTTAACATTCTAATCTGTTTTAAATTATCTAAAAATGTTGACTGATAAATTTCTTTGGAAGATACACTTGGTATGTTCCAATTACTCAATGCTTGACTAATATTCTCATAACTATGTTCTTCCTGGTTAACGATGTCTGGAACAGGAGGTAAAGCTGACCTAGAACCAGTTGTTGAATTAGATCTATATAACCTATTCATGCTTATTATTCTAAATTCGTTTCTTATTACTAAGTTTTTTCATGCATACTCTCTTACCTTAAGCAGACGCATACCTATGAACCATTGTCTACTGCCAAACACTGCTCTACTCTCGAGACTTACAAAGGCCAAAGACACATGAACAAGGTGGACTACAGTAAGTTATGTGACTTCTGAACAAAGTAAAAGATAGAATTTTTGAAGAAGAAGATGAACAGATTACTCAGATTTATTCAACAGATAGAACTAAGAATAACAATAACAACATGGGAAGAAGAAGAAGATAACTCCTCAAGGGAAGAAAGGTCAAAGAGGTTGTTTTGCCATCCTTGGAGGAATTGATAATGATTAATTATTGAATGAACAGATTCCCTTTTTCTTTGTTTTTTTGGACATGAGAAAAAAAAAAGGGAAAGAGGAGAGATTCAAAAGTCAAAACTTTGTAGGCACCCCAAACACACCATGATCCTAATTGTATGCACACCAATTCCAGTTGTATAGTAGTATTTGTTGAAATAGTTATTTTATTCAGCTTGGAACAAATTAATATTAGTACAAATTTTTTTTTTTTAATATGAACTTACTTTTTATATATTTAGGTAGGTTTTAATCTTCAATGTGAAAATTTCCTTTACAGACCATGGATTTTGTCCCAAAAAATTCAACTTCCCACTTTTACTAAGCCAATTTGAGAAAAAAGTAGAAGGAAAGAAGAAAAAAAGTTGCAAGACATGATCTAAACTCAAATTTCAGATGTACTAAAATATAAAATCACTTATTTTTATACTTCACAAAATCAAATAATCTTATATTTTGGTACGAATATAGTATTATGAATAGAATTTTTGGGTCTATTATGAAAGTTTTTACTGACTTACGTGTCTATTATGAAAGTTTTTACTGACTTACAATTGCAACGTGCATCTGCACATACAATTATATAAAATTATAATAATAATCCACCATATTACATATCTGAATAAAAGAATTCCCACTAATAATTATCCACAGAATTGACAACCAAAAAACTGATACACCAAACAAACCTCTATATACGAGGAAACAGGCTCTCCTTTTGAAAAGAAAAGGGTAAGTTACCTTAAACTTACCAATGATGCATAGTGAACCAAAGTTTTTTGAAAATTAGACCAAAAATGGTAGCCTAACATTAGATCTTTCTTTTCACTGTGCATATTCAAATTTTCAAGTTGAACCCAGAATACTAAGTAAACAAAGGGGAGGAGGGGAGCCAAATCTGCAAAGGTTGAACCCAGAATAATCACCATAAATATTGGCTCTTGAAGGGATCATCATCAACAGGTAAAGCATCTTAAAGGAGAAGACATAAAACCTGTCTATGTAGTCTGGAAAATCACAAATTGAGAAGTATTTCATTCCTATTATATATGAAGCCAGGTATCAGGTCAAGATGCGCATACACAGCTAATGGGTTCTGAATTTGAAGAATACACGATAAAACAGACAAAAAATTCTTCTCAGAAATGGTTTGATGTCCAGAACAATCTACTTGTATTACTAACATTTATACTTGGACATTCTGAACTTGAAGAATACAAGATAAACGGACTAAATTCATCTCACAAATGGTCTGCTGTCCAGAAAGATTTAGTTGAATTACTAACATTTATACTTCGGCAGTCAAATAAGGCCCACATCCAGGCAAAGGACATGGGAAAAAGGGGAGGGGGGGGGGGGGGGGGCGCGAGGGGAGGGGGGGGGGGGGGGGGGGGGGGGGGGGGGGGGGGGGGGGGGGGGGCGGGGGGGGGGGGGGGGGGGAGGGGGGCTGGACACCAACGGTACACTCACTTATGGCACATGACCTAACGTTTGGCTCTACCAACACCCACCCTCCCCCCCACCCCCAAAAAAAAAAACGCTGAATTGCCGTCCTGTATACCAACTGCCAGCACAAATACAAATCATCCATCTCTAACCAAGACAAGAAAATTTCAGTTAGTGAGTTTAGAGGTGCTATAAGCTTGAGAAGTAGGAAATAAAGGATTAGTTTGAATGCCAGAAGAATCTGCTATAAGATCCAACTTTAGAGACTTGGAATCTGAAAAAAGTTCAACCCTCCTCCCAGTCTATGTCGTCGTCGTCATCATCTCCCGAAGCATCTGCTTGAACATTTAAGTCATTCACCTTAAAGGTTTCATTTGTATTTCCTGTAACAAGGCAAGTTGGAAAACACAGTTAGCAGCCATGGAAGCTGCATCATCAAAACAATCGTTGTGTGACCACAATACCGATATAATTAATAATTTAGCTGTCTAAATTGAGAAAATAACTAGAGGTAAACAAAAGAAAACTTGAATCAGTAGTGTGCGCGCGTGCACCCCTTTATATTAAACCAGCCTAATATTAATAATGTACAAATATATGTTTATAAACATACTTTAGCTTTGTCAAATTTTACAGAAGCAAATGTTTATATCAACTTATATTTGATATTTTTCATGCTGATAAAAAAAAAATTAAGTTTCTCAAAACAACCGCACATGGTAGACTATCAGGAACTAATGTACTAGCGTCCTCGGTTCATCCAAATATCATGTTCTTGCTACAAGACTGCAAAAGCTCACACATTATTTCAGAAGCTAACTCCAACCAACTTGCAAACCCAAAAGTATAATAACAAATTAATAACTTTTGAACTTCAAACCTGAAAATTAATTAATTTCCCCCCTATGTTGGTTGAATGTGTGATATTAATGACTAGCCATCTCTGTTATCAGCACATGGGAGCAAAGTTTCATGCCAAGATGGGGGCTAGTTTGTCATCTCTCTTACAGATGAGGTTTCTCTAAACTTATGTGAGCATGCACACTTACAAAAACAAAAGGGAAAATGCAGAGGCTGTTCATGTATCTATTCTTAAAAGTTTAATATCTGATATGATTGTCAAGAAAATATCCTTGAGAATTAATAATCCAATTTTAACCTGATTAAATCTCAGATATCATGGAACAATGTTCAGTAGTACACTAGTAACTATAGTTGACAATACTAGCTGGTTGCTTAACATTTCAAACAGAACTTCTAGTCTTTTCTTGTTGCATAGTACTCGCTCCGTTCCAAACTGAGAGTTCTGGTATTCTTTTTTGGATGTCTCAAAATATTTGACACTTCTATAAAGACCATTTAGGGGAATAGAGATGAAAGCATGTGAGCCCCATAATATATTATTCTTGCACATTTATAATACTACTGGTATAAAAGGAACATGTAGCTCAAAAAATATTCTTTCTAAAGCTATGCATCATGTTGAGTCCAATGACAGTCAATTTGGGTCTGAGGGTGTAGACTGTAGCCACAGAGTCAAGGAAAACATCTTTTCTTTAACAAGTTACTAAAATCTATATCATGTCTAATGCTCAGCCACAGAGTCAAGGAAAACATCTTTTCTTTAACAAGTTACTAAAATCTATATCATGTCTAATGCTCAGCCACAGAGTCAAGGAAAACATCTTTTCTTTAACAAGTTACTAAAATCTATATCATGTCTAATGTTCATACTCCCGGTTTGAATATTTTGTAACTCCAGTTTTTTTTTATTTTTTATTTCCTGTCTTTTTACTTTTTCTAAAGATAGAAGTTAGCCACTGCAGGAAAAATTATACTTTATCTTGTAGGAAGTTGATGCAAAAATTGTAATGCTCAGTTGGACAATGAAAGATACTGAAAAAGCTTTGATATCTACCGGCTGGTGGAGCTTCCTCCCACTCAACACCATCATCTCCCTCATCATCGTCATCACGTTTTGATTTCATGCCAACTTGACGCTCTGAAGATGCACCATTAACGCTGTTGGAAATGCTTGTGTTTGAAGACTCCTGTTCCCTTTTCGTAGCTGCATCTTGTTCTTGCTGCCTTTGAAGTAGAGCAGCATAATATGCTTTAAAATACTCATCCTATGAAGATCATCAAGTGTGGTACCAAGCAAATTTTCAGACTTAGAAGGAATGAAGGCAGAACATACATGACATGGACCAACATAATAATAGAAATAAATGTTTGTTTAAACTAGCCTGTAAATTCTTCACATCATCTTTTTCATCTATTGACTTCTTGTCATCAAATCCTCCAATTACTGAAGTGCCCTCCATCTTTGAGTCTCGCTTGACCTCACCGCGCTGCTCTTTTGTAAGGTTCATCCCTTGCTTGATCATCCACGGAGGCAAAACTTTCATGGGTGTATTTGTATTCTCGGATTTGATTTTTGCTTCTTTACCATCAACACCAGAGAAATCAACTTCAACCTGCAAACAACAAAACATAAATCGTTAGCTAAATACCAAAACCTATTCTATATATCAGATTTAGGAATGAATGTTATAACAAAACATTGCTGCCCCCCCCCCCCCCCGGCAGGGAGGCCGCCACAATAAATAAGAAATTACTATAAGAAAATAGAACAATAACAGCAACAATCCAGTGGTACAACTTGTGAAGGCAACTACATAGAAAAGGCACAACTAGAAAAGCTAAAAATATAGTATATGGCACAACACACAGCATGCAGAAACAGTGAATTCTAAATTATTCACTAGAAGCTTCAAACGCCATTGGGATCTAAATAAAACAAGCAATACCAAATGAAATGCTTGGCTTGACTACCAGAAAAAAGAAATGCACGGAACAGTATAATAGTAAGTAAACAAATATAAAATGCATTTCAAGTAAAGAAGAAAGAAACATAGTAACACCTTTGTCTCTCCAAGAAATGGCATAGGGGTTCCGCCATAACCCTGTGAAGATTTAGAGGGATCATTGCTATTAGAATCACCATTTGCTGAACGTGCTGCAGCATTTGCTCGAACTTCCCATGCTTGAAGAGTTCCAAATTCCGGAACGGTCAAGTCTTTTACTCTGTTGAGTTGATCCGTTAATGGCTTGAGCTGTACCTGCATCAATTAACCAAGCAAATCTTTAGCTGTAAATATGTTTCACGTGTCCATAGTGGAGTATATTATTATTTTTTAAAGTTAGTGGACCCCACTTTTGAGGATAAACTAATCTTTACAAGACATTTTGATATAAACTTATGAAATTTAAGACATCCTTTGGACGAAAAAAATTTATTGTACATTTAGACAGCCATAAAACAGAGGTTGAATGTTAGTTCACTGTTTTTAGGAATCAAAATAGCAAACCCTACAAAATATTAGCATGCAGCAATCTAAAGTCATAACATGTACCCATGGAGTTCTAGGGACATTCTGTTGCTCAGGAAAATGAACAAAGTGAATATCGTGATTTGCATTATACCTAGGCTGTAATCGCGACCGAATATCATAAATCCTGATATGCAAAAATAAAATAGAAATGCAGATAATTTCATGCAAAGAGTTTATGTAGAAATATCAACAGTTGAATAAAAGCCATACCAGTAATTAATTAAAATGCATAAAAAGAACAAACCTCCAAGTTTTGAAGCATATCCCTCAGTTTTTCACGACGCCTTCTCCTTGCATTGTCATCTCCATCTCCCATTTCTTGACCTGCTAACTTATCACTCTCTGCCACTAGTTCCCCATTGCAACTTTCACAATGAAAATACTCATCCTCTGGAGAAACCAGACGCAATGCATCCAAAGCAGTATATCTGAACATAAAATAAGGAAGAAATACTTTAGTGCCATCAAAATACCTGTTTATATGTATAACATGTATAACTACAAACATCACCGGAGATGATACCAACCTTCTCCCGCAGCTTGGGCATATATACTCCTGAACAGTGTTCTTGTTATCGAGTTCATCTTTTAGCTTTTTCTTCATGCGGTGCATTCTGTACCTCACAACATCATATATCTGCAACAAGTAGCTTGCTTTATCTATAATTTTGAAAATTATTTAATCAAATATCTGTAAACTCAAAAATTGAGATGGAATGGGAAGCACGGCTAGAGTTCCTTCCACCTGTACTAAGAAGCAAGAAATGAACACTAAAGCAAATATGACATGGCAGAGTCATGGACATGAAATTTCTATATACCAAAAAATAATAATGAAAAAAATTGGCTACTGATATTGGGATATATAATATATTACATAAAGTTGTCAATATATATTAATAATATGAACATAGTTATGATGAAAACTCTCCTCCCATACAAATTCCTCTGGTGAAGTCTTTTCTTTGTCTTACTTTTGTTGATGTAACATTCTTTTATATTTCTTTTAAAATAAAGCGTCATATCTTAGCAATCCCAAGTATGTTAGGCATGTTTAAAAGTGTCCAACAAATGGCAGAGATGAAATTTAAATATCAAATAATTGATATGTCGAGGGAGTGCGGGACATGTATTCAAGAGTATATGTCAAGTACCAATGAAGAGTGGTTGAGCAAAAAGAAATTACCAATATACGGTAACTATCTATTGCAAATATTTGTTGTTTAAGGGAATCTGCCAGTTTTAGGCTCTCTACATCCCATGCTATCAATATGGAGACACCCATCAGCTAATTATATACAAAGACATCATCACGCTTGTCAAAATATAAAAGTTCTCAACATTAAGAAGAACTTACCAACAAAAAGAAGGGGGAGAGAGAGTATCAGAAAGTATCTAAATCCAGAATGTATAGTATCCGTAAACAACCAAAATTAGAAAACCTAATATTGATTGGCTGAAATAAAGAGCCACCATGGGGACATCGTTATACAACCAAAAAAATATCATTTGTCACATAGTCAAAATGTTAAAATGACAAACAATGAATGGATGGTAAAGTAAATATCATGGATCAACAAAAAGAACCTGTGCATAATCTAGACAACAGTAAGAGTGAGTGTGCAGCTTAATCTTTTCCTCTCCCTCTCTTCCTGTCTGTTGACCATCAGCAGTGGCAGCAACCGCAGCACTATAAATTTTCGCACCTTTTGCCGTCTGTAACAATATCAACAATAAGCAATGATGTGACTTAAAGGAACAGAAATCTTCCACAATCACTCCAACTTAACAATAAATACCTAGTGCTAGAAAATATATAGATGCATTTTGAACTATCATTTACTAGATGGGAGTGACTAAGTGATGCTAAATTGAATACATGTTGAGAAACTATAATGCATAAGCTTCATATAAAAGATTATAAACTCAGAAGTGGCAGGACAACACATGGATCTCATCAAATTTAATTATAGAAATCCATCATTTAGAAAAGATCTTACGGCACAGTTTCTATTTACCCAACAGACCAAATAAAGATAAGCAAATAAGTGATGCGAAGGAACTGCTTTTTCTTATTTACAATCATTAAGTAACAGGGAATGAAATGCTTCTCGTACGAAGAGTTAGACTAAACATGAAAAAATTGACCTCTTTCCTGTGATCCCGAGTGATTAGCTTTTCTTCTTCAAAAAAACGCAAAGTTCGACGAAGTTGCTTTGAGTGCAGCTTTAAGTCCTTCGCCAAATCTTCTTCTCTTACCCACTGACGCCTGATATAGAAAACAGAATACATATTTCTTTACAGTTGACCGTCTTAGTTTAATGATAGTTAACAAACTGTAGTTCATGAGTTGTCAGTTATACTTAGTTAACTGTTCATGTCTTGGTTAAATGTTTCAATTAGCTATAGTTGAAGCAGTATAAATAAGACTGAGTCATCTGTAACCAGGGGCAGATCTACTATATGGCCAGTGTAGGCAATTGCCTACACTGGCTTTTTGAAAAACATATTTTTTTCATTATGTTTTTGAATTTTGGATTCAAAAGAAAAGAATAGAAAATTTAAATTACGATGGAGAAAAAATAAAAATAAAAAACTTACAAGTCTTCTTTTGGGTTTTTTATGTTTGTACATGGAAAACATTTAATTTTAAATATAGATTATCACTTTATGCTTATATTAAATGTTCTTATGTTTGTATATAAAGAGTAACGTAGAGACTACAAAAGATTTACTAAAGTTTTTTTCTTTTTCGTCTAAACCCGTTCAGCTTTTAATGGAAAACTTTAGTAAGAAAAGTAGTCAATTTTTTTGTCTATTTCTTTTCTTTTTCGTTCCTTAAAAAACTCACAAACAAGAAAAATAGATAGAAAATTTAAATTTTTCACTCATTTCTTTTCTTTTCTTTCTGTTTTAAAACTTAAAAACACTACGAGAAAGTATAATTTACTATCGTTTCTAGCATATAACCTCCATTACTAAATCCTTAGTTAGTAGTAATGCTACATTTGTGTATATAAAATTATTTTCAAAAGCCTTCATTTAAAAATGTATTTCAAATTTTAGAACAGAAGGAGTATTGTATATATTTTAATTTTATTACTAATTCACTCTAATTTCTTTGTAATTAAATATTTATAAATTTTTTTTGCCTACACTGAAGTCCAATTCTGGATGTAACAGGGGTATATTTATATAATTGATAATGAAAACTCTTCTTGAAGCGTTTATTCTTTCTGGATAATTTCTCATTCTTTTTCTCTCATAACAGATTAACATTTTATTCTTACCCTAAAACCCAATCAATCAGAAGTAAATATTTCTATATTCAAATACAAAAACTAAACCTCCTAATCATTAAAGCCCCATAAACATGAAAAGATAACACATTTCACACTGTGATATAGCTGACTTGCATATTAGAAATACAGCTAATTCCATAATGTGCCCAATTCAGAAACCCTAGCATCAAATTCACATATGCCCATAAATTTACCGATTATTGTCTATACAATCATTCAAGTTCAAAGGCATAGATGTATAGAAACTCTAATACCTGGTGAGGGCATCAAGTACCACCACAGCAATCCCCCTATTATCACTCCTCCCAGTTTTGGGCTGATTATCACCTTTCGTAGTAATGTCATCATAAAAAGCTCTTGCAGCTAGCTTCACCAGCCTATCAAATAAGTCCCAATAATCAAAAAATAATAATAATAATCTAAACATGTATAAGAATTGATTTTGAAGAAAAAACGATAGTTTACCGATTAAATGGATTAAATGATTCGCCCATCTTGTGTTTTTCCCCTCTAGGGTTTGAATTCTGTGTATGTAAAACCTAACTGAAATCGATATCGGGTACAAAGCGAGATCTTTTACGCATAAATTAGCCGATATATGTATTAATCTTGAATTAGGATGATGTATCAAACGAATTGATTGATTGGGCATGAAAAACCAATCCCATCAACGGGCAGATTCAAGTAATCGAAGCTTCATCTGTTTTTGGGTCAGATATTCACAATTTTCAACTGGTGAAGTGTGCTGATTACTGCAATTAAAAATAGGGGACCGTGTGAGTTTTGAAAGAAAATTATGGAGAAGTATATAGATGGAACAAAATAGAAAGAAAAAAAGTCGGTGCGACAAAAATAGTTTTGGAGACGAAATTGCAGAATTTGTGAATTAACATAAATATAAAGAGACTCGGAGACTTGGGCATGTTCGATAAAATTGACAAATTAAGATTCAAATGATTAATATATTTTAATAAATTGGATTATGAAATATTATCTGAATTTAAAAAGTTGTTTGGTAATTGAACTTTTTAAAATATTTGAATAACAGTATTTTACTATTTTAATTTTGTAAATTGCTTTGAATATTTTATGAGAACACCTAAAAGCAATTAGCGAAAACCAAAACATAAAATCTAAAAATTTAAGCCTAATTCAACACTAACAGCAAGAAAATCCAGAAATCCACTCCAAATTTTCTTAACAGGACTCAATTCAAGCATCAAAATGACCATACACCATTATTTAGAGTATATATTAAAAGAACCATCTTATGTGGAAAAACTGTATGACACCCAATTTATTCTCTATAAACCCAAAAGGGAAATTACAAACAGCCTTCCCACAATAAAGATCCAACTTTATGCAGTACCCATCAAACTACAATCCATAGCAACAATCAACAAATGAAGCAAATTCAGATCGAAGACCTCAAATTTTACACCCAATTACCGAGTATTTTCCAAGAATAGCATAAATCACACCCAAATTTCTAGATTACCTCTAAAATTTCCAAGCTTTCTCAAAATGGGCCAAACGCCAATTGGATTGGCGTTAGTGTTTGAAAATCAAATCCAACGCAATCAAGTGGCGTTGGAGTGTTAAAAATTATTAGATTAACTTAACCAAATTATTTTTTAAATAAACAATTTTTTTTAAGAAAAAATTATCCTAATTTTTTTAAAAAATGAATTTATTTTTGAAAAATGGAAAAAACTGATCCAACGCCAAACGCCAGTTGAATGCATGTCAGGAACCTTTTTTCAACGCCACTTGAAGTGGCGTTTGAACCATTTTTTTTATAAAGCAAATTGTCAGGGGAACTGTGGAAGTTTTTTTTTGAACGCCAATTGAAGTGGTGTTTGAACCTAATTTTTTTTTTTTATAAAACAACCTTTTTTCAACAAATTTTTTTTATAAAGCAAACTGTCAGGGAATTATGGAAGTTTTTTTTTGAACGCAAATTGAAGTGGCATTTGAACCTAATTTTTTTTTTATATATAACAACCTTTTTTCAACGCCACTTGTAGTGGCTTTGAACCAATTTTCCTTTTTTTTATAAAGCAAATTTTAAAGGATATGTAGAAGTTTTTTTTTTGAATGCCAGTTGAAGTTTGAACCTATTGTTTTTTTTATATAAAACAAATTTGGAAAAAAAAATGTGAGGGAACGCCACTTGACTTGTAGTGGCGTTGAGTTTCTAATTTTTCGAAGAATCCTTGAAACTTTTTTTTTTTTTGCGTTTTAATTTTTATAAATTTTTTTTTGTAATTTTTATAATTTTTTTTAAAATTTTTATTTACAAAGCAAATTTGTAAAAAAATAACATGTAAGAGATTTAACGACAATCTGACTTGCGTTGGAATTTTAAATTTTTTTTTTGTTAAAAAATTAAAATAGCAAAATTGATAGAGAAAAGAGAAAATTGTGTTAGTCGAGAAAGCACGACAAAAAGCTAAATAATTTTTCAAAATCTGTCATTCCAAAAAATCTATCAATCTTTCATTTCAAAACATAATAATACTTTAGTTTAAAAATAAAATTATGTTTTGTCTAATATTATTAATCATTATTATAAAATAAAATAAAAAATCAGATAATGTGCTACTCATTTATAAACCAAATGAAGAATAATCTATTTAAGGAATAAAACATTAACATATATTTGATATTCTCTTTCATTTCCAACGCTAAGTCATATTGAACAGTAAGATGGAGCAAACCATTTTTTTATTAAAAAAATATTATTTGATATTCTCTTTCATTTCCAACGCTAATGACAGAGGAAAGACAAAAAAAATATTAATATCATTTCACCTTTCTAGGAAAAGAAAGCATTGAAAGAAAATATGTCAGACATATTACGCCTGGGGTTGGATTTTTTTTTGCTTTTTTGGTTAAAAAATCAAAAAGGTAAAACTGACATTATCATAATTCTAACGCCAATTTAACTGGCGTTGAATTTTATTTTTTTTTATTTTATTTTGTTTGTATTCGTTCAAAACCCTATCTTACACTCATCTGTCGTATCACTTTTTTCTCATCTAATTTTCTTCATTCACTCCTTTATTCTATCTATTTATTCTCACTATATACTCTTTCCTTTCATTTTTTCCTTTAAGAGTTTTTTTTTCTTCCATCAGCCTCCATTAATTTTGTTCAAAACACCCCTAAAGGTATGTATATTAGTATTTGTTATACTCATTTTAATTTTCTTATAACATTTAATGTTACACGTAATTTTATTTTTTTATCCATATTAGTAGTGTGAATTTTTTTTAACACATTTGAGTTAAACTGGTGGTTATGAGTACAAGTTGTTAGTTCTCTGGGACACTAGAGATCTAGAAGGGAGAAGGGTTGAATAGATCCTTTAAAACTTTTTCCTTTTATTACGAAAGTATAACAGTTATGATTAGTGGAATCAATTCATGCACAACGGAATATACTTTACTAGCCCCTTCAAAGATGCAAACATAATGTCAGTTCAATGATTAAATCTACTATATAGTTGATAGTAGATATAGCAGTTATGTCACATAATGTAAAAAACATAAAGTAAATGACACAAGAGGTTTTAAGTTGTTCGGAGACTGAACAACTCCTACTCCACTCTTCTACTTCAATAAGTAGGAATCTGCTAATTTAGTCACTAAGACAAGGACGCTCCGCCCTCCTCAAGTCCAGCAGACATGAGTTGTTTTTAGTCCCTCGGACAACGATCCTCTGACCCTCTTCAAGTCCAGCAAACTTGGAACTCCAGTTCACTAAGAACTCTTCAAAGTCAGCTGCCTTGGAACTTTGTAGACTAAGACCAGCAACCTTAGAATCTTTTGTACCCTTTAGTACTCAGCAAGTCCAGTAGACTTGACTTGGTTTAGTCACTTAAAACAAGGACGCTCCGCCCTTTCTGGTGTGTTGATTGTTTGTTGGGTTGTGCTGCTAAAATGAACTTTGATCTCCTTCATCTTCAAGTACTTAGCAGCTACTTGTTATCGTCTTCTGAATGCTGCTGCTGATGGTCGTTGAAGCTCTTCTTCTAGTGCATAGCAGATGCAGATGATCACTCTTGATGAACACTAGTTGACTTGCATACAGACTCCAGTTATGTTCTTCATCTTTTTCAGCTCAGAGTGTTCATGATTGATCATAGAGTCTCCTTTCTAGATTTACTTTCAGCTCTAGTTACTCTTGATCTTGGCTTCTTGGTCATTCGATTCTTAGCTCATATGCGAGCCCTTCGGCATACCACTGAAGTTGCAGTGAAGTCGATTTGTTCAATCGGTGTTCTTGCTCTCGTTTACCACACTCTCTTCAATCTGAATGCAGTTTTCTTTTATGTGGATCTCTATTTTCTTCCCGTTGGAAGCTTGCCGTTGATATCTTCCCATTGCACTTCTTTCCGTTAGAGACTTACTTGCTGCAGACTTGTTCATTGTACCAATGAATATTTTACTTCTTGAAGTCTGCTAGTGATGGCTGAGTCAGCATCCATTAACTGGTACCAAGATAATGGAGTCACATGAGCTGCCCTTTGACTGCTGCAAACATGGTTGTTTGAACCCACTAAGATTGGTTTCTTATTTTGCTCATTTAACTAATCAGCCGCTCGTCTTGGGATAATAACCCTAAGTGCTCTGATGTCTTCAATCCTTGCTGACACTTACTTAATCTACGATCAACTGGGTTGTAGCTTGTTGCTTCAGATCGTAGAGTCGTATGCTCGCTTCATAGCTTGGCCTTATGATCATGCATGATGTGTACTGCCTTGGAGCTCGTAGAGTGGCTGACTGCACTTGCTTTACACTTTAATGTGTTTCTTACTGTAATGCAGTTGTGCCTTCTTGTGCTCTGTGATCTCCGTTGAGCTTTACGTTCCCAGAGCATAGGTTCATGATCTTGTTGAGCTTTTGTTTCAGTTTGTTTAACGTAGAGGACTGCTCTGTGTTCTTCAGGTGTTAGCTCTACAGACTCATTCTTATCATAGAGGACTGTTCTATGATCTTTAGGTGCAAGCTCCATTATTGTAGAGGAATGCTCTGCGTTCTTTAGATATTATCTCTACCATTGTGTCATAGAGGACTGCTCTATGATCTTCTGATGTTTTAGCACTTTCATTGTAGAGGACTATTCTACTTAATCTTCAGATATTTTCTCTATTGTTACGTCATAGAGTACTGCTCTATAATCTTCTGTTGCTTCGCTGAGACTGGGAGAGTACCTCTGTTATCTTTGGCTCAACTCTACGATCACTTGATCTGGCTGGTCCTTTCCTACTCTACGACCTTGTCTAAGGTGCAAGTTGCAGAGTCTTGATGGATCGTAGAGTGTGTATTTGAGCTGCCATATGATCTCTGTTATGGCTTGATGCTTCAGATGCACTCTGAGATCTTTGTTTATCTGATAGCTCACGCTCTACTTATAAAGATTGTTACTTTAACTTTGAGTGCTCAGGCAGAGACTGCTCTACGTTGTTGCTTGATTGTAGAGTATTCATGGGAGTTGTAGAGTGACTGATTGTATTGACTCTACGATCCCAACACAGCTCAACGATCTTCTCTTTGCTTTTACTCTGTGGTGCCTGGCACACTCTACGATTCGGAGTAAGCTCTTTGATCCGCCGAGCCTTACTGTACGATAGCCTGGAAGACTCTGTGATGATATGCTCAACTCTACGTCTGTTCTTTGATCATGCCAGATTTACTCTACGATGTCGAGATGAAACTCTGCGTATGCCTGACCCAACTCTACGATGCTGAGAGAGCTCTATGACTGGCTGAGCCTCACTCTACATTTGTCTGACAGACTCTGCGTACTTTTAAGCTGACTGAACTCTAAGCTAGCTGTCTGCTTTACGATCCTTCACTGGATGCTTTGTGTAGTACTTAGCGATCAGTTTGACCTTTGCTTATTACATATATCATTTTAGCTCATAGGATCAACCTAACAAGTTTGATCTTTTTCTATTCTAAGTCCTTGTACATCAAATTCGTTTAAGGACTTTACAATACTCAATATTACAAACATGCTTTGATCAGATAGATATTAATTCAGCTTAGATCAACCTAACATATTTGATCTTTTCATTCTAAGTCCTTGTACATATATATTTCATTAAGGACTTTACAAGGCTTTAACAATATGAATGTTCTTCTTTTCATTTTGTCATCAATCAAATCACATATAATGAATAATGGTAATCTCATATAGATCTTATAACATTCTCCCCCTGTGATAATGGACTTACCGATCTCATGCAGATTTCCAACGATCTCCCCCTATTTAATGATGACAAAAACACTTATAGCATAACATTCACTTCAAGCAATACATGTAGATGAATAGTATGAATGTGACTTATGATACAGTAAGTCACTGTATTGCTAGACAAAGAAACGTGAATGAAGTGATGTGCATTAATAGTAATCATTCATATAACATGCCATGAAACTTAAACATATCGGTTCATAAGCTATATTAATATAACAAGGAGATCCTAGATCTAGGTTTGCAGTTCCTGCATATAACAATTAATTTCTCCTTGCTCGTTATAAATGTACCTCCTCCTTGTGACTGCTTTCAGCTGCTGCTTTCTCCTGGTTCTTTTTCATCCTCCTCTGGCTTCTGCTCCCCCTCACTTCTTGCAACTCTTCCTTTATCTTCTTCTGGCTCCCTCTCAATTGTAGGCACCTGATCGTTGTTCTTCTTTAGCTTCAACTTCAGCTTCTTGTCCTTCCTTTTCGTGACAGCTCTGTTCCTCTTTTTATGCTTCGTCTTTTTCTCCCCCTTTTTGTCATCAATTGGACAGGTACTGAATATGGGTAGTGAGATGTTCGACTAAGTAGGAGGTATTTCCAACTTCCATTTTCACCTCCTGCTGGCCGAGTTCCATTTACTGAGAGAGGGACTGGCAGAGATTGTCAACTTTCTCTGAGAGAGACTGAATGGTGCTCTCATTTTCCTTCTGAAGTTTCACAGCTTCTTTCTTTTGTTTCTCAATGGACTTAAGATATATCTGATCTCTTTGATAAAGTTTGATAGACATATCCGTGAATGATGCTTGAAGCTTTTTGTAGAAATCATTCTCTTCACCTCTAGGCATATCCTTTTGGGAAGCTGTCGTTAAGCAATCTAAAAATAAACCTCACTTTTACTCTACGAACTCAAAATTTAGCACAGTATAGCAGTAGCAAGGTTCAATCCCACAGAGAACAATACTAATTTTTAATTTATCCTAATGCTTCTAACGATTTTAACAATAAATAAAGGTTGGGGGTTTTGAATTTATTTAACTAATTAACAAAATAATGAAATTAACCAGTGAATTAAAACTTCAGTTTTCCAGTTCAGTTTCACCTTTTCACAGCAATAAATCAATTAAGTATAACAATATTCACTCTTCAATGAAACTAATAGTCCTAGATAACAACAAGCTCTGTTATCCGAAATTCCTCTTAGATTGTCACTTAATGAAATAAGCTCTTCACAAGATTCTAACTATCATATAATCTAAAACAAGCTCTTTAGATTTAATATGACAGCAATATTAAGAACTAAGGAATTAGACTATTCCAAGCAACAAACACATAAGCTCGATTTGTTTAACTTGTCTCCTGATAACCATAGCAATAAACCAAAAGACCACAATCAGTATCACTAACTGCTACTTATGATTAGAAACAATATCAATTACGTAATACTATTTTTAAATCTAGCATATATTATCAATTAACCAATTTAATCCTGCAGAAACCAAATCAGTTAATCAAATAATATTTAACAATTAAAAAGAATAAGCTTCATATAAGAAGGAATAAATATTGTATATTTAATCAAAACATAAACTGCTACTAAGGATCCACGTCCCCTTCAAACTGAATAAAGAAAACTAGCCTGACATATTTCTATGAACTCTCTGAATATGATAAAACTCTCTCTATGATCTCATGATTGAATTTTAACCATTACAAGTATTTATAGATAAATATCTAAAGTCTAGAAGAATTTAATCCAATTCTGCTTCGGAAGTCTTCATTTTGTAAGTATGGTAGGATTCTAAATCCTTGTCAATCTCTGCAATCCCACTTTAGGCAATTTCCTTTTTAAATTAGATTTTATTTCCAAATCCAAGTCTTCCTCAGTTTCTTTTTCCAGTTCGGCATCAAATTCCATATTCGCTTGGACTTAGATCTTCCTTACCAGATTCTACTTTCCATAATTAGAGATACTTTTCATGTATGATTGTAACTTCATCTCCAAATCCTGTTAGGAATCATATCTTTAAGCCTCAATGTTTCAAATCCTACTCAGAATTGGAAATCTGCATGTCGATCAAAATCGTAGAGTAACACTCTCTCAGCAAAACGTAGAGTATACTCTGAACCAGCACTTATCGCGATCGTAAAGTAAACTTCGGAATTGTAGAGTAACTAGCTGCCGAGTAAACTTTCCAATCGTAGAGTTTGCTCGTCAAACGTAGAGTAATCTTCGCCGCTGGACTGAAAACATAGAGTGTCGTGAACCCAGTCGTAGAGTGAATCTCGGCAATTGTAGAGTGGAACTAGAAATCTTCGAACAATTTCACCTAGCCTTCCTGCAATCGTCGAGCTGCCAGATTGCACCCTAACATTACGGACGTAGAGCCCTCACTCAGCGATCGTAGAGTATTCTACAAAACAACATAAAATTCAGCATTAAAATTCATTTTTGCAGAATCACATCAAATTCTTCCAAATATCTATAAACACTTTAATTCAGCTCATATGACAAATAACATGCAACTAAACTAAGCATAAAGGAATAAAAATAATTAGATATTATGCACCTATCAAATTTCCCCACACTTAGCTTTTACATGTCCTCATGTAAACAAAGCAAGAATCATCAAGAAAAACTAAACTGATTCATCGAAGGTATCAAATTCAATTAATCAACACTGAATATCCATTCTCATCACAGAACCCTGAACAACACCCCATCAACTAACTCACAACAACAACTCTATCATTCCCCACAAAACATCTTCCAAATCAGAATATATCCACATAGATAACTCTCATATAATCAACACAAATACCCAACTCAGTTATTATGGAACAACAACCGTGCACACTAACTCATAACTCAAAACCTGATTCTCCTGCAATTCTTTTCAATCTCAGAGCCAACAATTTTTCAATTCCTCAGGTGAATGCATTTTATGCTCTATTTCACCTTTCACACATTTTTTCCTCTTCAAGTGGGTGCATTTTATACTCCATCCCACTTATAACTTTTCCAGCGAGTGCGTTTTACGTTTCATCTCGCACTTGTGTTTACGGGTGAGTGCGTTTTACGCTCCATCTCAACCCACCACAAGACATCTGCATTTTTTTCTTTTTCTTTTTTTTCCTGACAATGATGTTCTCATAATTTCTATATTTTCTCTTCTTCTTTTTTTTCAAGGTTCTGTAAACAACATAAACAGTTAAAACAACTCCTGAGTCACAAAATCAGTGCACAAAGTATAATCCCACAAATAACTTAGTCAAGTAAACATGCCTCTCATATTCAAGCATTCATGCAAAACAATCCAGATTCAGAATTAGTCCATGGATCCTAACTAAGTCATCATTATTCATCAGTCAATAAAGCATCAAATCAAATTCTGAAAATAAGCATCAATATTCACTCTACGATTCCAACCTTCAAGAGTTCAGCAGAACACTACGTTCGTAAAGTCAGAAAAATTTTCAAATTTTTTTTTCACTGCAGAGCATCATATCTAGCATATCATATCCTAAATAATAACCTAATAACTCAAATAATAACCTAAACCCCTCCCCCACACTCAAACCTTACATTGTCCCCAATGTAAGACAGTCATGCAAAGAAGAAAGTACTACTAACATGCAACTAAAAATAAAAAGTAAAGGGATAGAAAATCAAATCTGATTCATGGGTTGCCTCCCATGCAGCGCATTTGTTTAATGTCGTTAGCCCGACCGCAATCTTCTCAATCTCCATAAAGTGGTTCCTCCAATCCAACTGTCTCAACATCTTCCACCTGATACCCTTCATAGAAAGGTTTGAGCCTTTGTCCATTCACTTTGAACACCTTCCCTGTACCTGGACTCTGAATTTCTACTGCACCATGATGAAAAATGTTAGTAATAACAAAAGGTCTAACCCATCTAGAACGCAACTTACCTGGAAATAACTTAAGCCTTAAATGGTAAAGAAGAACTTTCTGTCCCACAACCAAACTCTTCCTCAGAATCTGTTTATCATAAAAGGCTTTAGTTTTGTCCTTGTAAATCTTAGAACTTTCATAGGCTTCATTCCTTAACTCCTCTAGTTCCTACAACTGCAACTTCTTATGCTCTCCAGCTTGATCCATATCCATGTTACATTGCTTAATAGCCCAAAAAGCTCTATGCTCCAATTCCACAGGTAGGTGAAAAGGTTTTCCAAATACTATCCTATATGGTGACATACCAATAGGAGCCTTATAAGCTGTTCTGTAAGCCCATAATGCATCTGGCAACCTCAAACTCCAATCCTTCCTGTTAGGCTTAACCACTTTCTCTAAAATGGATTTGATCTCTCTGTTGGATAGCTCAGCCTGACCATTACTCTGGGGATGGTATGATGTGGAAACCCTGTGCATCACATTATACTTTTTGAACAGTGCTGCCAACACCTTATTGCAAAAATGGGTCCCTCTATCACTGATAATGGCTCTTGGGGCTCCAAACCTGACAAAAATATTAGACTGAACAAAATCTGCAACAACTTTAGAATCATCAGTCCTTGTAGCCTTAGCTTTAACCCATTTAGAGATATAATCAACAACCAACAAGATATAAGTATTACCAAAAGAGGAAGGAAAGGTCCCATAAAATCAATTCCCCATACATCAAAGATTTTAACAACTAAAATAGGGGTTTGTGGCATCTGATTCCTATGTAAGATATTCCCAGTCTTTTGACAGTTTGCATATGACTTACAAAATAGATAAGAATCTTTAAAAATAGTTGGCCAATAAAAACCAGATTCCAAAACCTTGTGAGCAGTTCGTTTTGGTCCAAAATGACCTCCACAAGCATATGAATGACAAAAAGATAGAATATAATGAAACTCACTATTGGAAACACATCTTCTAATTACCTGATCAACACAAAATTTCCACAGATGTGGATCATCCCATACATAATACTTTGTATCACTCCTAAACTTATCTTTCTGAGGTCAAGAGAATTTGCTAGGAACATATGAACTTGCTAAGTAATTTACAATGTCAGTATACCAGGGCCTTTCCTCAGTGATTGCAAGCAAATGTTCATCTGGAAAGGAATCATGTAATGGTAGTGTCTCCTCATCATGTACCAGTCTGCTCAATTGATCTGCCACCTGGTTTTCTGCTCCTTTCTTGTCTTTTATCTCCAAGTCAAACTCTTGCAGCAACAAAATCCACCTAATGATTCTAGGCTTGGAGTCCTTCTTGGTCAGCAAATACCTAAGAGCAGCATGATCAGAGTAAACTACTACTTTAGTTCCCAATAAATAATATCTAAATTTATCTAAAGCAAAAACAACTGATAAAAGTTCTTTTTCAGTCGTAGAGTAGTTTATTTGAGCATCATTGAGAGTCCTGGAAGCATAATAAATGGCATGGACAACTTTATTCACTCTCTGACCCAAAACAACGTCCACTGCATAGTTGCTTGCATCACACATGATCTGAAAGGGTAGTTCCCAGTTGGGTGGTTGGATCACAGGTGCAGAGGTCAACAGTTTCTTCAGCTTGTCAGAAGCCTCCTTGCACTCTTCAATAAACTGGAACTCCACATCTTTCTGCAGCAACTTGCACAAAGGCAAAACTATCTTGGAGAAGTCCTTGATAAACCTCCTATAGAAACCTGCATGTCCAAGAAAAGAACGAATCTCCTGCACTTTTGCAGGGTAAGGTAATGCAGCAATGATTTCTATTTTAGCTTTATCAACTTCTAATCCTCTAGCTAAAACTACATGGCCAAGTACTATCCCTTGTTCTATCATAAAATGACATTTTTTCCAGTTTAGAACAAGATTAGTTTCTAAATATCTATCAAGCACCTTAGTTAAATTATCAAGACATGCATCCAAAGAATCACCATGAATTGTGAAATCATCCATAAAAACCTCAATGCAGCTCTCTAAAAGATCAGAGAAAGTACTTACCATACATCTTTGAAAAGTACCCGGTGCATTACACAAGCCAAAAAACATTCTCCTATAAGCAAAAGTTCCAAATGGGCATGTGAATGTGGTCTTCTCTTGGTCTTCTGGTGCAATCACAATCTGGTTGTAACCTGAAAAACCATCTAGAAAACAATAATAAGCATGACCTACCAATCTTTCTAACATTTGATCAATAAAAGGAAGGAGCAAGTGGTCTTTTCTAGTTACTGCATTTAGCTTCCTGTAATCAATGCACACTCTCCATTCTGTTTGCATTCTTGTTGGCACCAGCTCATTGTTGTCATTCTTGATGACTGTAATTCCAGACTTCTTTGGCACTACTTGGACTGGACTCACCCATTGGCTGTCTGAAATTGGATAGATTATACCTGCATCTAACAACTTCAGAACTTCTTTCTTGACTACCTCCATTATGGGTGGATTCAGCCTTCTTTGTGCTTCCCTAGTTGGTTTAGCTCCATCTTCCAACAAAATTCTATGATACACATGGCAGGCTTATTCCTTTGATATATGCTATTCTCCAACCAAAAACAGTGATGTAATCCCTAAGAATTCTGAGCAATTTGTCTTCCTGCACTTTGGTTAAGTTATTATCAATTATCATTGGCAATGTATCATCAGTCCCTATGTATGCATACTTCAAGTGCACAGGTAATGGCTTTAAATCTAAGGTTGAGGCCTGCATAACAAATGGTAACAATTTTTGATGAGTGGCAGATAATTGAATAGAATTGACTGCATACTTATTTGAAATTTTTGGCAAGGAATGCAATGCAGCCACAACCTCTTTCAATTCCTGGCTCTGCTCAACTTTTTTTTCTTTGTCTATTTCCAAGCTATTAGTAATGGCAACTTCGAAACCTTCCTTATGTATGTGTTCAAAAGAGTGCTGCACTAGAGAATCAATCACATCAATAGCAAAAACTGGATTAATATCACTAGGGTACCTCATTGCCTCATATATATTGAATTGAATCTTCTCTCCATCAAACTCCATGGTTAAGGTCCCATTATGTACATCAATCATGGTTCTTGCTGTTTTCAAAAATGCCTCCCTAACAAGATTTGTGCAGGATTTGGAGATGTGTCATCTTCCATATCCACTATGTAAAAGTCTGCAGGAAAGATCAACTCATTCACCTGTACTAAAACATCCTCAATTACCCCTTGAGGGTAGGTGTTAGTCCTATCAGCCAGTTGAATAATAACACCAGTTTGTGTTAAAGGACATAGATTTAAGGAAGCAAATATAGATAAAGGCATGACATTAATTGAAGCTCCTAAATCTAACATAGCTTTCTCAAACCTGGTGTTACCTATCCTACATGGTATGGTGAACATGCCTGGATCCTTGCATTTAAGGGGCATCTTTCTTTGCAGCACTGCTGAGACATTCTCTCCAACAGTGACTCTTTCATCATCTTTTAGCTTCCTTTTGTTAGTGCACAGCTCTTTCAAAAATTTGGCATATCTTGTCACCTGTCTGATTGCATCTAACAATGGTATATTGACTTCCACCTTTCTGAAGGTCTCCAAAATCTCCTTCTCTTGCTCATCTTTCCTTGAAGTCCTGTGATTTCTAGGTGGAAAAGGTAGGGGATTAGTTTTAACTGAAATCATAAAGTTAGGATTTACCTTAGGTGGTTTAGCTTCCTCCTTAGCTTTCTCTTCATCAAAGTCTGTAGTAGCTTTTGGTACTTCCAGCTCTTTTCCACTCCTTAGTGTAATGGCACTTACATTCTCCCTTGGATTCACAACTGTTTGGGAGGGTAACTTTCCTGAGCCTTGGGATTCTAATTTTCCTACTGTGGTTGCAAGCTGACCCAATTGATTTCTCAAATCCTGGACTGAAGTCTTTGTCTCCTGCTAAAACTGCTATGTTTGGTTCATGAATTGTTGAGTGTTATTCATGAACTGTCGTGTCTATCCCATCAGCGCTTTGAACATCTCTTCCATGGAAGTTTCAGAAGGTGTTGGTGTTGCTGTTTTAGGTTGGTATTGAACTGGTTGAAAGCCCTGCTGCCTATGTGGAAAGACAGGTGGTGCAGGTGGTCTATTTCCTCCATAACTCAGATTGGAGTGATCCTTCCATCCTGGATTATAAGTGTTCGAAAAAGGATCATATCTTTTCTGAGGTTGTGTTTGGTAATTCCCCATTGCATTAGCCTGCTGTATGGTTTCATCTTCTTGCAGTGTGGGGCATGCATCTGTGCTATGGTTTGACTGCAAGCAAATTCCACAAGCCTTTGCAACTAATTGTCTCACCAAAGTAGTTAGTTCAAAAATCTGTTGTTCATGACTACAAGTACTCACCTCATTTACCCTTTATGGTGCATGATTCAGTCTAGTTCCATATTATTGTGAGTTTGCGGCCATGGTGGCAATTAAATTCTTTGCAGCCTCTGGAGTCTTGTCAACCAATGCTCCTCCGCTAGCAGCATTAATCATACTTCTGTCCATTGGTACCAATCCTTCATAAAAGTACTGGATCAACTGCTGGTCATCTATCTGGTGAGGTGGGCAGCTAGAGCAAAGCTTCTTAAATCTTTCCCAGTATTCGTAGAGTGTTTATCCACTGAATTGCCTAATTGCATAGATCTCCTTTCTTATATTGGCTACTCTTGAAGCAGGAAAATACTTCTCTAAGAATAGCTTCTTCATATCATTCCATGATTGGATTGTACCTGATGGTAAGTAATACAACCAATCTTTTACCAAATCTGCCAGTGAGAAAGGAAAGACTCTAAGCTTGATCTGCTCCTCAGTTATTCCATGTGGCTTCATGGTGGAACACACCACATAAAATTCTTTCAGATGTTTATATGGGTCCTCACCTGTAAGACCACGAAAAGTAGGTAACAAATGGATTAGTCCAGATTTAAGTTCAAATGCAGCTTCTAAAGTAGGATATTTAATGCATAGAGGTTGCTGATTTAAATTAGGAGTTGCCATCTCCTTTAGAGTCCTGTTATTGTTTTGAACGACCATCTCCTCTTCTGATTTGGATTCAATTGATGAATTGTTGGACAATAGTTCCAATGCTATGTTCAGGCCAGGTGATGGAATTTCTTCTTCTGCAGATGTGGCCTGCACTCTACGATTTTCCTTCCTGAGCCTTTTTGCAGTTTTCTCAATCTCTGGATCAAAATTCAAATTACCAAATCGAGAAGATTGAGCAATAAACTAATAAAGAAACAAAGAATAAATCAAAACACTAATTGTTCCCCAGCAACGACGCCAAAATTTGGGAAGCTGTCGTTAAGCAATCCAAAAATAAACCTCACTTTTACTCTACGAACTCAAAATTTAGCACAGTATAGCAGTAGCAAGGATCGATCCCACAGAAAACAATATTGGTTTTTAATTTATCCTAATGCTTCTAACAGTTTTAACAATAAATAAAGGTCGGGGGTTTTGAATTTGTTTAACTAATTAACAAAATAATGAAATTAACCAGTGAATTAAAACTTCAGTTTTCCAGTTCAGTTTCACCTTTTCACAGCAATAGATCAATTAAGTATAACAATATTCACCCTTCAATGAAACTAATAGTCCTAGATAACAACAAGCTCTGTTATCCGAAATTCCTCTTAGATTGTCACTTAATGAAATAAGCTCTTCACAAGATTCTAACTATCATATAACCTAAAACAAACTCTTTAGATTTAATATGACAGTAGCATTAAGAACTAAAGAATTAGACTATTCCAAGCAACAAACACATAAGCTCGATTTGTTTAACCTGTCTCCTGATAATTATAGCAATAAACCAAAAGCTTGACCACAATTAGTATCACTAACTGCTACTTATGATTAGAAACAATATCAATTACGTAATACTATTTCTAAATCTAGCATATATTATCAATTAACCAATTTAATCCTGCAGAAACCAAATCAGTTAATCAAATAATATTTAACAATTAAAAAGAATAAGCTTCATATAAGAAGGAATAAATACTGTATATTTAATCAAACCATAAACTGCTACTAAGGATCCACGTCCCCTTCAAACTGAATAAAGAAAACTAGCCTGACATATTTCTATGAACTCTCTGAATATGATAAAACTCTCTCTATGATCTCATGATTGAATTTTAACCATTACAAGTATTTATAGATAAATATCTAAAGTCTAGAAGAATTCTAATCCAATTCTGCTTCGGAAGTCTTCATTTTGTAAGTATGGTAGGATTCTAAATCCTTGTCAATCTCTGCAATCCCACTTTAGGCAACTTCCTTTTTAAATTAGATTTTATTTCTAAATCCAAGACTTCCTCAGTTTCCTTTTCCAGTTCGGCATCAATTTCCATATTCGCTTGGACTTAGATCTTCCTTACCAGATTCTACTTTCCATAATTAGAGATACTTTCCATGTATGATTGTAACTTCATCTCCAAATCCTGTTAGGAATTATATCTTTAAGCCTCAATGTTTCAAATCCTACTCAGAATTAGAAATCTGCATGTCGATCAAAATCGTAGAGTAACACTCTCTCAGCGAAACGTAGAGTATACTCTGCACCCGCACTTATCGCGATCGTAGAGTAAACCTCGGAATCGTAGAGTAACTAGTTGCCGAGTAAACTTGCCAATCGTAGAGTTCTCTCGTCAGACGTAGAGTAATCTTCGTCGCTGGACTGAAAACGTAGAGTGTAGTGAACCCAGCCGTAGAGTGAATCTCGGCAATCGTAGAGTGGAACTAGAAATCATCGAACAATTCCGCCTAGCTTTCCTGCAATCGTCGAGCTGCCAGATTGCACTCTAACACTACGAATGTAGAGCCCTCACTCAACGATTGTAGAGTATTATGCAAAACAACATAAAATTCAGCATTAAAATTCATTTTTGCAGAATCACATCAAATTCTTTTAAATATCTATAAACGCTTTAATTCAGCTCATATGACAAATAACATGCAACTAAACTAAGCATAAAGGAATACAAATAATCAGATATTATGCACCTATCACCTTTGTTGCAGCAATAACTGATGAAATGTTTCCAAGTAACTCTTCTGAGTTTTTCAACAACTCTTGATCAATCAAGGGATCTTCAAGGATTGGTGTAGTTGACTTGGGTTTCTCGCTCTTGTAAATGTTTTCAAGAGCAGTGACTATATCAAAGAAATCTTTGTTAGATGAGGAAGGAATATTAGTAGGTATTTTAGTGGAGGTTTTTGACCTTTGAGGGAGTATAACATTTGGTTGAGACTGGAATGCTACAGTCGTGGACTCTACGGTCTTGGTTTTTGCTCTGCCTTTATCAAGATTGTCCAGCATATAGTATAGAATGTATATACCTTCAGCATGTCGGTAGACTTTGAAGTGTTGGGAATTCTTGATCAGCATCTTTGGAAAGGATTGAACTCTTGGGAAGTTCTGAGAGATCATCTTCAGACTTGGAAATTGTGAGTAACACCAGCTGATGAAGCTTTTATCCCCAAGTGAAATGGCCTTCGACCAGGGCATCCATGGGTAGAACCATATTAGTTGTTGACTGTCAAGATCATATAGTACTGTAGTTCGATCTAGTTCAATATCTTGAAAATTGGTAAGTAGATCCTCTACATTGTAACTACTTTGATTTGTCCGTTACCATGATTTATCCATCTTGTTAGCAACACAACTCCTGGTTTGTAACAGGCTTCCAGCACTATCCTTCTTCGAATTCTTGTGGTTGCTGGAAGTGGATCAGAGTTGCTTTCTGACTCATCATTTTCAGAGTTAGAGTCCTTTAGTGCTTCATCATCTTCCATTGCTTCCTTTCCTTTTCTAACGTCAGTCTCTCTGGCATTCTTTCCCTTTGAACTTGCTTCCTCCATAGTCACTTTCTTTGACACTTTTATTGACTCATCAGTCAACTGTTCTTCATAGCTTGTTTCCATATCAACATCATCTCCTGTTGATCTATTGAGATTCTCTTTAGCAGACATAACTTCATCCTCACTTTCTGATTCTAACTCACTTGTGGTCACATCCTTTTCAGCAAACTCATCTTTTGATGCCATAGGTTTAATGCCTTCTTCTTTATCAACCTCATCATCATCACCAAGATCAATAATCTTGGGTGGAATTCCTTCTTCACTTATACGCCCTGGGAGTTTCATCACTTGCCTTAATCATGTACTTTATCTTCTTTTTGCAGGCTTATCAACAGGAACTTCAGATGCTTTTTTCTCTTCCTCAGATTCACTTTTAGGTTCTAAGGAGCTCTTTAATGAGGCTGTTGGAGAGGCTTTCTCAACCTTCAACTTTTTCTTTGTTGATTTTGAAAGTATGGACATAAGGGATAGAGAATCATCAAATTGTGAAGATTCATTCTTCAGTGTACTTACTTCCTTTTCCCTTTGTCTGTCCTTGAGGTGCCCTTGCTGCTGCTACCAGATATTCCCAATCTCTTATTCTCTATGGGGTTCCTTTTCCAGTTGTCAAATAATTTAGGAGACATAACTTTGTTGACATTTAAGGTTTCTCCCTCATTATCCCCAATCTAGTTTTTCAGCTTTTTCTTCAGTATGATGCTTAAGAACTTTCCATAGTATACCTTTAAGATAGATTTTTCTGAAGCCTTCATTTTCCTGACCTCCTTGGCTAACCAATCAAATAGCACAACCCCAAAATTTATCTCATGCTTCAGAATAATGGCAGACGTGATTCTTAGTTGTAGATCACTCACAATATTATGAGCGGCATCTTTATATATGATACATTTACCCACAATCTCAGCTAAGAACTCAAATTCTTCTGGAAATTCCTTTTTCTTCATCCCCTTCAGATGAGGATTCTTTATATAACCCATTAATCTCACGTCTTCGTTAGTGTCAATTTCTTTCAGAGATGATAGACCTTGATTTGCGAACCCTAAGCATTTACTGATTTCTGCAGCACCTATCTTTATGTTGGTTCCTCGAACTTTGGTGGATAGAATATCATCATTAATTGTTGCATTCTGATAGAACTCTCTCATAAGATCAGAGAAGATTTTAGTGTTAGATTTTAAGCATTCTGAGAACCCTGCTTGCCTTACGATTTTGAGAATATCCTTGAACTTCTCTTCTGATTCCCTAAATTTATCGAAACCAAGTTGGATACCTGATACAATTTGACAATTTTCCATTACAAGGGTTTTGATCAATGAAGGATAGATGGATATTTGAAACAATATGGATTTTGGAGTTTCTGGAAGTTGATGATTTGGGTTTGCTGAGGGTTTGATGATTTTAGGGTTTTGGGTGTTTGCACAGTTTTGAAAGAAGATGGATTTTGACAAATAATAGGAAAGAACAATCGCCAGTATTTGAATTTTGATCTGCATCAGTTCCCTCTTCTTTTTGTAGAGGACACGTGTAGGAAACCCATTTGCTGATCGTGGTCATAACTATTGTAACTTCCACAACTGTTGCACATCAGTTACCCTTGTCAGAGAACGTGGTCATCTCCTTCCTCTTTGACCATTGACTTTACCAATTCGTAGAGTGGCTTGATGTCCTGGATTTTCACTTTACGATCATCTCTTGAGAACTGACTTTGGTCACAACTTTTGCTGCTTAAATGCACTTATCCCAATGAGTGCAGTCCGTGATGAGACGGTCTCTAATTTAAGCTTGAAGTAACTTCCTCCTAGAATGCGTATCTTAAATACTCAGAAGGAACCTTGCTTTTTCTTGACATCTATGATGATAGTTTCCATAACTTGTATCTGTACCAATAGGTGAGCTGGATTGTTTGCTTGATGAAGACTTCCTTTTAAAGCCAGCTTTTTTCTCTTCTAGAGAATTTTATGATCAACTCTCCCTTTAGCTTTTCTCCTTTGTTTCGTTAACATCCTAAGCTCAAAAGAAATTTTAGTGATGCATTTTCAACAGGGTTAAGGAAGCTCAGAAAGGGCAGGCCTCTAAGTATGGAGCTTAGGGCTTGGTTTGTCTCTGAGGTGCTTGTCTGAGGAAAGAATGCTTTGATGAAGTGGAGAGAATGTCATCATTGTATTCCTTGGTCCTGGTATTTGTCAGTGAGATGGGATGTATGGGAGTAATGTTTTGTAAGCTGTAATCGTAGGGTCAATGTACTCTACGATCAGGATGTCGATCGTAGTGACTCTACGATTTAGTGCATTATGGTTGACCTGGTTTGTCAGTCGTAGATTTTGACTCTACGACCTCAGATGAGGATTCATTTTAGTTCATCAGCCACAGAGTTTTGGGACTCTGTTTCTGGAAAAGGGTTGTGAATGATGGAGTGTCAACCTAAGGACTGTAGGAGCTTATCTTGAGCAATGATGCATTCGAGATTTGCAGATGAGGACTTGGTGATCTGCTTCTTAGTATGCTAGAGATTCCTTGGACCAGTTTATTCATATATTATCATACTTTGCTGGTTCATAGGAACTTGAGAAATGTGAACTGGTAATATGTAGAATGATCATCAGAGATAGAAATGACATATGGACTTTCTTCTGCTCTTATCTCTGAAGTCAGCAATGAATTCCCCTTCTCCTTCTCCTTTATCTTATTCATCTTCTCCATCTAGTAGCTTCACAATCGTCATCTCTTCAATTTCTTTGGTTTCTTCTCAAACTGAGCATTGCTAGACTTAACAGATTGTTGCTCCCCCATAGTTGATACTTCCATCTTAGAAGAAGATGATCTTCATCATTGGATCTTCTTTATTTGATCGTAGAGTATTTTCTTTAGCAATGGTTACTCTACGATCCTCTTATCTGATACTGCATTCGTAGAGTTCCTGTTCCACAATTTAAGCTTCTTTGATGTTGACTGGTAGACATCGGTATGATCTTCCATTTTCTTGCTTTCTGAATGCTTCTTTTTCACTGGACGATCAGATGTTTATTGATAAAGATCATGAGCTTCAGGCATCTTCTGAAATAGGCTTTAGTAAGAGTTAGTCAACCCTGGTACCTACATTTTAAGAAATTTTTCTAACTTGGTACCCACTTGACATTTGGGTCCTGAGGGTTAGTTCTTTTGAGTGCCCGAGTCTTTCAGACTTTGGTTTCACAACATGCATTATGCAGCTCATATGTGATGATAGTTTAAACATGCTACATGAGAGTGTGTGAGGGAGAGCAAACATGTGTGGAACTGATGTGGATCCTTAAACCTTTTCCTTAGATAAATACTTACTTACACCATGTTCTAAGTTTTTGAAGTTTAATAGAGTGGTGGTCACTTCTAGGAGTTGTACCTAGTTGGTTCATAAAGTTGATCAGTCTTTATGATCCTTTAAAGTATATCAGCAGACATGACTACATTCTACAATTTATCAAAAACTTAGATCATTAAGGAATGAGCCAAAAGCTCAACAAACAAGTAAGCTAAGGTAGGGTAAATTTAAAGCATTTAAACATAGTTACCCCTTTGAAATCTTTAAACAACAGATCTAATGAACAGAGGGGAATATATGATAAAATCTACTTGAGTTTTCCACAACCAAAGTGAAAGATAGATCTTCAATTTCAGAACTAATTTAATCAAAGACAAGTCCTTGACAAGTGATTAGTCAGTGCACACACAGGCAGTTCCTCATACCTAACTTTTCTTTTAATCAAGATAAGATTTATACTCTATCAGTGGATACACCTCAGATATCTTTCTCAAGTGTTTCATTTTCAGTCTCAAATGTGGATGGGGAGTAAAATGCAATACTAGCTTTACATTTTCTCTCATTCTCCTTTTGAGACAGAAAATGATTCCATGATCAAATCTCTGAGATATATATAATGATGTAATGCAAATATGCCATCATGCATTATTATTTTATGATTAACAGCTTTATCATTGGGAGTTATGGAAATTAAATACCTCATTGATGTCAATCACTTGACAATCAGTGGTTCTGCTTGTGATGATGCAAACTGTTGATGGTCAGTGAGTTACAATCTTTAAAGTTCTTGTCAGCATCATCATTTGTTCCTTCAGTACACGACTTTGACTGTCACGTCAAAAAAATCCTTTGAATTATGGACAGAGAGAAGGTTTGGCATCCCATGTTCCTTGATATGCTTGACTGAACTTCAAAGTTCATGATGTTTTAGTAGGGACATGCCTCTTGTGTTTGCGAAGCTTATGAACATATCATTAGAGAGCAATGATGATGAAGATATATCCTAGATCATCATTTATAGATCTTCTTAAACTTCTTTAGTAGAGATGCAAATTCTGACATATTCAGACATTTCATTTTTCCAGAACTGTGAATGAATAGTTCTCTTCTCTTGCTACACCTTTACTTTTCCTCCCAGTTGATTTGATCTGCTGATTTGGACTTCAACATGCCTGATGTTGATGATGATATTTTCTTTTCAGCACTAGGACCATTTTGGACATCTCCAGGTAGTTACTCATATCGAATACCTGCACATACAATTTTCAGCGTGTAAGCTCATTACTGTAATGTCTTACAACCAATACCGAGATTTAGAACTGATCTAAATTTGTGTCATGGATCAACTTAAAATGTTAGCTTTAATATATTCATGAGAACCTGCTCTGATACCAATTGTTAGTTTCCTAAGACACAATAGAGATCTAGAAGGGGGGTTGAATAGATCTTTTAAAACCTTTTCCTTTTATTACGAAAGTATAACAATTATGATTAGTGGAATCAATTCATGCACATCGGAATATACTTTACTAGCCCCTTTAAAGATGCAAACATAATGTCAGTTCAATGATTAAATCTACGATATAGTTGATAGCAGATATAGCAGTTATGTCACATAATGTAAAAAACATAAAGTAAATGACACAAGAGGTTTTAAGTGGTTCAGAGACTGAAAAACTCCTACTCCACTCTTCTACTTCAACAAGTAGGAATCCACTAATTTAGTCACTAAAATAACGATGTTCTGCCCTCCTCAAGTCCAGTAGACATGAGTTATTTTTAGTCCCTCGGACAAGGATCCTCTGACCCTCTTCAAGTTCAGTAGACTTGGAACTCCAGTTCACTAAGAACTCTTTAAAGCCAGCAGCCTTGGAACTCTATAGACTAAGACCATCAGCCTTAGAATCTCTTGTACCTTTTAGTACTTAGCAAATCCAGCAGACTTGACTTGGTTTAGTCACTTAAGACAAGGGTGCTCTATCCTCTCTGGTGTATTGATTGTTTGTTGGGTTGTGCTGCTAAAATGAACTTTGATCTCCTTCATCTTCAAGTACTTAAGCAGCTGCTTGTGATCGTCTTCTGAATGCTGCTGATGATGGTCATTGAAGCTCTTCTTCTTCTAGTGCATAGCAGATGAAGATGATCACTCTTGATGAACACTAGTTGACTTGCATACAAACCCCAGTTCTGTTCTTCATCTTTTCCAGCTCAGAGTGTTCATGATTTATCATAGAGTCTCCTTTCTAGATTTGCTTTCAGCTCTAATTACTCTTGATCTTGGCTTCTTGGTCATTCGATTCTTAGTTCATATGCGAGCCCTTCAGCATACCACTGAAGTTGCAGTGAAGCAGATTTGTTCAATCGGTGTTCTTGCTCTCGTTCACTACACTCTCTTCAATTTGAATACAGTTTTCTTTTATGTAGATCTCCATTTTCTTCCCGTTGGAAGCTTGCCATTGATATCTTCCCGTTGCACTTCTTTCCGTTAGAGACTTACTTGCTGCAGACTTGTTCATTGTACCAATGAATATTTTACTTCTTGAAGTCTGCTGGTGATGGCTGAGTCAGCATCCATTAACTGGTACCAAGATAATGGAGTCACCTGAGCTGCCCTTTGACTGCTGCAAACATGGCTGTTTGAACCCCACTAAGATTGGTTTCTTATATTGCTCATTTAACTAATCAACTGCTCGTCTTGGGATAATTGTGACGCCCCCAAATCCGGGTTTACCTTTACCTCGGGTTTAGTGCTCACGATACTATTATATCCATTCATTCCATCAAAATACTAACTTAAACCTGTCTTAAATTACATAATAATATGAATATATTATGTAATAGAACAAGAATACTTATGACAAAGGAAATGTAATTCATAAGATACTGAGCAAAGATAATTCTTTAAAAGTTTTGAGTTTAAACATCAGGCTTTAATATGCTGTAAGGTCAATGACCAGTGAACTCTGTACTAGAATTGACAGTACTAAAACTGCAATTCATGGATATAAATAGATGCTAAAAACTGAATATACCCTAGACTTGTACTTTAGGTGATCAACCCAAGTACCCTATATTGTGCACAATATAACAGTCTATATAACACTTTACGTGTCCACCGGAATCATAACGTCCGATATCATATGCCCCTATAAAAGGGTTGTTCGTTCACAGCATTACATAAGAGTCCGCACCACAACAAAATGGTTTGGAGAACATTAAATGAGATTTTCATGAATGAAGAATATTAATATATCTCTCAACATTTGTCTAGCCGAAATAATGGCATGGACATACTTTCAAAATCATAAGAATAATTGAATCTGAAGTATTGCAGTTCAATAATTTCAATAAGCTTGAAAAGATAAACCTTCGAGTTAAGTATTCACAACATTTGAGTAAGAAAGGTTGATGTACTTGCCTCTCGCGTCGATTAAACCTTTTAATACAATATCTTGTCACTGAGTAGCCTACATATATATATACAGTGTCGGCTTACTTAGTGATCTTATAGTACAAAGTCTATATTTATGGGTACAAATAGCTTCACTATGGTTATTGCAGCTATATCCAATAACTAACATGTATGTTATTTACTAACATCAAACAATCATGTATTTACTTTATTCGCAAATACAGTTAGGTACACATAGTTACTTAGTGTATCTCAATACATTTTCACAGCTTAGTATGTATCTAGCTCACATAGATACATACATAACACATATAGCCTTCACATATCCCAAAACATACAAGTTTTAGTCTCAACATATCATGATATAGATCTTAGATCATAAAACATCTTTATTAACTCATTTAGTCATGCTAAGACATTTATAAGCTTTAAACTTTACTTTCGCAATAAAACTCAAAAACACAAAAATATGATTTTTGAGGTACTTTTGGAGATTTTTAGTAATTTCTATAGTAGCCTTTTGAATCTCCGATTTGTGCAATATTATAGACCTTATAGCAAGGTATTTTATTCATGGTTTAGGTATTTAAAACTATCAAGTTAAGCAATTCAAAAACAGACCCCAAATGGGCTGTTTTACACTTTTTCTTAGCAAAATCTGCAGTTTTTATGATTTTCCAGGCTATTTTGATGATTTTTATGAATTTTTGTATTAGGCTTTTAGACGTGAAATCTGGGCATACTTCTAGACTGTATACCAAGGTATTTTTGTATTGGTTTGGTTTCTCAAGTAAGCCTTTTATGCTTCTTGAAACTGATGCTCAAACTAGGTGGTTCACCACAGTTTTAGCTTTTACTAACTTTAGCCAATTCTTGCCAATTTCATTTCTGGCCTCTTGGGTTCATTCCAACACTTGAATTATTACTAGTTAAGACTAGTTTTAGCATTCTCTTGACTTTGCTAAGCATAGATTTGGTTTTGACCCTCTAAACCTAGCTTTTTCAAACTTTTACATACTAATTTCTCAAGTTCTTGTATACGTTAGCATTCCAACACTTGGAATAGCCTAGAATATCTTTAACTCACTTGTCTAAGGTGTCAAAACTGAGTTTTAGGTAAAATGGCAAAATCTCAAATTTTCATACTTGGAAAAATCTGCAGAAAACTGCAGTTTGCATGATTTTCTTAGCTTGTTTGGTGATTTTTATGAATTTCTTGGTTAAGCTATTGGCTCAACCACTTGCACCTGCTCCTAGACCATACATCAAGGTATTTTAATCAAGGTTTATGTTTCTTATTCATTTCATTTAAGCTTCTCAAAACAGTGCCTCAAACTGGCCTGTTTCCTAACTTTTTGCAAAAACTATTTTCAACACTTTTCATTTTTCTTCAGTTTTGGCTACTTGGATAGTTTAGGCATGTGTATTTTAGTTAGTTAAGGATACATTTAGCATCACCACACTTTATTTAATCATCTAGCCAATTTTGACCTATCAAAGCTCACTTTAGGCTTGAAAAATAGGTCATAACTTGGTTTTCTTACTAGCTTTGGTCATGGCAATGATTGGTGACCATTATAAACATGTATTAGCATCTTTATATGAGTTTATTATAGTCTTATAGGATCAGGTATTAAAATTACACAAAACAACCCACATTTGGGCTTAAAAATGTGATTTTTCACAAGTCTAATGCTCAAAATAGTATAGGCTTGGTTTCTTTAGCTTGTGTAGCTTACCTATGCCATATTATAACTATTTAAACTTGTCTATATGATCCAGGTATGGTGGTTCTTCATTTTGGTGTTATTTGCCACTTAAAGCTTACTTTTTATAGCTTTTAAACATGATTTTTGAACAATACCTAACCTAGACCCTAACTAGCTTAAGGAATAACTTTTAATTGTTATTTATGGACAATGTATGGACTGACTATTGCTTAACAACATCAACTGCAAAAATTTTCCAGAATAGTTCACATTTAGGTATAGTTTTAACTATAACTTCATAAACAGTCCACATGTAGGCAAAAGGAACCTTTAGGTATTCAAGAAAATCTTAAAACATGATATAACATAACATTGTATCTACTAACATGCTTGCACCAGTCAGTTATCTTTCTAATATCAAAACAGTTCATTCATGGCATTTTAGGCATAGTCTAGCACTAATTCACATAGCAGTCCCCAAGCCTTCAAATATAAGCATTATCACATCATATATTTACTATATACACTATATTCATGGTTTAGAACACATGGGTGCAAGGCTTTTATGCTTTTGACTAAAACAACCCATTTCTAGGCTTTAAAATTTAAAGGGAAAACATAGACTAGCAATATAGTTAACACATGATAACATAATCTTGCAACACATGAGCATGGACTGACTTTTCATATAGCATTCAACATAACTACCCACACTCGGAATGCCCAACAGTTCACACATTTGTGTACTAGAAAATCTATTTTATCTATCATGTAAGCTTCTCAAAACAGTAGCTTGGTATGGCCTGTTTCAAATAGGTCCATACTTGCCCTGTTTGAGTCCCAAGTTGTTCGGTAGTTTAGACACCATGATTTAGCATATAAACCACATTAAAGTCAAGAAAATCAGTGATTAACTAGCTTGCTAACACAGTCATCTTCTAATTGGTTTAGCTCTTACATAACTTCCAAATTACTCTCATCACATCATCTCATATATAACATGTAAATATTCATGTCCTTATTTGATTATTAGCATGCTAACATAGTCTTTGGTCTTGACTGCACAGTTGGTACCTCATTATCTCAAATCAGCCTTACTTAACATTTACTCAAACAGTTGGTGTGCAGTCCATTTAACAACAAAATAAACATGATTATATGCATACTTACTATTCATACTTCTATCATATATCATCAATAACAACAATTATAAAGCCACCACAACAACAACCACAACCAATTTAATCATACGACAATCTTGTACCAGCTATTCGGCCACTAACAGTTACTCAAAAAAAATGAAATGGAAAAAGAATGGAGAGAGTCTAGGTTTGCTTACCTTGCTAGCTTATAGATTAATGGTAGCTTTGATGCTTAATCCTTCTTCCCCTTTCAGCCGAAGCTCTGTTACACTCTCTATTTAATTGACAATTATTAATTTTAGGGCTCAGTAACTTTGGTATAACTACTGCGTTTGGGTGCACGGTTTGGCCATATATGGCTGAACTTCACTTTTTCTCTCTCTCCATCAGCCTATTTGGCCTCTAGCACCCCTGAACTTGGTTCTTACATTGGCCTCTACTATTCTCTATTATCAGCTTCGAGCAGTCTACTTGGCCCCTAAGAGTAGTCATCTTATCACAACCACTCTACCTACTAGCTAATTTTCTTAGCTCCTTGACCAATTGTTAATTGAACTAACTGATTTCTAACTATTACTAACTTGATGACTATTAAACTCACCTAACTGTTCATTCTGATTTGAACTAAAATAGCTCCCTTTTTCCTCCCATATGGGCTGCCAAATTGGGCTTCATATTATGCTAGTCATGGCTTTGTTTTGGGTTCAATGCAATAACCCATAACAATTGAAGAAAATGAAATAGGCTTGCAAGCACACTTAGAAAAATTAATATGGTCCAAGACATTTAACATAGACCCTCATATAAGCAAACACCGACTTATATAAAAAAAACAAATACTAAAGAGGGCTAGTGACTTAATAGGACCCAATAAATAATTGTGGACTTTCAATATATAAAAATATTCATGAATTATATTTACCACCTTTGATTAGGCTAGCAAAAGTAATTAACACACTCATCATTAAAGATAATGGTTCCATGTAATTTAAATAATTCATGATAGTACCCCATTTCTTTATTTGTTATTAAATAACACTTTCAATTATATCTTAATATAATTAATTCTTTGAACACATAGATAGCTTTATATCAAGAATCTTTCTTAATTAAGCCATGTTGGCTTTCCTTTTCATTTTTAATATTTATATACCATCATAATAAGGTATACTCATTCTATCTCCTTTACCATGTATAACTTGAAATACTTAATAGATTATTAAGTATTAAATAATTCTAATGTCACAACAATTAAAATAAAAAAAAATTTACACAAAATTTGTCATTATAATATTATATGGAATTTTCTGTGTCATTACATTCTTCCCCCCTTATAAGGATTCCGTACTCGGAATCACGAGTACAAGGTTACTCAAAAAGATAGGGGTAACTTTTCTTCATCTTTTCCTCGAGTTCCCACGTAGCTTCATCAGCACCGTGGTTCCTCCATATCACTTTTACAGAAGATATTATTTTATTCCTTGAAACTTGTTCTTTCCTGTCAACTATTTGAACAGGAACTTCTTCGTAGGTTAAATCTTTCTCTATCTGAATAGGTTCATATTGCATTACATGCTTGTGATCTGGTTTATAAGATCGTAGCACTGATACGTGAAACACATTATGAATATACCCTAATTCCGGAGGTAATGCGACTTCATAAGCTACCTCACCTATTCGCTTCAACACTTCAAAAGGTCCTATGAATCTTGGACTCAATTTGCCCTTCTTTCCGAATCTAATTTTTCCCTTCCAGGGCGATACTTTTAGAAACACAAACGACCTTATGTCGAAATCTCTCTTTAGGCGGTGCAAATCTGCATACTTCTTCTGCCTATCTTGAGCTGCTACCAATCTTGCTCGTATTCCCTGGACAATTTCTGCGGTCTGCTGAACCATTTCTGGTCCTAACAATTTACGTTCCCCTACCTCATTCCAACACAGTGGTGTTCTGCATTTCCCTCCGTATAATGCCTCATAAGGCGGCATTCCTATGCTCGCGTGGTAACTATTATTATACGTGAACTCGACCAATGGCAGATGATCATCCCAATTGTCCTTGAAATCCATGACGCATGCCCTTAGCATATCTTCTAATGTCTGAATTGTTCTTTCACTTTGACCGTCAGTTTGAGGGTGATACGCCGTACTTAACCTCAACTGTGTTCCCATACGCTCTTGTAGACTTTTCCAAAAATTGGATGTGAATCGCGGATCTCGATCGGATACGATTGATACTGGAACGCCATGTCTTGACACAATCTCCTTAACATATAGTTTAGCTAATTGATCCAGATTGAATCTGATCTTTATTGGTAAGAAGTGTGCCGATTTTGTCAATCGATCCACAATGACCCATATCGCGTCGTAACCTTTCTGGGTAATTGGAAGTCCCACAACGAAATCCATAGTTATGTGCTCCCATTTCCACTCTAGAATTTCTAGTGGTTGTAGCAATCCACTGGGTCTCTGATGCTCCGCTTTCACTCTTTGACAAGTAAGGCATCTATTGACGTATTCTGCAACTTCTCTTTTCAAATTGGGCCACTAAAAGTGCTGTCGAAGGTCTTGATACATCTTTGTGCTGCCCAGGTGAATTGAGAAATTTGAACTATGTGCTTCTTGCAGGATTTCTTCTTTTAAGTCAAGTACTGCTGGTACCCACACTCTTCCTTCGAATCTCAATAACCCTTCCTTATCTATTTTGAACTTAGTGACCTCTCCTTCCTCTATTTGTTTCTTTACCCTGTTACATTCTTCATCTTGATCCTGGGCTTCCTTTACTCTGTCCAACAAAACTGGATGAGTCTCTATGTTAAATAATTTTTCTTCCGACTCCCTTGGATATTTCACTTCAATCTCCATTTTCTCCATTTCTTTGATGAGCTCCTCCTGAGATGTTAACATTTCTAACTTTTCCCGTCCTTTCCTGCTTAAGGCGTCGGCGACTAAGTTAGCTTTTTCGAGATGATACAGAATCTCACAATCGTAATCTTTGATTAGTTCTAACCACCTCCTCTGCCTCATATTCAGTTTTTTCTGTGTGAAGATATACTTCAGACTTTTATGGTCTGTGTATATCTCACATTTCTCGCCATACAAATAATGTCTCCAAATTTTTAAAGCAAATACAACTGCTGCCAGCTCCAAGTCACGTGTAGGATACCCTTTCTCGTAATCCTTCAATTGTCGTGACGCGTATGTTATGACCTTGTCGTGCTGCATCAAAACACAACCAAGCCCTTTGTGTGACACATCACTGTAAACCACGAAACCACCCGTATCGTTAGGCAAAGATAACACTGGTGCTTCGCTCAATCTTCTCTTTAGTTCTTGGAAACTCTCTTCACATTTTTTTGACCAAACGAACTTTACTGCTTTTCTGGTTAAATTCGTCAAAGGACTGGACAATTTTGAAAAATCCTTGATGAATCTACGGTAGTAACCTGGTAGACCTAAGAAACTTCGTATTTCAGTCGGTGTCTTCGGTCGTTCCCAGTTAATTACCACTTCTACTTTCACCGGATCCACTAATATCCCTTCGTGGTCGATCACGTGCCCCAAAAATTGCACTCTTTCCAACCAAAATTCGCATTTTGAAAATTTTGCATACAACTTTTCTTCCCTCAAGGTTTCCAATACCATCCTCAGATGTTCCGCATGATCCTCTCTAGTCTTTGAATAGATCAAAATATCGTCGATGAATACCACCACGAATTTATCCAAGTAAGGTTTAAATACCCGGTTCATTAAATCCATGAATGCTGTTGGTGCATTAGTCAAACCAAACGACATTACTAAGAACTCATAGTGACCGTAACGAGTCCTAAATGCTGTTTTTGGCACGTCTTCTTTCCTCACTTTCAATTGGTGATAACCCGTTCGCAAATCTATCTTTGCGAAATACCGAGCTCCCTTCAGTTGGTCAAAAAGATCATCGATTCTTGGTAATGGGTACTTGTTCTTGATCGTGACTTTATTCAATTCTCTATAGCCAATACATAGTCGCAACGATCCATCCTTCTTTTTAACAAACAAAACAGGTGCTCCCAAGGGAGACACACTCGGCTGAATGTACTTTTTGTCTAACAATTCTTGTAATTAAATCATTAGTTCTTTCATTTCCACTGGAGCCATTCGGTACGGGGCTTTCGAAATTGGGGCTGTACCTGGTACTAAGTCTATCAAGAATTCGATCTCCCGATCCGGTGGTAACCCTGGCAACTCATCTGGAAATACATCCGCGAATTCCCTTACTATTTGTATTTGCTCTATTTCCGTTCCCGTTCTCTTGGTGTCAACTATATGGGCTAAGTAACCCACACACCTTTTTTCTTAACAACTTTTTGGCCTGCATCATCGTCAGACAACATGACTGTCTTGGCGATTTGCTACCATAAAACATAATTTTTGACTTACTAGGAGTCTGGATGTTTATGCATTTCTTTTGGCAATCAATCACTGCCCCATGGTTGTACAACCAATCCATTCTTAATATTACATCAAATTCTCCTAATCGGATAGGAATCAAATCCACCAAAAACTCGTGACCCCTTATAACCATATTACAATTTTTATGAACATGAGTTACGGGAATGACTTCCTTATTTGCGACTTCTATGTTCAAAGGACGATTTAATCTTTCGCGGGTTAACTCTAACCGTTGTGCAAATTCTTTAGATATAAAAGAACAGGTAGCACCAGAATCAAACGGCATGAAGGCATTAACATTATTGTTGGGAATGATACCTGACACCACCTCCTTCGATGCCACTGCATCCTGCACTGTCATGTTGAATGTCCTGGCAGTCGGTCGGTTGGATGGGGTTGGTCCCCCGATCGTCAGCTTTCCACTATTGTTTCCTCTATTACCACTTCCTCCGTCATTCCTCTTCTTCGGACAGTTCTTGATCTGGTGATCCGTAGCTCCACATGCAAAACACCCCTGAGTTCTCTTTGGGTTGGGGCAGTTAGGAGAGATGTGTCCCTCCTGCCCGCATTTGAAACAGACACTTTTTCCCTTCAGACAAGCTCCCAGATGATTCTTTCCACAAGTTCTACATGCTTCTATCTTCCTTTTTGGCTCTCCCTGCCTATTACACGTCTTGTTATTATTATTATTCCACTTCCTTTTGTTGAAGTTACTTCCCTTACTACTTCCCTCTCTAGGTCCTCCATCACTTTTCTTACTCTTCTTTTCCTGATGATATTTGGCCAGTGCGTCAGTTCCTCCTTCAGCGATTATGGCTTTTTCTAGCATATCTGAAAATGTAGCTATTTAAAATATTGGGACTTTACTATAGAGTACTGGCTTTAATCCTTGTTCGAATCTCCGAGCCTTTCATTCTTCAGTGTCTACCTGATGTGGCGCAAACTTTGATAGTTCATTAAATTTTGCAGCATACTCAGGTACGGTCATACTACCCTACTTCAGTTCAAGAAACTGGACTTCCATCCTATCTTGCATGATACGAGGAAAATAGGCTTCAAAGAATAGTTCCTTAAACCTATCCCACGACACTACTCCTGCTCCAGCTCTATTTTTGTTGGCTCCCCACCAGTAGCTTGCTTCCCCTTTTAGCATGAAAGTGGCAAAAACCGTTTTCTGTTCTTCAGCAACCCTGACAACTTCGAATACTTTTTCCATTTCGTTTACCTATGTTTGAGCCTCTATTGGATTATTAGTCCCTTTGAATTCTGGGGGTCCTACTGCCTTAAAGTTCTTAAAGTTGGCCAAGTGGCCCTCAAGAGGGGTTGGGTTCACTGGCGGTGCAGCATTTCTACCCTGCAGTGCTTGGGTTAATAGGTCAACGAACTGTTGCACACGATTTTCTGGACCCGCAGAATTATTTACAGATTCTTCTTGGGTTGGTGGTGGGGTACTTGATATTCTTCTTCCTCTTCCTCTTCCTCTATATCTTGGCGGCATTTTCTGTTTAACATAACCTTTAATTACTCAGTGTGTTCCATAATTTGTACTTATCTTATTAGTATTATCATATAAAGCCTTTTACGACCAATTCAAACTCAGTCAAACATGTAAGCATAATACTGCATTTATATTCATATGCCAAATCATAGTGTCTTACATTTTACATTTTCCTGGCATACTTCTATAAATGCCATTTATCCCACTTAACTATAAAAGATGGGATTAACCAAAAGCTATACTCCCATAATCATATAAGGTGGGGATACATCATACTTGCATAATACCTCTCATAGTCTGAGGTTTACATCATACAACATATAACCCTAGTAAAAAAAAGGGGTACCTATTGCCTCTATATACATAACAACTAAACTTTATTATCATTGCATGTCCTGCTGAGCCGTATCGGCGTGAACATGCTCCTGCTGCACCTGACCATCCGAAACTCGGCGACGAATCGAGCGAGTACTAGTCTCACCCACCTCCACACGAGGCCTTCTATCCCCAACCCTCTGGCTCATATAGGCTGAGTCCAAGGCCAGCCCCAAAGTTTATATCCTGACCCTGTTTGTCTGCAACTTCGCCTCTAGCTGGTTAACCTTCCTTGCTGCTTAAACCCAGGCATCATCGACCCGAATCCTTTCAGCGATCTCCACATCAAACTCCAACTACATCGCCCGATACTCCATCTTCAATACTCCCAGCTTCACCTCCTCTTGCTTTAACCTTTCTTTCAGCTCCGCTGTTTCTGCCTGAGACTGATAGGCTACCTCCTTATACTGCTGCTCTATGAACTGATGTGTGAGGTTTCGTTCTTCTAAGTGAGCAACTCTATCCTCCAACTCATTGTTCCTAGCCAATAAGTCTCCTATCAATGCATCCTGAGATGTATCTTCCATCACTTCGTGTTCTACGGGCTCCGCTATTGGATCCACCTGATCTTGATCAACGGTATGGCTATCTTGATGCTCTTCTGACATTCTATAATCACAACACCAAAAAAAAATAATAAACCATCTCAGTATCACAATAAAATATATGCATTGATGAAATGAAATGATATTTTATTATGTACAACTAAAACTTGATTAATTTCCACAATCCATCTCCCAACATACTCTATATGAGCTTTCTTCTAAGGTTATAACTTAGGTTTTCGCATCCTAATATTTATAACCTACAGCTCTGATACCAACCTGTGACGCCCCCAAATCCGGGTTTACCTTTACCTCGTGTTTAGTGCTCACGATACTATTATATCCATTCATTCCATCAAAATACTAACTTAAACCTGTCTTAAATTACATAATAATATGACTTAAATCCCAGGTTCTAAAAACCTTTACATAACTAAAATACCAAATAATATTACAAAACATAATACTAAAGGTACTTATTACAATAATCCTTAAACTTAGTTAAGCACACACGCTTAATAAATGAATTACTCAGCAACCTTGCCTTTTCCTTTATCTTTTCCTGATGTACCAGCTTTCTCGGTTTTAACTGAAAGTATTATATTCAACGCAAGGGTGAGCAAGAGCTTGCTCAGCAAGGAAATAAACAGTTGAATATAATGGAACAAGAATACTTATGACAAAGGAAATGTAATTCATAAGATACTGAGCAAAGATAATTCTTTAAAAGCTTTGAGTTTAAACATCAGGCTTTAATATGTTGTAAGGTCAATGACCAGTGAACTCTGTACTAGAATTGACAGTACTAAAACTGCAATCCATGGATATAAACAGATGCTAAAAACTGAATATACCCTAGACTTGTACTTTAGGTGATCAGCCCAAGTACCCTATATTGTGCACAACATAACAGTCTATATAACACTTTACGTGTCCACCAGAATCATAACGTCCGATATCATATGCCCTTATAAAAGGGTTGTTCGTTCACAGCATTACATAAGAGTCCGCACCACAACAAAATGGTTTGGAGAACATTAAATGAGATTTTCATGAATGAAGAATATCAATATATCTCTCAACATTTATCTAGCCGAAATAATGGCATGGACATACTTTCAAAATCATAAGAATAATTGAATCTGAAGTATTGCAGTTCAATAATTTTAATAAGCTTGAAAAGATAAACCTTCGAGTTAAGTATTCACAACATTTGAGTAAGAAAGGTTGATGTACTTGCCTCTCGCGTCGATTAAACCTTTTAATATAATATCTTATCACTGAGTAGCCTACATATATATATATATATATATATATATATATATATATATATATATATATATATACAGTGTCGGCTTACTTAGTGATCTTATAGTACAAAGTCTATATTTATGGGTACACATAGCTTCACTATGGTTATTGCAGCTATATCCAATAACTAACATGTATGTTATCTTTATTTGCAAATACAGTTAGGTACACATAGTCACTTAGTGTATCTCAATACATTTTCACAGCTTAGTATGTATATAGCTAGCTCACATAGATACATACATAACACATATAGCCTTCACATATCCCAAAACATACAAGTTTTAGTCTAAACATATCATGATATAGATCTTAGATCATAAAACATCTTTATTAACTCATTTAGTCATGCTAAGACATTTATAAGCTTTAAACTTTACTTTCGCAATAAAACTCAAAAACACAAAAATATGATTTTTGAGGTACTTTTAGAGATTTTTAGTAATTTCTATAGTAGCCTTTTGAATCTCCGATTTGTGCAATATTATAGACCTTATAGCAAGGTATTTTATTCATGGTTTAGGTCTTTAAAACTATCAAGTTAAGCAATTCAAAAACAGACCCCAAATGGGCCGTTTTACACTTTTTCTTAGCAAAATCTACAGTTTTTATGATTTTCCAGGCTATTTTGATGATTTTTATGAATTTTTGTATTAGGCTTTTAGACGTGAACTCTGGGCATACTTCTAGACTGTATACCAAGGTATTTTTGTATTGGTTTGGTTTCTCAAGTAAGCCTTTTATGCTTCTTGAAACTGATGCTCAAACTAGGTGGTTCACCACAGTTTTAACTTTTACTAACTTTAGCCAATTCTTGCCAATTTCATTTCTGGCCTCTTAGGTTCATTCCAACACTTGAATTATTACTAGTTAAGACTAGTTTTAGCATTCTCTTGACTTTGCTAAGCATAGATTTGGTTTTGACCCTCTAAACCTAGCTTTTTCAAACTTTTACATACTAATTTCTCAAGTTCTTGTATACGTTAGCATTCCAACACTTGGAATAGCCTAGAATACCTCTAACTCACTTGTCTAAGGTGTCAAAACTGAGTTTTAGGTAAAATGGCAAAATCTCAAATTTTCATACTTGGAAAAATCTGCAGAAAACTGCAGTTTGCATGATTTTCTTAGCTTGTTTGGTGATTTTTATGAATTTCTTGGTTAAGCTATTGGCTCAACCACTTGCCCCTGCTCCTAGACCATACATCAAGGTATTTTAATCAAGGTTTATGTTTCTTATTCATTTCATTTAAGCTTCTCAAAACAGTGCCTCAAACTGGCCTGTTTCCTAACTTTTTGCAAAAACTATTTTCAACACTTTTCATTTTTCTTCAGTTTTGGCTACTTGGATAGTTTAGGCATGTGCATTTTAGTTAGTTAAGGATACATTTAGCATCACCACACTTTATTTAATCATCTAGCCAATTTTGACCTATCAAAGCTCACTTTAGGCTTGAAAAATAGGTCCTAACTTGGTTTTCTTACTAGCTTTGGTCATGGCAATGATTGGTAACCATTATAAACATGTATTAGCATCTTTATATGAGTTTATTACAGTCTTATAGGATCAGGTATTAAAATTACACAAAATAACCCAAATTTGGGCTTAAAAATGTGATTTTTCACAAGTCTAATGCTCAAAATAGTATAGGCTTGGTTTCTTTAGCTTGTGTAGCTCACCTATGCCATATTATAACTATTTAAACTTGTCTATATGATCCAGGTATGGTGGTTCTTCATTTTGGTGTTATTTGCCACTTAAAGCTTACTTTTTATAGCTTTTAAACATGATTTTTGAACAATACCTAACCTAGACCTTAACTAGCTTAAGGAATAACTTTTAATTGTTATTTATGGACAATGTATGGACTGACTATTGCTTAACAACATCAACTGCAAAAATTTTCCAAAACAATTCACATTTAGGTATAGTTTTAACTATAACTTCATAAACAGTCCACATGTAGGCAAAAGGAACCTTTAGGTATTCAAGAAAACCTTAAAACATGATATAACATAACATTGTATCTACTAACATGCTTGCACCAGTCAGTTATCTTTCTAATATCAAAACAGTTCATTCATGGCATTTTAGGCATAGTCTAGCACTAATTCACATAGCAGTCCCCAAGCCTTCAAATATAAGCATTATCACATCATATATTTACTATATACACTATATTCATGGTTTAGAACACATGGGTGCAAGGCTTTTATGCTTTTGACTAAAACAACCCATTTCTATGCTTTAAAATTTAAAGGGAAAACATAGACTAGCAATATAGTTAACACATGATAACATAATCTTGCAACACATGAGCATGGACTGACTTTTCATATAGCATTCAACATAACTACCCACACTCGGAATGCCCAACAGTTCACACATTTGTGTACTAGAAAATCTATTTTATCTATCATGTAAGCTTCTTAAAACAGTAGCTTGGTATGGCCTGTTTCAAATTGGTCCATACTTGCCCTGTTTGAGTCCCAAGCTTTTTCGGTAGTTTAGACACCATGATTTAGCATATAAACCACATTAAAGTCAAGAAAATCAGTGATTAACTAGCTTGCTAACACAGTCATCTTCTAATTGGTTTAGCTCTTACATAACTTCCAAATTACTCTCATCACATCATATCATATATAACATGTAAATATTCATGTCCTTATTTGATTATTAGCATGCTACCATAGTCTTTGGTCTTGACTGCACAGTTGGTACCTCATTATCTCAAATCAGCCTTACTTAACATTTACTCAAACAGTTGGTGTGCAGTCCATTTAACAACAAAATAAACATGATTATATGCATACTTACTATTCATACTTCTATCATATATCATCAATAACAACAATTATAAAGCCACCACAACAACAACCACAACCAATTTAATCATACGACAATCTTGTACCAGCTATTCGGCCATTAACAGTTACTCAAAAAAAATGAAATGGAAAAAGAATGGAGAGAGTCTAGGTTTGCTTACCTTGCTAGCTTATAGATTAATGGTAGCTTTGATGCTTAATCCTTCTTCCCCTTTCAGCCGAAGCTCTACTACACTCTCTATTTAATTGACAATTATTAATTTTAGGGCTCAGTAACTTTGGTATAACTACTGCGTTTGGGTGCACGGTTTGGCCATATATGGCTGAACTTCACTTTCTCTCTCTCCATCAGCCTATTTGGCCTCTAGCACCCCTGAACTTGGTTCTAACATTGGCCTCTACTATTCTCTATTATCAGCTCCGAGCAGTCTACTTGGCCCCTAAGAGTAGTCATCTTATCACAACCACTCTACCTACTAGCTAATTTTCTTAGCTCCTTGACCAATTGTTAATTGAACTAACTGATTTCTAACTATTACTAACTTGCTGACTATTAAAGTCACCTAACTGTTCATTCTGATTTGAACTAAAATAGCTCCCTTTTTCCTCCCATATGGGCTGTCAAATTGGGCTTCATATTAGGCTGGTCATGGCTTTGTTTTGGGATCAATGCAATAACCCATAACAATTGAAGAAAATGAAATAGGCTTGCAAGCACACTTAGAAAAATTAATATGGTCCAAGACATTTAACATAGGCCCTCATATAAGCAAACACCACCTTATATAAAAAAAAACAAATACTAAAGAGGGCTAGTGACTTAATAGGACCCAATAAATAATTGTGGACTTTCAATATATAAAAATATTCATGAATTATATTTACCACCTTTGATTAGGCTAGCAAAAGTAATTAACACACTCATCATTAAAGATAATGGTTCCATGTAATTTTAATAATTCATGATAGTACTCCATTTCTTTATTTGTTATTAAATAACACTTTCAATTATATCTTAATATAATTAATTCTTTGAACACATAGATAGCTTTATATCAAGAATCTTTCTTAATTAAGCCATGTTGGCTTTCCTTTTCATTTTTAATATTTATATACCATCATAATAAGGTATACTCATTCTATCTCTTTTACCATGTATAACTTGAAATACTTAATAGATTATTAAGTATTAAATAATTCTAATGTCACAACAATTAAAATAAAAAAAAATTACACAAAATTTGTCATTATAATATTATATGAAATTTTCTGTGTCATTACAATAATAACCCTAAGTGCTTTGATGTCTTCAATCCTTGCTGGCACTTACTTAATCTACGATCAACTGGGTTGTAGCATGTTGCTTCAGATCGTAGAGTCGTCTGCCCGCTTCATAGCTTGGCCTTATGATCATGCATGATGTGTACTGTCTTGGAGCTCGTAGAGTGGCTGACTGCACTTGCTTTACACTTTAATGTGTTTCTTACTATAATGCAGTTGTGCCTTCTTGTGCTCTGTAATCTCCATTGAGCTTTACGTTTCCAGAGCATAGGTTCATGATCTTGTTGAGCTTTTGCTTCAGTTTGTTTAACGTAGAGGACTGCTCTGTGTTCTTCAGGTGTTAGCTGTGCAGACTCTTTCTTATCATAGAGGACTGTACTATGATCTTTAGGTGCAAGCTCCATTATTGTAGAGGAATGCTTTGCGTTCTTTAGATATTGTCTTTGTCGTTGTGTCATAGAGGACTGCTCTATAATCTTCTGATGTTTTAACACTTTCATTGTAGAGGACTGCTCTACTTAATCTTCAGATATTTTCTCTGTTGTTACGTCATAGAGTACTGCTCTATGATCTTCTGTTGCTTCGCTGAGACTGCCAGAGTACCTCTGTTATCTTTGGCTCAACTCTACGATCATTTAATCTGGCTGGTCCTTTCCTACTCTACGACCTTGTCTAAGGTGCAAGTTGTAGAGTCTTGATGGATCGTAGAGTGTGTATTTGAGCTGCCATGTGATCTCTGTTATGGCTTGATGCTTCGGATGCACTTTGAGATCTTTGTTTGTCTGATAGCTCACGCTTAACTTATAAAGATTGCTACTTTAACTTTGAGTGCTCAGGCAGAGACTGCTCTACGTTGTTGCTTGATTGTAGATTATTCATGGGAGTCGTACGTAAAGTGACTGATTGTATTGACTTTACGATCCCAAGACAGCTCAACGATCTTCTCTTTGCTTTTACTCTGTGGTGCCTGACACACTCTACGATTCCGAGTAAGCTCTTTAATCCGTTGAGCCTTACTTTATGATAGCCTGGCAGACTCTGTGATGATATGCTCAATTCTATGTCTGTTCTTTGATCATGCCAGAGTTACTCTACGATGTCGAGATGAAACTCTACGTATGCCTGGCCCAACTCTACGATGTTGAGAGAGCTTTATGACTGGCTGAGCCTCACTCTACGTCTGTCTGACAGACTCTGCGTACTTTTAAGCTGACTGAACTCCAAGCTAGCTGTCTGCTCTACGATCCTTCACTGGATGCTTTGTGTAGTACTCAACGATCAGTCTGACCTTTGCTTATTACATATATTATTTTAGCTCATAGGATCAACCTAACAAGTTTGATCTTTTTCTATTTTAAGTCCTTGTACACAAATTTATTTAAGGACTTTACAATACTCAATATTACAAACATGCTTTGATCAGATAGATATTAATTCAACTTAGATCAACCTAACATAATTGGTCTTTTCATTCTAAGTCCTTGTACATATATATTTCATTAAGGACTTTACAAGGCTTTAACAATATGAATGTTCTTCTTTTCATTTTGTCATCAATCAAATCACATATAATGAATAATGGTAATCTCATACAGATCTTATAACTTTCCCCCTTGTGATAATGGACTTAACGATCTCATGCAGATTTCCAACACAAGTTTTTTGATGCTATATTAGTTTAGCACATTTAATATTTCATAAAGGATTTTAACACATTGTATTTATGAAATATACTCATTCTTGCCAAAATTAATGATTATGATACTTATTAGTACAATTTAAATAAGGTCTAAATATGAATTAATACTCTGAACTTTTAATGTTTTTCCACTTTGGGGATTAAACTTTTAATTTTTCTACTCTTGAGATTGTCTTCTCAGTTTTTTCAATTAGAGGATTAAACTTTTAATTTTTTTTTTTCACTTTGGGGATTGTCTTCCCAATTTTTTCTATTAGGGGATTAAACTTTTAATTTTTTATGATTACGTCTAATTGATAGTGTCACGTCAGAAAATTAATGACATGACAGCAACACGTGACTAAAAAATACTTATGTGTAATATTGAGTCTCATTTTAACATTTATTCAATTAATTTTTTGTACCAAAAAGGATAAATATAGGACCATTATTAATTGTAAAGTAAATTATTATTATTATTATAGTTTTAATATAAAACCATTATTAATTTTTTAAAATAAATTTAATGATAATTTTACCTTTTTGGTAAATTATTAATTTTTTAAATTTAATTTTTTGGTAAATTTAATTTGCAAAGTAAATTTAATGACAATTTTTTAAAGTAAAATTAATAATGGTCTTATATTTACCATTTTTGGTACAAAAAATTAATTGAATAAATGTTGAAATAAGACTCAATATTACACATAAGTATTTTTTTAGTCATGTGTTGCTGCCATGTAATCAATTTTCTGACGTTGCACTATCAATTTAGACGTAATCATAAAAAATTAAAAGTTTAATCATCTAATAGAAAAAATTGAGAAGACAATCGCTAAAGTGAAAAAAAAATTAAAATTTTAATCTCATAATTGAAAATTTGAGAAGACAATCCCCAAAGTAGAAAAAAAATTAAAAGTTTAATCCCCTAATTGAAAAAATTGAGAAGACAATCCTCAAAGTGAAAAACATTAAAAGTTTAGGGTATTAATCCATATTTAGGCCTTTAAATAATAATTAAATATTTGTCTACTTTTAAAGTAATGTTATGTGAATGATATTTTTGCAGAATATTTACGATGAATAGTTATGTTCAAGTCATGTGTTTTTGGGGAGGTGAGGTTTTGACGAAAAATGTAAATGACTTCAGATACTCAATAGGTCCGAAAAAGGTTGTCATCATACAACGTAACACCTTGTATAACGAGTTGATTCATAAACTCTACAATGAGTTAGGAAAAGACCCCTCCCAATGGAATTTCAAATTAAGTTGTAAATATCCAAGTTATATTGTGAATGGGGTGTTCAAGTTTTATAGATTGGAAATTAACAATGACAATGACATTGATATTATGTTGGGTATTCCAGAAAGATGCTACAACAATAATTGTGGAGTAGAATTGTATATCGAGCTTGAACAAGTTACTTCATCATTAATGACTTCTGATAATTCCTCGTCCATACTTCGTTCTTCCTGGCTACGATAATCCGCAGTTGTATCATCCTCGCTGTACCCCTCCTCATCGAATTCTTCCTCCTCAAAATCATCCTCGTCGACATCATCATTAATGTCTTCATCCAATAAAATATTTTGTTCAATGTTATTTTTGTGATTTCTTTGTATTAAGACACTGTTATTTATTATTTCTGGGTCAACGTCAACTCTATCCATTGGCCCTATTTCCCGATCCTCAACAACAATATCGATATCGGGTGAGTCATCATCAAGGTTAACAACATCGTCAGTGGTATAATTTTCAATGTCATCCATTTCATCCTCCGGAACATCAAATACATGTCGGTGGTTAAACCTTTGGACAATTTTCCAGTTGCCTCCTAATTTCAAATCATCCACAAAAAAAACCTGTTTTGCTTGAGAAGCTAATATGTATGGATCATTTTTATACCATGTGCCACTTACGTTTACACTTATAAAGTTTGTATCCTTCCTAATACCCAATCGCCGATTAGCTAAATCAAACCACTCACAAGAAAATATGAACACATTATAACCTTTTCCATACTCTATTTTGATAATACCATTTAATAAGCCATAAAAGTCAATACTTTTCCCATCGTGTTCTCCTTCACATGTTATTCCACTATTTTGGCTTTGCCTACGATTATCACGATCTTTGACAAGAAACCTCACTCCATTGACAATGCATCCTTTATATTTCCATACTCGTAAATTTGGACCACATGCTAATGCAAATAGTTGATCACTAATGACATTTGATGTGGTATTCCAAATATGATGAATCTATTAGAGGGAAATAAAATAAAATTAATCATTGTATTTCAAATAGCAACAAACAGATTCAAAAGGGCAAAGAAAAATAAATTTTACCTTCTTTTTAAACCATTGAGGAAATCTTTTTTCCAATTCGATGTTGATTTGGTAATCTCGTTTCAATTCCTCCTCACATTCCCTACCAGAATAGTATTAGTACAGAAACTTAGTAGGAAGCAATAATCATTTGAATAATATAATGATATAATATTCAACTTACTCGAGATAAGGTTGCACCTCTTCACAATTATTCAAGACATACCAATGAACCATTTGAATCTCAATCGAATCAGCATAATCGAAAATAAAACCACCTAATGGATGAACATTTTGAGAAAACACAGAAAGAACATCTTTTCTAACTTTTCCATCAGGATTACGTTCCTTTTTATTGAACTTGCTCTCACTTCGTGGTAAGTACAAGGAACAAAATGTCAAGCATTCACCTGCGACATACCTTTTAGCAATTGATCCTTCTGGGTGTGCTTTATTCCTTACGTACTTTTTTAAAGTGCATAGATACCTTATGTACCAAAAAAATACGCATTTAAGTATGAAACAACTACAGAGTTCATAGATAACCATAAAGATTTAATTATGTACCTTTCAATTGGATACATCCACGAATAGCATACAGGGCCTGTAAACATTGTTTCTTGTGGTAGATGAATAGCCAAGTGAACACAAATATCTATGAAGGCCGGTGGATAAATCCTCTCAATCTTACATAAGATAATTACAATATCCTTCTCCATTTTTCTCAAGTCATCCACTTTGACTGTCCTACAACATAAATTCTTGAAGAATGCACCCAACTCAGTTAATGTTGTTGCCACATCGTTATTAAGATTCCCTCGAACTCCAGCAGGGATTAATCGTTGTAAAAGAACATGGCAATCATGCGTCTTGTATCCCGACATACTACTATCACTTGTATTGACACATCTAGCGATATTTGATGCATATCCATCAGGGAATTTGATATACCGTATAAAGGACAAGAATTTGTCTCTCTCTTTCTTGGAAAAAGAAAAGGCTGGTTGTGGTTTGTCAAACTTATCTCCCCGTGGTCTCAAATGCAACTCTTTACGTATATTCAAATCCTGTAAATCTTGTCGAGCCTTGTACGTATCCTTATTTTTACCTTCAATCTTTAGTAATGTCCCAAGTATGTTGTCACAAATATTCTTCTCAATGTGCATTACATCAAGCTTATGCCTCACCTTTAAATATTTCTAGTATGGTAGCTTAAAAAAATACTTTTCTTTGTCCAATTAGAGTTGGACGGAGTTGTTGTCCTTTTTCGCTTTCTTTCTCTATTCTTGCTTACATTATCCGGATGCTTGCCAAAATCTCCAAATGTTATTGATTCTAATTGATGTAAAATTTTTGATCCACTTAGGATCTTAGGTGGTCTACGGAGTTCCTCCTTTCCATCATACTCTAAACTCTTTCTCCACCTACAAGGGTAATTAAACGTATACGACGTAAATGATACAAAACATATGAGGATGAAATTAAAATAAGATGAATATTAGTAATACCTATGATTAGGAGCGAGAAATGCACGATGCCCCCCGTAAGAGATTTTACTTCTCAACCTAGTCGATCGTGTATCAACATTACAGGTCGGACAAGCCATGTACCCTTTGGTACTCTATCCAGACAGATTTGCAAGTGCAGGAAAATCGTTAATGGTCCATAAAACAGAAGCATGCATGTTGAAATTGCACCCAGTATAAGAGTCATATGTTTGAATTCCTTATTCCCACAAATCAACAAGATCATCTATTAAAGGACGTAAATAAATATCGATTTCATTACCTGGTGCTTTTGGTCCAGGAATTAACAGTGACATTATGAAAAAGGGCTCCTTCATGCACATCCATGGGGGCAAATTATAAGGAGTGAGTATTACCGGCCACATGCTGTATGAACAACTCATATTTCCAAATGGATTGAATCCGTCTGTGGCTAGGCCGAGACGAATGTTTCTTGGATCATTGGAAAACCATTCATACTTTCTATCAAACTCCTTCCACGATATAGAATCTGCTGGATGCCTCAATTCACCTTCAACTGAAACAAGTTTTTCCTTATGCCACCGCATGTCTTTCGTAATTTTTTTTGACATAAAAAATCTTTGCAGCTGCAGTTTTATAGGAAAGTATCTTAAAATCTTGCGTGGGATTTTCTTCCCCTTTCCATCATTAAGTTTCCATCTTGATTCCCCACATATTGGGCACTCTTCTAAATCCTTACTTTCTTTCCAAAAAAGTGCACAATCATACCTTCAACAAAAGGGAAAAAGATTTAGTAATCATATATAAAAGCATGTGCTAAGGAATTTTTGATGTGTGATGGAACTTATAACTTGCATGCGTGAATTTGAAGGTATCCAAGGCCAATTTCACGTAGCATTGTCTTTGCCTCGTAGTATGACTTTGGCAAATTCACAGCATCAGGAAGAACATCTTTCATCAACTCAAGCAACATGTCTATTGACTTATTTGTCCAATGGTTGAAAACCTTCAAATGTAGCAATTTAATAACAAATGACAAAATGGAGTACTTTTTGCATCCCGGATATAACTCCTTGTTTAACATATAAACCATTTTTTCAAATCTGGTATGGTTTCGATCTTGGAAGGTATCTTCTTCATTCCCATTAACAGTAAAGTTTTCTCGGTTAATATCTTCCATTAATGTTTCAAATTCATCCTCATCACCATCTGAATCATAGTCCATAAACTCCTCATTTTGAGTGTTAATATACTCACCATGTTCATTACTTTTATGTGGAATGGGTTCGCCGTGGTAAATCCACTTATCATAAGTAGGCATTATTCCATTGATGCACAAATGTGCAGACACCTCTTCTTGGGTTATAGTGTACAAGTTCATACACTTAATACAAGGACATCTAATGTCAACGGTTGGGCCCATTGTTGCACGTACATGATTAATGAACGTTTTGACCCCATTGCGATAAGTCGCAGATATACGCTCATGATGAGTCCAGCTCTTATCCATGAAAATGTGTTAAACCTGAAATTTATTCATAAACTCAATTACATCAGCTCGACCAATTTTTTAAACAAGATCACAAGCCACATAATCCATATTTACTATTAGACCTTAGAAATTTTGAAAATTAGACTCCAAATAACAAGCAAAGTAGAGGATTGAATGGTAAAAATATGCTAAAAATAGTAGGGGATTGAATAGTTTCTACTTCCTCATGTCCCATTACAGAACAATCAAACATACTTGCCAATCATTGTGCCTATCCCACTAACTCTGTTAATCATTCTTAGTGAAGCTCTATTAACCCTTGACCAGAAGTGCTCTGCAGAATATAGTGAGAGCAGCCCAAGATAGAAAATGGCAAATGAAGCAAGGCTACCCAGTAAAGGGATTTCCAAGCAGAGCTTCAAAGAAAATCTACCTACGGTTCCTGCCATCAAGAATAACAGCAAAGTTCGGTGGTTACTCACAGCTACTGACATCATGACTTGACATGTTTCATCATTTGCTCTAAAGTGAGTCTAAGCGATTTCAAATGTAAGAGTCCTCTGAAGTGAGTGATTTCAATTCCAAGAAGGTTTGACAAAGTCCTAGTGTGACAAAGGTTCAGTGCAAAAAATATTAAATTATTAAGTAAATCTCTTGTTTTATGTAATAAGAACCAATTTCAAGTTTATTGAACACAGTCATATATAACATTGTATATAGTCTTAGCAACCAATTATGTCGGCAAGTATGTTAATGATGAAGATCAGCATACTATAATTTCAACACAAATCAAAAAGAAGCAGACACTTTTATTACATAAAAATCAATGTTTACCAAGGAACGACCTGTGGGAATGTTTCAAGATGCCTTAACTCGCTGAATGTGTGCTCTGGCATCTTTAAACAAGAACAATGAAGTAATAAAATAGGGCAAATCATCTAGAATTCTAGCTTCTGTCTAAATACTAACAGTTACTCTGTGACTAAGCTTCATCATATTCATTGAAATCGAAAACAATAAGTATCATAATAAAAATTCAATATATAAACAAAGTAGAATATCGATTTTTGCTTATGATACTTAGATATAACGAGGCTTTGTTGTCTCATTGCTTCTAGGTTTCCATCGCTTTCTCAGTTTCTTCACCACTGCTCGATTATTTTCTCGGTTTCCTTCGCTACTAATCCATTTGAGGGTTTCTCAGTTAGAGATCAGATTGAATTGGGGGAGAGTTTTGGTCTCTACCGATTTTGGCAATAATATTTGCCTGTTTTTTTTATATTGTAATAGAGTCCATTGATGTTTTTTTATTTTTAATATATATATATATATATATATATATATATATATAAATGATAAAAATAATAACCAATAATGCTAAGGATGTATATTTGTTTTCTGTTTATTTTTATAAATAAAAAGTTATTAGGTTAATAGTAATAATATGATAATGAACTTATGATAATTACTTTAAGAATATTGTATCATTTTAAATTGTTATCTAACAATAACTAAATAATTATAACATAAAAATTACAAAATTAAACTCTTGTTTGAAATAAAAAGAGCTAATTATGTAAATTTCAAAAGAAAAGTGTTACAAATCACAAATATTATACACACATCCTCTGTCTGTGAAACAAAATTAAATTTAAATGAGTATTTGATTTTCAAGATATCTTAAGTTTATTTAATTTAATTAATAATGTAGTTAATACATTTATCATTTAATTAATGCATATGTACTTTATAATTAGTTTAATATTGTAATTTTTATTTATATTAAACTAAATAATTTCATATCAATTTTAAATTTTAGAATTTTGCGAATTGACTCTAAAAGGTCAAAATGTATCCTTATAGCTAAAGGAGCAATTAGTAAGCCTAAGTGAACTAATGAAAGATTAAAATATTTATAATGGTATTGAATTAAATTAAATAACTTCATATTTATTTTAAATTAATTTTTAAAAGTCAAAATAATTTTTTTAAATTTCAAAACAAAAAAGAGTACTTAATTTTGAGCTTTGATTCACATATTATACTTTTAGGTAACTAAAGTTGTACATGTTACATCGTAGTATCATAGTATGCCACAATAAATTTTGTTTTGATCATAAAATAATTTAAAATAGCAAACTGATTATAATATATCCAAAATATTTTGGTGGACTAAATATAATTATAATGAAAGCAATGGTCTACTACGTAATTATTTTTAATCTTCTTTTCTAGTTTATACTTACATAAAATATAACGCACCCAAAATTATAATTATTTAAAGCACATGTTGTACATTTAAAAAAAGAAAAAGATTATGTTTATTTCATAATTACTTAAAACAAAACTATATATAAAAGTTTTAATTTCTAATGTTATCAACTACAATTGCAAAACAAACTGTTATCAAGTGTTAAGTCAAGAAGTTTTAGAATGTGCATTAACATTTGATTTAGAACTTCTAGCATAGTGCGTTAAAGTTCACTATCACCGTTGCAACCTACAAATTTCGTACGAGCATATCCAGTACTTACAACTAGTAAGCATCTAAATAAGACTAATTGTCTAAATATAATAATAATAATTATTTAATACATTTAAATCAATGTCTTGTATATTTTTAAATCCATATTATGTATATGACAACTCAAGAGAAAAAAAATATTAATTTTCATCTTATAATAAACAAGGCATAAACAATATTATTCTTAAAATAGCAAAAAAAAAATTAAATTTATATAATTCATGTACCCATTAAAGATTAATGAATATCATTATAATAACATGTACATACATTACCTATTAATCCTATGAAATATTTAGGAACAAGTAACTTAATGACATTTCAAGTTAACAATAAAAATTTATAAATGATGAGATAATGTAAGATATTCTAATATTCAGGATTAATGTTCACGTTATTCTTCTTTTTTCCCGCTATAATTTTCACTCCAGTATATTATATTTCCCTCCCAATTTTTGTCACCCCCAATTTCTTTCTCCAATCCATGCCCTAAACTCAAATCCCCCAATTTCAATCGAGGTCGTCCCGCTTCGAAAGTGTTCTGCCCTTGCATAATATTATCCTCATGGTCTCTTTTCGAGTTATTCCCGATTTCTGCCCCGCTGCCTAACAGAGAAGTGACCTTGCTGGGTGTGTGACTTTAACGAAGATCGACAAGCAGTAACTCATAGTTCTTCGGCTCAGGTTAGTACTCTGAACCGTTTATGATGTTATCTAGAGCTCTCAATTTGAGTATCATTCAATTCCATGCCATAGTTTTGCTAGGGTTTATGGTTTGTAATGTTTTGAGTATACTGAGTTGACTAGTTCTTAGTTTGGGAATTTTTGGTTGTTTTTGGGAATGACTGTGCTGATTAGTTTAAATTTGAAGTAAAAATTAGGGTTTGTTGATGCTATTTCAAGGATTTTTTTTTTTTAATTTATTAGAACTATTGAATGAAACAACAAACTTAAATTTGGTAAAAATGTTATATTGTCTCTTATCTATTTATTTGGATTTTGGGAGGATATGTTTCCAATTTGAAATGAGTTTCAGTGGTGCATTTTAGCAAACGTTAATGTGATTCTGATTTCTAGTTCTTAGTTTGGGATTTTGGTTTATTTTTGTGAATGAATTGGCTGATTAGTTGATTATTTGAAATAGAAATTAAGGCTTGTTGATGTGATTTCAAGTAATTTTTTGATGTGATTTCAAGTAATTTTTTGAAATGAATTGTAAACATGTTGTATTCTCTCGTTTGTTTGGATTTTGGGAAAAATGTTTATAATTTGAAATGAGTTTCGGTGGCGCATTTTAGCAAACATTTGAGGGCTATTCCATGCCATAGTATGTCATGACACAAAAATACGTGCTTAATGTTTGCAAAATTTGCAAATAAGACTTCTGTCGACATTCATCCAACATTTTTGTCCTGAAAAGCAGTCATAATAAGGAAATTGTTCATTTTGAATCTGGCTTTTAAATAAATGTTTTTCTGCCCCAGAACAGAACCTTCACCCCTTTTATAAAATTATGTTGCAGCTATGCATGCTTACATATATTACATGTAATATATATACTGACCAGATTGCAGTTCTGTTTTTGTAATGTATGACATTCTTTAATCCTACTTTCTATTACTATACCTATCTTATTTACTAATATGTATACTTGTTCTGATAATTTAATTGCAGAAAAGCATTCAACTTGTTTACTTGGTTGTTGAAAATGTCTGGCCCTGGATTTAAAAGGAAAGGAGCAGCTCAAACCAAAAGATACCTAGCCTCCCAAAATGTAGAGGTCCATGAGGCTAATGAAGAAGTTGAACGTAATGTATCTGAACAGTCAAAATCCTCATGTAAGAAGAAGAATCATGATGTCGTCAAGTCCTTCAAGAAGCCCGATTACTAGATCACAAGCTCGTTCTGATAAGCCAACACCTATGCGTTTAACAGACAAATTACGTGCAATGTTTGCACGCTCACCAAATGCAAATGTTGGTCCTGTGAATGAAGTGGGTACTCCTAGTTCTATCCCGGCGCAAGGTACAAATGACACCATTGTTGGTGAAAACTTTACCGAACTAGAAGAGAGTGCCCCGACACCGATGTCCGCAGAGCAAGGGTCTTCAGAAGGGTCTAGACCATGTGAGTTTTCTATACACCTATTTAGTTAACAAATGATATATGTAGTCGTATATGTATGTTATACCTAGTTATTTTTCTTGGTAATTTGTTGTTCACTTTACTTTTTCACATCTAATTTTTTTAATAGCTTCATCTTCCGCAAATAAAATACGCGGACCTACTCGCGGTAATGGACTATAGAAACTCACAAAGTCTAAAGGAAAGAAGCTGGCTATTAATGTCTCACCTACTAAAGGAAGGCCAACAGATCCTGTAGAATCTGCTAAGTTGTCGTCAGAAATAGGATTGATGGTCCGCCACCACCTTCCATTGAATACCAAATTCAAGGATATTACAGAGAGAGTGATTGAAGAGTCATTGTCAAGGGTTGAAGTAAGTTTTACTTGTTAGAAAATTAAATTATATCAAATATTATTGTTTTATGTGACCTGTGTATCTAATAATAATAGATAATAATCGAGGAACCCCACTTTAACTAAACTATATTACTTCATGAATAATCGATTACATTAAACCAACAGTTTATTTATATTTAACTAAACTATAAACCAACAGTTTATTTGGTAAACCATATTATTTGGAAAGAGAGTATGATATGATTCTGATGTGATATCATAGGTAGTTAAATAAATTGTTGGTAAACTAAACTGTATATTTTAAAAAATAAGATTGTAATCGATTCTTTTCTTTTGGCCCAGTATATCTCAAAATTGAAGAAAAAATTATAGGAGTAAAGAAAAACCTCATATTAACTAAACTGTTTAGTTTAGTTAAATAAATTGTTGGTTTATAGTTTAATTGGAAACAGAGAGTATGATATGATTCTAATAATATTTTCAAATAATATCAAATAATATTTTCACATATTATTTGGTAAACTAAACATAAACTGTTGGTTTACCAAATAATATGTGAAAATATTATTTGGTAAACCATATTTATATATATATATATATATATATATATATATATTTCAATCATCTTTCAATCATCTTTTATATATATATATATATATATATATATATATATCTCAATCATCTTTTTTTTGAACTATTGTCTGGTCTCACTTTGTCTTTCATTTTATTATTCTTTTATAATAAGGACCGACAGAGAAAAGTGGAACTAATCTTTTTTTCCATCACTTGCCATACCATCTATACATCACTGAAAATGCAAGTCATTTACATCAACAAAAACAGAAGTTAGATCAACAAAAATTCAAAACGAGATCATTACATAAAGCTGGTCCGGACACAACCAAAAAGCGAGATTGCCATAACTTGTAGTTCCTTTGACCCCTCGCCTGAGTCACCTTTTGTGATGAAACCTCACCTTCAATAAGAACTGCATCTTCACCTGTCCAACGTACAAGACATCAAAGTCCGTTGCACAACAGATTAATACAATCTCTTCCAGCATGACAAAACAAGCAGCATTATCATTACAAAAATCAATTTGTGGCTGATTAATATAACTTTCTTGCCAGCATCTCTTACTTTTAGACAACAGGTTTGAAATGCGACATCAAAGGTATAATTGGATGGTTTTGATTTTTGAAACTTCCAATGTACCTCAAGGTTCTCTACACATTACGATTTTTGGAGATGGTAACATTTTATATCAACGTCGTTTAAAACTGGAATGGGTAGAAAACAGCCGGTAACTGGTGGCTGATCACCATCAATATCTCCATTTACTAATTCAGATTGCTATTTGAAAGTTTTCACTTACCAACACGAATGATGAGAGTACAATTATTTACCATCAAGCAATAGTAATTAACTCAAGTCTCTCATTATTTCTCTCCATTTCATTAACTCATAATTTTTCCATGTGAAACTTGATGTAGTAATGATTTATTTCTTCAGCCTCAATTCGATATCGACCTTTCTCAGCCACATGTGAAGCGTGTGGCACTTGGAATTATGAAGGATAGGAATAGAGGGGAAAGGTGCAAGCTTTACAAGTACTTCAAGACTTTTCCATCAGACGAAGAAGCTAGGAACAAGCCTCCAAACAACATTGATGCCTCCAAGTGGAATGACATGTGTGATTATTGGATATCGCCCAAATTTATTGTATGGTTATTCTAACTTTAATCAGTTACTTTATATGCATATTATTTTTAGTTATCAAAGAATATTATTTCTTCAATAATTTGTTTTTTTTCTAGCATCGCTCAGAAGTAAACAAGAAAAATCGAGGCAATAAGGTCATTCACAGTGGAGGGTCAAAACCATTTGTTGTTCATCATTCAGAGAAGGTACGTATGTATGTACATGTTAGAGCTACTGCTCGGCCTTTGTATTTTTTTATCGTTTGCATTGAAACTTCTTACCCACCATAGTGGCCTCATTTGCAATTGAAAAATTCGAGATACATATGGATGAATAACTTATGATCCCATGCCCTCTGCATCCAAGTAGTCATACAATTCCACCCACGTATCCAAAAGAACAGTGGTTGGGATCCTCTAATCTTCAAGAAATGATCCTAGGTCCAGGAAACAATCCTTCATCGTTTTCATGTCCTTTTCCTCATCCAAAGCATCTAAACTGGTTATGAATTATACGGAGCATAGTGTCTTTAAGGCGATTGAAGGTGGACTTGAATCGGGCAGTTGTCTTTATCACATTTAAAAGAGTTGCCTGAAGCTTGGAATTATTCCCATAAACACCTCATATCCTTTGATTGTCATTAATTTATCCACTTCTTGACTCTGTAAAAGGTAGAGAATCAATTTCCTTCTTAAGGAGATGTAATTAACTATTAGCTTACAGTTGTTTTGATTTCTTGAAGCTGTTGCATCCATCGGAGGTTTGCCTCCAGGCAATCTTCTTCAATATTTGATTTGGAGTTGGGTGCTTCATAAACTTCAGGTTTAATGTAGTGTATTGTCATACTGTGGTCTATTGATGCTTTTTTATTTTTTGTAAATTTTTATTTTGGAATAAGAGAACAAAATATTCTGCCTGTAAATGAGTTTATTGAGCACCTCTGCGAACTGGTTGTGGTAAGACTTTCGATTATATGTACATATGAATTGTCATACATGAACAAAGAAAAAATATAACATTGGACAAACCCATTAGAGAATAAACTGACTTGGTATTTACTAATACCTAACGCACTGAACTATGGCTGACTTGATATTCTAATTTGTTTTTCAGGGAGATCCAATTGAAGGTTACAAAAGCACACATCAAAAAAAGAAAACAAACGAGTGGGTACAACCTGAAAATGAATCTGCATACGTAATTTATACAAACTTTACCCTTTTTTTGATAATAGAGGCAGTCAAACATATGATTTAGGCATTAGTCTTGATTTATATTGTAATCTTTTAACTAAAGTTAGAGACTATAGATTTCAATTATTTACATTTGTTGATAATTTCACAGAATGAAATGAAATCATTTGAGACTGAATGCATCTCTGAGATGGAAGCAGAATCTGGAAATGTTGACATGAATGACAAAAGAGAGATTATGACTAAAGTCTTGGGCAAGAAGGCAGGAAGATTGCTTGGTTTTGGATTTGGTCCTCGAGCAGAGAAGACTACATCAAGCAACAAAGAAAAAGCATTGGCAGCGGAGTTGGAAGCGACTCGCTCTAAGAATGAAGAGTTGCAATCTACCATTCGGGCCCAAGACAAACGGATTGATAATCTCGAAAATATAATGAACAAGTTGTCCGACAATCTAGAATTCTTGCGCTTGATTCAAGGCAGCACCAGCTCAGGGGCAGAAAGAGCTGAAAACAACTCTTGATCATAATTTATGGACATTAAAAACTGTTGAACTTTTGTTGTGGACAGAACTTGAAATTTGGATATTTTGTTTAACTGTTGAAATTTTATTTGGTAAAGCTGATTATGTTAAATTTGGATATTTTATTAAAGTGTTGAACTTTTATTTGGATATTTTATTAAACTGTTGAACTATTATTTGGATTTTGATTTTCCTATTTTGGTTAAATATGAATGAAAGTTGAAATTTAGTTAATCTATTGTTGCAGTAGGAGTTTTGCTATTGTTTTCCTATTTTATTCCATGCTCATTGTTCATGGATTAAAACTTTAGTTGACCCATGATACTTAAGGTGAGCTTACAGGTCATATGTATGAAGTATGATCATGTATATGTGCATGTTTCTTTTTTAGTAAAATAAAAAAAATTGAAATATGCATGTTTTGGAATTTATTAAATTCTTTATTTTATATATATATATATATATATATATATTCTTAATTATGACATGTAAAGGTTATCTATGGTTTGTCTGTTTCTTAAAAGTGTGTGTGTGTGTATATATATATAATACGATTTTACTCATTAAATATTATGCAAGGTATTATACTCCTGAGCAAGATTTTATTGTTACAACAGTGCAAGATTATAACTCTAACATAAAATATTAAAATTAACACTTATTTTGAGACGGATGAAGTGAAACATTTGACTGTATAAAATTACGTCCAAATAAATAAAAAAATTAAAATACAAAAATAATGTGTTCTGGGGAAAAAAAAGACCAAAAAAACCTTATTCGGTTTATCTTAATTTTGGGCAACAAATTTACTAGTCATTGTAAAAAATTGTATAAAATACGCAACGAAAAATAAATCGTTGCCAATGAATGTGGTCCATATTAGGCAACGAAATATAGCAACAACAATATTTTCGTTACCCGCGATGAGTAGAAATCACAACGGCAACAAAAAAAAATAGGCGGGGTATCTTTTTTTTCCCGCCAACTATTTGGCAACGAATATCTGCAACAAACAATTAATTTCGTTGCGGAAAATGAAAGCCTCTCACAAACTGCAATGAATGATAACTTTCGTTGCCAAACATGCATTTTTGGCAACGACTTATAAAATCGTTGCCCGAAATATCGTTGCCAAATGACCATTTTTTTGTAGTGTAATTTTTTTATGGGCCATAATGGATACACTAATTTGTTAACTCAGCCTAGCCCATTAACTTTGTTACAGTTAGAAAAGATGAATATGTCATATGGCGGTGCTTCTCAAATATATCAAAATCAAGACATTGATGTTGGTGGTAGTGGTCAAGGAGGGATGTCATTGAATGATGAACAAAATTATGACCACTACTACAATCGCAGTGGAGACCATGTTGTTCAAGGAGCATGCAGTCCAAATGACGTAGTAGAAGTTGATGATGAAGATGATACACGTTGGGGCCTTGACCCTGGAAAAGCATTGGTTTCTTCAGCTATCATTAATATTGTTTCACGTGAAGATTTTCCTGATAGCTATGGTGCAAGTAAGATTCCTCCCACTGATAATGAGGGAAGTGATGAAGATGGCCCAATGCCTAACCGAAAGAATAAGGATCATAATGAATATGTTGGTAATGTCAGTGATGTTGATGTGTCTAACTGAGAACATCAACCTATGGCTTCATGGTTTAAAACTGAGGATAAGGCTGAAAACGAGTCGGACGGGTCGGGCTCAGATCGGAGTCGACTCAGAAAAAAATTGAACGGGATCCGAATTCGTATATAGGCGAGTCAATTTTGAGTAGCTTTTATTATTCGACTCCTCAAACGATCCGGATCTGAGAGAAGACATACTCTGCTCGTTTTCTTCATGAGTAGTTCGATAGATTTTGAATCATTCTTCATGAATTCGATCGAATATGTTCGATTATAGTTCGCGAGTATGCTTATACGGCTGATTCGTATTTCTCTTCTCGATTTTTCTTCCCCAGACCAGTTGGGACTTGGGCCAGTTCTATTACTTCGGACCTTCAGTAGTTCCTAGCTTCCTTCTTACTCAGTTGAGTAACAATTTCTCTTCCCCAGTTTGTTTGAGAAGTGTAAGAGACTATTAACCTTTAATTTTTGTCTAGCAAATAATAATTTACTATTTTTCATCATTTATTTTGTAGATAATCTCAAGATCTGCAGATGCATGGCTATGATTTGAGAGAATTCAAAGAGATATAGCCTATAGGGCTTAACTTGGGAAGTTATCAGTCCCCAAATTCATTTATATAACCCCAATTTCATTTTTCCCAAGTCATTCGAAACCCTAGTTTTATTTTCTTCTAAACTCTCAATCTAAACTTCTTCAAAATGTCAAACTTTAAGTCTATTACTGGTACTCAACTAACCAGTACTAACGATAATGCTAATAACTGTTCAATTTTAATTAATTTACAATTTAGGTAATAGTTTAATTTTTATTTTCATTCAGAGTTCTTAACTTTTCATTATTTATCTGTCTTTGTTTTTTCAGATGGCTTGGTCAATCAATCACCACCAGTAGTTAATCCTTCACAAGCCTCTGATAATGGCAATACTTCTGGCGCCCGTGATGCTATCATTGTAATTGACGATCCTAAGGGAGGAGAGCAAGGTACTGAAGAAAATGGAGAAGGAAAAAAGAGGAGAAAAACTTCAAAAGTTTGGTCTGAATTTAGCATCATTAAATAGTGGGTACCAAAAAAATCCAATGCAATTACTGCTTTGCTAAGCTTGCACATCAGAGCACTGGTTCAACTAGCCATTTAAATAGACATATGTTAACTTGCACTGTTCGTTTATCTAAAATTGTTGGAACAAAACAGAGTATGTTGGCTTACCCTACTATTGAAGCTGATGGTAATATGAGTAATTTGACAAATTTTAGGTTTGACAAAGAGAAGACCAGGGATATTATGGCAAAAATGATTATGGTGCATTAATATCCCTTTAGAATGGTTGAACATGAATTTTTCATTCTTCTTTTGAAATCTCTGAACCCTAAATTTGATCCTATTTCTCGTGTTACTCTGAAAAATGATTGCATGAAAATCTATGCTTTAGAAAAGAAGAAAGTGAAAGCTTTGTTGTTTGGCATTGATAGAGTGAGTTTAACTTCTGACTTATGGACATCTAACCAAACAATTGGATACATGTGTCTCACTGCACATTTCTTAGATTCTGATTGGAGGCTTCAAAAAAGAATTCTGAATTTCTGTTATTTGCCACCTCCTCACACTGGTCTCATGATTAGTGATGCCATTTTTTCTTGTCTTAGTGAATGGGGCATTGAAAATAAGACAATCACAATCACTTTAGACAATGCATCTTCTAATGATTCCGCAGTTAGGAATCTGAAAGATAGTTTTGTGTTAAAAGATAATTTATTTTTTGGTGGAAAACTATTTCATGTTAGATATTGTGCACATATTCGCAATATTATGGTACAATATGGTTTAGGTGTGATTCAAAGTTTTATTGTGAAGGTTCGTGATAGTGTGAAATACTTTAAAGGATCCCCTTCTAGACTTCATAAGTTTTCTGAGATTGCAAAGCAATTGCAGTTATGCACAACTAAAAAACTAGTTTTAGATGTGCCAACTCGTTGGAACTCCACTTATGCTATGCTTGAGTCTGCTATGCAGTTTAGGAAGGTGTTCCCTAGTTATCAAGAAAAAGGATCCACATTATTAGACTTGTCCATCTTTTGAGGATTAGGAGAAAGCTGCAAAGGTAATGGAGTTGCTAGAGGTGTTAAATGAAGCCACACATGTTTTCTGAGGCTTTAAATATCCTATAGCAAACCTATTTCTTCCTGAAATATGAAAAATTAAAGAGTTGTTGCTTAAGACCTCAAATGATGATTTTCACTTGTTGAGAGACATGACTTTCAAAATGAAAGAAAAATTTGATAAGTATTGGGGAGAGTGTAACATTTTGATGGCAATTGCATTTATCCTTGACCCAAGGTATAAGATGCAATTGGTCATCTTTTGCTTTTCAAAAATTTTTACAACTGAGTTTGAAACTGGTAGAAACATTGAGCTTGTGAAAAGAGCACTTTATGAGCTCTATGAGTACTATGTTGTTGTTCCCTGTCTAATATCTATTAGTGTGCCTAGTATGGAAGGAAGTTCTACTAATGCTAATGATAGTTGCAATGAGAAAAGTAAAACAAAGAGCAGAGCTAAGTTTGATTCCTGGGCTCAAGGTATGGACACTGTTACTCCTATTAAATCTGATCTGGATGCTTATCTTGAAGATGGTAGGTATATATGTAATGATGATGAGTCATTTGATGCTTTACTTTGGTGGAAAGTAAACACCTTAAAGTTTAGAATTCTTTCAAAAATGGTAAGAGATATACTATCAATTCCTGTTAGCACTGTGGCTTCTGAGAGTACTTTTAGTGCTGGTGAAAGGGTACTAGATCAATATAGGAGCTCTCTCAAGCTTGAGACTGTTCAAACTCTTATATGTACTTCTGATTGGCTAAGGTGTGATTATAGGCCAAGTAAAACGAGTGTTGTTATGGTATGATTTCTTTCTTCTAAACTTTTAGTTTGCATTTTTATTGTTGTTGTTTATGTATGTAACAAATTGGTTTAACACTTAATAAGTTGATGAAGATGGTGTTAATGACATAATTTTGGAGTGAATTGTTGTTGTGTTACTACTGTGTTGCTGCTACGCTGCTATTGTGTTGTTGCCTGCTGTGTTGCTGATGAAGATGGTGTTAATGCCATCATTGGTTTGGAATGAATTTGCAGTACTGGATTGTTGCTTCTGCAGTGCTGCTGTTATCTATTTTTTTTCCTTAATAAAATTGAGTGGAAGTGAGGATTTTGAACTTATTTTATGGGTTGTAATCTTTGTTAAACGTGAATTATTGTTGGTACTGTTATTTGGGTTTTGTTGAACTGTAGAATTAGTTGTGTTAGATTGCAAAACTAGTTGTGTTAAACTGCAGAATTGGTATTGTTATTTGGGTTTTGTTTGAATTGGTTGTGTTTGAATTTTGGTATTAGATTATAAATTGCTTAATGATTATTAGATGATTACTTAATATTGAAGACTTAAGGTAAGGAACTAAGAATCCAAATGTTTATTCTCCTATATTTTTAAAATTGTGATATTGACTACTGTTTCTTGTTTTATTTCAGGAATTGTGATATTGAATGGGCACAACATTGGTCCTTATCAAATTCATGCTGGAAAATCTGTTCCAATTGTGAAGAGAGGATAACAGGCGAAGATGGAAGAGGGTGAATTTTATGCTATTGAAACTTTTGGATCTACAGGTAATATATTTTCGCGTGAGGAAGATATATGTTGAATGCACATAGGACATACTAAGTTTTCTGTCATTTATTGTGTGAAGGTAGGGGATATGTTAGAGAAGATCTGGAGTGCAGCCATTACATGAAGAATTTTGATGTTGGTCACATTCCATTACGGTTGCCCAGAGCTAAACAACTGCTTGCAACAATCAATAAGAATTTCTCCACATTGGCATTCTGCAGACGTTATTTAGACCGACTTGGGGAGACTAAATATTTAATGGCACTAAAGAATTTGTGTGATGCTGGTATTGTTCATGTATGTTAATTTAGTATATTTTAAATATTTTTGAATATTTACCAAGTTATTTTTTATTATTTGACTACAATATGTAGTTGTATTGCAATTTTAGACCTTTGATATTTTACCTTGCTTTGCATGAAGTATTTGGATGTTTATTCTTCATTTGTATTGTCTGCTTTTACCTGGGATGGAGATATGATACAGGATATTCTCATTTTCTCCACTTGTTTGCTTTAATAAGAATTACAGTTACCTTTTCTTTGATACTTATTCTTTCATTTTCTCCACTTGTGATTGTGAAGGTTGTCTGCTGTCTGCTGCTGCTGTGAATTGTGATGCTATTCATTTTATTTTTCTTTTGTTTATTCAATTGAGTGGAAGTAAGGATTTATACTATTTCGATTGGGTAGTAAACTTAATTATTATTGTTTGCTACTGCCTATTGGTATTAACTTCATATGTTTGGTGTGTTGCTATTTTTTAATATTTTAAACTGAATGATGATGCTGTGAATTATTAATGTTTGTTGTTTGTTTTATTTAAAACTTAGAAGTTTTGTAATTGCCATTGATCACATGAGGAAAGGTTTTCATTGTTGATGTTTCTTTTTGTAATTCATTTTATTGTGATCACAGGTCTAGTTGTATAACTTAAAATTAATTACTTTATGTATTCTTTTCTTAGGACTTGTGATTTGGAACTTGGAAGCTTGAAGAATGAAAAATGAAACTTAAGGATTACTACAGTGCTATTGGACTTGGACACTTGAGTGTTGCTGGACTTGGACTCTTGAATGTTGTTGCTCGACTTGGACACTTGCAGTGCTGCTGCTGAAAGTTTGAATGTTAATGCTGCTGCTGAAAATTTGAATGTTAATGCTGCTGCTGAAAATTTGAATGCTAATGCTGCTGCTTGCTGGAAACTTGAATGTTAATGCTGCTGCTAGAAACTTGAATGCTAATGTTGCTGCTACTAATAATGTGTATTTTGTAATTCATATGCCTTAAACTTTTCAAAATTGTATATTGTAAACTATAAATTTGGAATTAATAATATTATACAAGCTCGTTTTTACTCGAGTTCGTTTCAAAACAAGTAGTTCGAACATAATTTTGAGTCAAATCGAATCGATCTTCGAGTACCATTTTCTGCATCAAGTCGAACACGAGTACGTTGTTTAAATTCTATTTTGAATTCGAATCGAATACGAGCATGACATTTTTGTGTCGAATCAAATCTGAGCAGCCAAGAATCCGGATCGATTCGATTCGTTTACAACCTTAACTGAGGAGTTTAAAAATGAGATAACTGATCACGGTGGTTGTGGGGCAACATTTGATAGCTCTTGTGATGAATTGTACCTGTGTGCTCTTTTTGCAAACAAAGATGTTCTCAAATCAGTAGTTGAAGGGTACACATTAAGGAACATAGAAATTTTGACACTTACAAGAGCAACTAGATAATTTATGAAGTCAAGTGTAAAAGTGAAAAATGCCCTTGGAAGCTTCGTGCATCTACATTAAAGAAACACGGATATTTTCAGATTACAAGATTGTCGTACGAACACATATGTCAGTTTGCCAATCCCTCCCAAGATTATGCCAAGCTTATAGCAAAATTTATCGGAAACACGATCAAATCAATGGTAATTCTTTAATGTGTATGTTAATATTGTCATCAATAATTTTTGGTAAATAGTTTAAAGAATCTAATCTAATTAAAATTATGTGTTTTTTTTATTAATGTAATTAGATTGCGGAAAACTCGAATACCAAGGTGGTGGATATACAATCCATGATGAACAAAACGTACGAATATCATGTGACATACAAAAGGGCATGGTATGGCGAACAGGCTGCAATTGCTATAATTTATGGCAACTGGGATACATCATATGCATAGCTACCTAGATTCATGACTGCCATTAAGACATATAATCCGGGGAGTGTTGTAAAGATTGAGGCTGATCCGTACGTACTTGGTCAAGGTAAATCTGTCTTTAAGCGTATATGGTAAGCATTCAAGCTGGTGATTGATGGTTGGTTACACGCTCATCTAGTTCTCACCATGATGATACTTTTTTAAAAGGTAAAATACAAGGGGAAATTACTGGTTGCTATGGGATTTGATTTGAGAATGTGACAATACCTTATTGCTTATGCTTTGATTAATGAGGAAACGTGTGACAATTGGTCATGGTTTTTGAAATTTCTTCGCCAATACGTGTGCAAGCAGCGGTGAAAAGTGTGTTTGATCTTTGATCGTGCACAAGGTATCATACAAGCTATGAATGCACAAGAAAATGGGTTCACTACGCCTGCTGGGGTTCATCGTTTCTGTCTTCGTCATGTTCAAAGTAATTTTGCATCAGCAAACCCAGGTTCTGACTTGAAATTGCTTTGTTGGAAAGCGGGGAACACCCATCAAGTACGAAAATTTGAGGCATACATGAAAGAAATTAAAAAAATATCGTGTGAAGCTTATGATTGGCTGCGTAATATCCCGCCGGAGATGTGGACACTTGCCCATGACGGTGGCTGTCGTTACTGTGTAACGACCTCAAACTTTGTGGAATGTTTTAACAACAATATAATGTCTTGCATATCACATGGTTGGTTATATATATTTTACTAATCTGTGTTCAATCTAAAACGGATGAAATCTTTGAAAGAAATCAATGATGGACACGAGTTTTGTACTAAGTCTAGAAAAAAGTTTGAAAGAATTAAGGCCAAAACTGGTATATTTGATGTCAAAGCTGCACGAGTTCGACGCGGTAACAATTGGAAGGGAGGCAATATACAAGTTGTGCGATTGAACAAATGGTCTTGCTTGTGCAGAAAGTGGAAAGCAGAACAATGCCCTTGTTCTCATGTTGTTGCGACATGTATGAAGATAAAAAAATATTGGCGTCTGTACATTGTAGATCATCACAAGAATGTACAATATGCAAAAATGTGGGAACCTAACTTCCAGCCACTTATTCCCGCTACCAAATAATTGGGAAGCCTTTGGAATTTTAATACCTAATGCAAATTTGAAGAGGACAAAGAAAAAAGCTGGAGAGAGAGGTGGCACGACAAGAATCCACACAGAGATGGATATGTCTAATAGAGTTGTCTATTATAATGTATGTGGACAGGAAGGACACACAAAGCGTAGTAAAAAGTGCAGTAAAGTATTACAACCTCAACGTTATTAAATGTTATATGTAATAGAATTTTATACGCAAATGAATATAGTTTTGTACTTATCCAACATTTTCCTTCATTTCCAACGAATACTTGTTCTTCATAACACTGCTTTCCTAATTTGAATATCTTTTATATTTCAATGGTTTTTATGTTGCTATAATATCTTTATTTGATCTCTTAAACTTTTTTAAAAACATCAATATTTTTATATTTTTTTTAAAAACATTTGTTGAAGAGTCTGATCTTATTTTTACTTTTTAAAAAAAATTGTTTAAAAAATTAAACTCGTTTTAAAAAAATAAATTTAGAAGAAATTTTTTTTTATAGAAAAAAGCGTTTTTTAAAAATATTCACTAAAGTGCCATTGATATTGGGAAACATGATAGACCTAGGGAAGTAAAGTCGCATTTAAAAAGTGAAAGCAAGTAGAAGAACATTTGGTCTAAAAACTAGACAAAATGCTGCTCAAATTTTATTTCACTCTCTTCTAAAGTGCAAACAAACAAAAAATGCTATGAGTAGTCCCACACTGTACGTACATCTTTTTTTTTCCAAATTTGCTTTGAAAAAAAAGGTTCAAACGCCACTTCCATCGTCGTTCAAAAAAAAACTTTCAAATTTGCTTTATAAAAAAAAATGGTTCAAACGCCACTTCAAGTGGCGTTCAAAAAGGCTGAATGACACATATGACCCTCCAAATTGTCACCCACTTTCAATGTCGTCCTTAAAGTACGTTTTTCGTCAATTGGGTCCTTAAGGTGGTATTTTGTGTCGATTCCGTTCCTTTTACCCGATTTGATCCCAAGTCGACCCATTTTTACCAAATTTTGACTCAACCCGATCCAGTTTGACCCGGACCCAATTACACCAATTAATTTTTTAAAAAAAACTAAATTTTTTTAAAATAATTATTATTTTAAAATTAATATTTTATTTTATAATATTAAAAATAATTAATATTTTAAAATTTTTAAAAATAATTATTATTTTAAGAAAAAAATATTAGAAACTTTTATTTTTTTCATAAAATGAGTAAAGTAAATAGATTGAAAAAATTTAAATAAGAAAATAAAATATTATTTTTTTTAAAAAAAGTAGATTTTTTTAATTTTTATGTAAATTTTTATTTTTAGAAAAAAAGAAGTTTATGTCTTTACCATGATTATATGTATTCTAAATATTAGAAATTTAAAAAAAAATTAAAAATAGAAATTAAAATATAAAAAACAGTAAAAGATAAATAAAAAAAACTGATTCAATTTTTTTAAAAAAAGTAATTAAAAAGATTTAAAAGTAATTATTATTTTCAAGGAAAAAAATTAGAAAATTTTTTATTTTTAAAAAAAATGAGTAAAGTTTTAGAAAATATAGATTCAAAAAAATAAAACTTTATTTTTAGAAAAAATATAAATTTTTATTTTTTTAAAAAATGAATTAAGTTTCATAAAATATAGATTCAAAAAAAGTAAAGAAAAAAAACTTTATTTTTATAAAACAAAATTAGATTTTTTTTTCATTTTTAAAAGATGTGTTAATTTTCATAAAAATAATTAAGGATTAAATTTTCAAAGATGTGTAAATTTTCATAAAAAAATTTCCTTGAAAATAATAATTATTTATTAAAACTTTTTAATTACTTTTTTTTTAAAAAAATTGAATAAGTTTTTTTTATTTATCTTTTACTATTTTTTGTATTTTAATTTCTATTTTTAGTTTTTATTTTTAAAATTTCTAATATTTAGAATACATATAATAATGGTAAAGACATAAACTTTTTTTTTCTAAAAATAAAGTTTTATTTTCTTATTTAATTTTTTTTCAATCTATATACTTTACTCATTTTATGAAAAAAACTAAAAGTTTCTAATATTATTTCTTGAAAATAATAATTATTTTTAAAAATATTTAAAATAATAATAATTTTTAATATTTTAAAATAAAATATATTTTTTAAAATAATAATTAGTTAAAAAAATTTAGTTTTTTTTAAAATTAATTGGTAAAATTGGATTCGGGTCAAACTGGGTCGGGTCGGGTCTAAAATTGGTAAAAAATTGACATCTCTTTTTCAAATTTATTTTATAAATAAAATAAAAAATTTGAAAATTTGGTTCAAATGCCACTTTAAGTGGCGTTGAAAAAAGGTTCCGTGACATCTTTTTCCAAATTTGTTTTATATAAAAAAAGGTTCAAACGCCACTTCAATTGGCGTTCAAAAACAACACTTTCAAATTTGCTTTATAAAAACAAAAAAAAAATTGGTTCAAACGCCACTTCAAATGGCGTTCAAAAAAGGTTCCCTGACATCTTTTTTCAAATTTGCTTTAAAATAAAAAAAAGGTTCAAACGCCACTTCAAGTTGCGTTCAAAAAAAAACTTCCACAGTTCCTTGACATCTTTTTTTCAAATTTGCTTTTAAAAAAAGTTCAAACGCCACTTCAAGTGACGTTCAAAAAAAAAACTTTCACAGTTCCCTGACATCTTTTCTTAAATAAGAATAAAAAAATAATTGGTTCAAACGCCACTTGAAGTGGCGTTGAAAAAAGGTTCCTAACATATTTTTCCAAATTTGTTTTGTACAAAAAAAATAATAATTTAATATAAGTTTAAACACCACTTGAACTGGTGTTTAACTCTCTCTCTCCCTCCCCTGACATCTTCAGCTTTCCTCCTTTGACCTTGACATTTTCAGCTTTCCTCACATCTTCAGCTTTCATTCTTTTTCAAATTTGCTTAATAAAAAATAAAATAATAATTCCAACCAACGCCAATTCAACTGGCGTTGGATCAATTTTTCCCCTTTAATAAAAATAAATTCGTTTTTAAAAAAAATTAGGATAATTTTTTTAAATTCGTTTATTTTAAAAATAATTTGGTTAAATTAATCTAATAATTTGGTTAAGTTAATCTTGAGATTTTTAAAGCTCCAACGCCACTTGAATTGACGTTAGATGACGCCAATTCAATTGACGTTTGGCCCATATGGAGAAAGCTTGGGAATTTTGGATATAATCTAGAAATTTGGGTGTGATTTATGCTAATCTTGGAAAATACTCCCCAATTACCCATAAGGAAGAAAAAAAGAACAACTATTACAATACTAAAATTATATATAGATTAAAAACTGACCAAATAGAACAGAATATTATCTGGAATTTGTGGTGGGAAATTGGTAATATGTATGAATAAATATTTACAGAGAAAATGAGGGGAAGGAAAAGATGAAGAAAGAACCTCTGGGTGAGAATGAGTTGTAACTGAAATGGGACAGCGAAGGAGAGATTTGATTTTCCTCCAACAGGTTTATGTGGTTCGTAGGCAGCAAGGTTTCATCAGAAGGAAGAAGATCTGGCCAAAGCTTTCATCAGAATAGAGGAGAGAAGAAGAAAGACGTTGTTTGGCCGACTCTGGCCAAAGTTTTCATCAGATTTGTGAGGGTACTTCTGTAATAAAGTGTTGATAGATTTTTTATCAAACAAGTAATTGGGTTTGAACGAAAAAATTAAAGAGCATTCAAAAGTAAAAAGTGGTAAACAAACACCACCATTTAACAATCACTTTTATTTGGTAAGGTCACTAAACAATTGAAAAGGAATCTAGAAAATGGATTTTTTTTCTTCCCCATTCACCTAGGAAGAGAGAGAAAATATTTTTCTCCATATGTCCCAAAATGACAGTCCCATTATGAGTAAAAAGATTAAGGGCAATTTTATAACATTATTTTTTTCATAATGGCAAATTTAAAACATTATATTTTTTTGCAGTCTAATCTAAAAAACTACAATTATATATATTCAAATGTATAGAAAAAGAAAACAGGACTCTGATTTTGGGACAACAAGGAGATAAATTTTTTGAAAAATAAGAGTCATACTATATATTACGATAAATTTATTTTCAATTATAAGTGAGAAGTTTATCACTATATGGGATTTGTATGATTATAGGAGGACACCATTTATTACACATCTCTGTAAAAAGATTATCATTAATATTTATCTACGTAATTGGTAATCAGAAAGTTGACGTAAACATTCGCAATATATATCATTTTAAAAAAAATAATGGATGCTATAACTAGGGTCTTATTTATTTTTCATAACATAATAAATAAAATAAATATCAAATGGCATTGAAAAATTTGTTCCAAACTAAAAAAAATAAATATAAGTTTATCTGCATGCTTATGGTCAACTAAATATCTTTCTTTGCATAAGGATATTTCCTTTGCATAGAATGTTTCAAATATTATGATTAGTTGAAGTCACACGGACAGAGAGTGAGAGATTCTATTGACATTTTTAGTTGAAAGTCAAAATTTCTGATCAGGTCAATATGAAGTAGAGAGAAGACAATGCAGTTTCTTTAATTTGATTATTAGGAGATTTGATATTAATATGACAAAAATACGAGAGTACAAAAAATTATTTTATTTTAGAAATAAATATTTTTGTCAATTTATGTTATAATTGTTTTTATCCTATTATAATGGTAAGGGCACGTACATTTATCAAAAATAAAATAATTGTCTTGTTCTTATAATTTTTGCCGTGTTAGTATCAAATTCACAAGACATTTTAGTTAAATCTTTTTATATATAAGGAAAGTAAGGAAATTTAGGTCAACGCCATTTGTTCAAGTTTGCTATAAATTTCAGCACAAATAACAGCTGCATATATTAATTCTTCAAGCTTCGTATTTGTTCAGAAACATAAAAAGATCAATAATTGTTACGTATCATGGGGGCTAGCTTAGTTAAAATAAGAATAGTGATCTAATGGTGAATATTAGTTTTTAAATATCAAAGGATAGAATTAATTTTTATCTTTTTCATTGTTGTTGTATAAGTCTATCATTGTAATGAATTGAGTATCAATTAAATGAATTAAAATCTTCTCCTTCAATCTATCGTTCTCTCTCTTTCTCCCTATAATTTCTATCAAAGTCTATCTGAGACTTTAAATCGGTAACAATGGTGCTTTCATTGACGGATGCGGTTGTACCTGATCCTAGGCCGCTCACGACAAATTTGTTTCGGAAATTTCGGCTTCCACGGCTAATTGGCTTGAAACTTGGCGACAAGCTTGGCAACAATCTCAGCCAAAATCAGATCTAAAGCATGATCACAAAGTTCTAATTTGTGGCTATACTGAAGAAGAGGACTGCGTATGTGTAACAACGGAAACCATGGAGTCGGAATATGATGGTCTAGATGATGCAGCTGGGGAGGTTGAAGAGGAAAATGGCTATCAAACCTAATTGCAGACCCAACAAGATGGTGATTCAATTGTTCCCGAAGAGGGAGATCACGAGGATTTGCTAGTGAAATTAGAAGATCTAAGTCTGCCAATTCATCAAATTTCAGATCGGAATTCCCTTCCCGCAAGTAATTTCTTATCTAATTTTATGGCGGACAACGTTGTGGCAGAGAAATTTTGTGCAAATCAAAAAAGACTTACCATTGCGGTTAAGATGTTTGATAAATGTCCTCAACCAAATGGATAAATTGTTGAACCTAACCCAGAGCCGCCTGATGATTATGGACAATTTATCCATGGTGGAAGAACAGAGCTCAAATTGAATTCCACGAATGTGATGCCAATTGATAATACCAGGGACTATGAAGAAAGGGTAATACAACAACTATCAGATAACAAATTTTATAAAGAGCAATTCGATGGTGAGCTTGAAGTATTCGAAGATATAGTCTGCAGTAAGATGCTCTAATTTTGTCTCCCTCTTCCAAACGTTTTTTTTTTAACAATATCGGTATTAGAAGATAAGATGGCCTATCTTGCAACTTATTTTGGGTTTAGATGATGTCAGGATGAATCTTGAAGTTCTCAAATATTGCACAACAGTTTTGTTCTTGGAATCAAGCCTCCCAGACATATTTACTGCAAACAATTGGGTTTCTTCAAATGCTACTACAATAAGTCGTAGTAATAGGAAAGCTTCTCCAGAGGGGACGAGCCTGAGCAAGAGGACACCGTCGTCAAGTAGTCTGATTGAAAATCATCCAACATCATCTCCACCAGACCCTTTTAACATGGGTCCTCTCAGCATCGAAGTAGAAAGAAAATCCCTTCATCTAAATGACACTTGTTAACGTCAAGATTCGTCCACGCGTCTCAATCACCAAAAGCGCGTCCAATCCTGTACAGAAACGAACCACACTCAAGAGCTTGGCGGTTTAGGCCGTCGGGGGATAGCTCCGGTGTGAGAGTAAGTATATGCTGAATAAGGTTTTAACAATGGAGGTTTTAAGCTCTAGTGTTGTAAAAAGTTGATTATCTTTGAAATGGAGTTTTAGCCTTGTATTTATAGAGATCACACCTTGTTAACGTCATGCCTATCCCCGAATAGTAGGTAGGACTCCTCATTAGATCAGATTATTTTGACTGAATTTCCTTTAAAAAAGGGCGCCAAATTATATCTTGACACCTACCTTTGGGAAAAAGGATTTCCGATATTCCAACTGTTCCAACTGCTACAAAGGACCCCCACGTGGGGAGGCTCCTTTCACATGGGTCATGGCCCACCATACCATTTGGGCCCAATTAATCACCAGTCCAACATCCGCAGCCCACAATATCCTCTGGGCCTGGGCCTAGGAAGTCACACCCTAACATTGCCCCCTAGTCTTCCGCTATAATGGAACATTTAATGGAAGAGTACACCATTTAAAAGCCCAATTATAACATGCGAAGGCACAAAGCCCAATATCAGTTTCTCCGGAAACGTAACCAACACGTTTCACTATTACTATTCAAAACCACTCTCCACGCCGTTTTTGGGAAATCGAGCCCTTTCCTTCCAAAGGTTATCGCCATACTTGAGAGCTAATCTTTCCCTCTCTAGTTTCGCTCTCTGTGCAACTTTTCTGCAACCTTTGCTCTTCCGGCAAAAATACCCACCGATCAACCCCTTTTTTCTACTCATCAATGGGAAACACAAATAGCCTAACAACTACTACTCCATCTACTGCCGCAGTCAAAACTTCCTCTGGTCCAACCCCGACTATAGTTAACCGCCCTATCACTACCCTCATTGTTACTGAAGCCACCACCGTCACCACCACTGACTCCCGAAGCCCAAAACCAACAAGCTTATCCAAAGCCCAGGTTGACAACCTGAGGATGTTGAAGGAGTATGCAAACGAAGAAACCTACGCCCACATCAACACTGTCTCCACCATTACCCCACAGGATCTTAAGGGGATACGAAAACAATACAGTATTCCTGCTACCTATGACATTCGGGCCCCTCTCCATATCGAGCGAATGTACTAACGGCCGGATGGGTGGACCGCCATTTCTCTTTCTGCCCTCAAATACGAGGTACACCTTCCTTTTCATTCTTTCATCATCACCCTCCTAGGGTTCATTGGAGTCGGCTTCGCCCAACTAGTGCCAAACTCCTATATCCACATTATTTCTTTCATCGCCTTCTGCCATGAACTAGACATCACTCTTACCCTCGACCTCTTCTTATCCATGTTCAACATTAGCCAATCCAGAGAATCTGGATTTCGTCAAGTAAATAAGCAACAGAGCAAATCAATTGAAAAACGTCCGCTGATGAAGACCCCTACTAGCAATAAAGGATGACACTCGCAGTGGTTCTATATCCGAGGCCCTAGCATTCGAGAAGTCCCTAACTGGGCCGATGCGTCTGGAACCAACGTCTCTATAGGGGAACTATCCCGTACCCATTTTGAGGAGCTGGTAAATATCATTGAAAAGCTGCCGATGAAGGAATGTGACCTTGAACTTCTAGGTGATGAAGTCTGGTTATATAATCACAAACGTAAGTAACAATCCCTTCAAACTAAATCATTATATGTTGTTCTGACCCCTTCCGATAAAATTACTTAATCTGTGTAGTGGCTCTAATCAAGCCGACCCTAGTAGCTGGCATCGGTCAGTCATCCACCGATCCCCCGAAGAGATCATTCCATCAACCGAATCAACTGACACTCCTCCTTTGATCCAACCAATCACCGTTGGAAAGCTGTCGTTAAGCAATCCAAAAATAAATCTCACTTTTACTTTACAAATTCAAATAATCAGCTCAATAGCAAGTAAGGATCGAACTCACAAAGAATGATATTGCTTTGAATTTATTCTAATATTTCTAACTAAAAATAACAAATAAAGATTTGGGGGGTTTTTGGAATCAATTATAATTAACTAAGGAAAACAGAATTAAATTAATAAAGATGATTAAAGATGTAAAAGCTTCAGTTCTTCAATTCAGCTTCACCAATTTACAGTAACAGGATAATCAAGTTAATATTATTTCTTCCTTCAATGAAATTAACAACCCTAAATAATCAGTAATCACTCAACTATCCAAAATTCTCCTTAGGTTTTAAATCTAATGGGACAATCGCCCCCACTAGACTCTAACTGTTATATAATCCAGAACTATCAATCTAGATTTAATATGACAGAAGCATTAAGAATTAGAGAATTAGGTTGTTCCAAGTAACAATCACATTATCAGGGATTATTTAACTTGCCTTCTGATAATTTTAACAATACCCAAAAGCTTGTCCGTAATCAAATATTATTAAGTACTACATGTGATCAGATATAACATCGTTTGCTTAATATTATACCTTAATCTAGCAGATGCTATCAATTCACCAATTTAATCCTGTAGAAACCAAATTAGTAAATTGGATAATATATAAGAAATTCAACCAGATTATCAGAATAAATTTCATACATGAAGGAATTAATAATATAACTCAATTATTATATTAACTATAAATATGGTTCTACATCCCTTCAGAACTGAATAAAAATAAACTAAGCTAACATGCTGAAGAACAATAAATAAAATATGATCTAGGATGATGATCCAAGATGTCCAGGATGTCCTCAACTGATTACAAGTTAAAGGTATTTATAGATGCTTTGAAACCCTAGAAGAATTCTAATTCTATTCTAATTCGGAAGTCTTCACTCTGCAGATATGGTAGGATTCGAAATCCTTGTCAACCTCTGAAATCCAGCTTTATGTAACTTCCTTATTAAATTAGAATTTAGTTTCCAAAACCAAGTCTTCCTCAGTTTCCGTTTCCAATTCGATTCAGTTTCCATATTAATTCAACACAGATTCCATATCAGACTCTACTTCTCATAATCAGCCTAGCCTCCATCTATGATTGTAATTTCATCTCCAAATCCTGTTAGGAATCGAATTATTAAGCTCCATCATCTCAAATCCTTCTTAGAATCGGAATCCCAAAAGTCAACTCATAAGTCAACCCATACCATCATAGAGTATTTCTGCAAAACAATATAAAACTCAGCATTAAACTCTATTTTTACAGAATCATACCAAATTCTCCTCTAAATCAATAAATACCTTAAATTAGTTCATATAATAGATAACATGCAACTAAACTAAGCATAAAGGAATGAAATATTCGAATATTATGCACCTATCAACCGCCATCCCAATGGTACAAACTTCTTCATCTACCATCATCCCAACTTTTGGCTTCACCCAAAGGAGCCATCTAGATATCCCTGAAGCCGAAAGGACCAACATTCTTCGGGTGAAAAGACGGCGTCAGAAGACTGCCAAACAAGATCCTCCACCCGAAACAAAATAGATCCTTCAGTCCAATCCACCAACTTCCAAAACCCCTCAAATAGAGCAGTAGAAAGACCTTGAAGACTCCTCATCCGAACCTCCAACCAAAAAACAACACATTGAACCTTCAACCGAACGACGATCTCCCCCACCTTCTTACCCACCATCTCCCCCTCGTTCTTCGCCGACCACCCAACATATTCAAGGGACCTCCACTTCAGCAATGTTAACGCCGAATGAGAACGAAGACTTTCCAATTAACATCTTTGAGCACTTCATTTTTCTCGGAGATGATGGAATGTTCAAAGGATCGAGCCTTCGAGAGCTGACGAACTATAATGCTTTGTACCTAAGTCAGGTAAAAATCTCTGATTTATTCTGTTGTCCAAACTCTCATATCAAACTTAGCATCTAACTCTCCTTCATTCTGTTTCTAGGCTGCAGCTGTTACCGGTTGACTCCTACGCCAAGCCGAACAAGCAGAAGAAAAAAAAAGGACCAAGAAACTGAAATTACTCGTTTAAAGTCGATGTTAGATGCTTTAATGGCTGGCTGGGAAAAAGATAAAAAGCTTCACGCTAACACCGCCCTTCACTTTGATGAGCTTCAAGCCGAAGTGGAAAAGTTGAAAGAGGAAGCGATCGAAGGTGAACTACGACGAACTAAAGAAGGAGCGTGATGAATTGATGGTTGAACATCATGCTGTTCACAGAAAGCTTGAAAGCATAGAAGTGAAGCTCAAGATGGCCGAAAAGGAGCACGACATCTTGGAGAAGGATTTTGCTGGCTACAAAATATTAGCACCCCTATTGACTGAAGAGGTTAAACAGCAGATCCGCCAAGAGTATTGAATGTCGCCTGAGCTGACAAATGAAGTGATACAACAGTTCAACCTCGGTTATCAGAGCGCCAGAGATAAAGACAAGGAAAGGATGCACAAGTTGCCTTTAACGCTGAACTTCTCGACACTTCAGATGATGAAGCTGAACCTACGTCTTCAGAAAAATAAAACTCATGTAATAGTTTGTTAGGTTTTGTTATGTAAGCACTTCCCCAATGTACATATTTAAAATCAATGAAAATATTATTTGCTCGAAATTGAATTCTTATTGCATTTAATACTTAGAAAAGTTATAGAGTTATAAAGAAAACTACTTAACATGCACTCTACTAATAGTACTTTCAGAGTCTCCCAGGATGCCAAGTGTTTTTGACTTCTGTTCCATCCATTTTCCAAAGCCGGTAAGTTCCTGGCTTCGGCACTTCCGTGACCTCATAGGGTCCCTCCCAATTAGGCATTAGCTTTCCGAAGTTTTGGGGCGATGATGCCTCTACCTCTCGGAGGATTAAGTCTCCATCTTCAAATCTCCTCAATTTTACACCTTTATTATAATGTCTGGACGTTCTCCTTTAGTAGACTGCTAGCCTTACCATGGCCGACTCCCGAACCTCCTCCAATAGATCAAGATTGAGGCGAATGCCTTCATCATTATATAGTTCTTTATACTGGCTGACCCGAAGTGAAGGAGACCCAATCTCGACTGGAATAAGAGCATTCATCCCATAGGCCAGTTTATACGGTGAATCTCTATAGTAGTCCGAGGAGTGGTTCGATATGTCCATAAAACATTAATCAACTCCTCGGACCATCTCCCCTTAGATTCATCCAATCTTCTTTTAATCCCGTTAAGTAGAGTCCGATTGGTGACTTCTACCTGACCATTAGATTGAGGATGGGCAACTGATGTCTTCCGATGTTGTATGCTCAAATCCTTCAAAAATTCTTCAAACTTTGTCCCCATAAATTGGCGAACGTTGTCGGATACAACTGCCATCGGGATGCCGAACCGAAATACTACGAACTCTTTGAGGAACTTAAGGCATTTTTGCTCTGTGATCGACCCAAACGGTTTTGCTTCAACCCACTTGGTCATGTAGTCGATGGCCACTATCACAAAGCTGACCTGTCCTTTTACCTTCGGCATTGGTCCCAAGATATCAATTCCCCACACAACAAATGGGATCAGGGATAATACTGAATATAACTCTTTGGGCGGCTGATGAGGGATGAGACTGTTTAGCTGGCATTTTCGACACTTTTGCACATATTCCTTAGCTTCTTGGAAGATCGTTGGCCAGTAATACCCTTGATGAAACACTTTATATGTCAAAGCCTTTGCACCCATATGATCTCCACATAATCCTTCGTGTACCTCCCGAAGTATGTAATCAGCTTTGAACGGGACCAAACACTTTAACAAATGAGAAGTGAAGGCCCGTCGATACAGATCGCCATCAATAAGCACGAAGTTTGAACTCTTGTACTTTATTTTCTTTACCAACATCCGATCCGAAGGTAAGACGCCATCAACAAGATAACTTATATAAGGCGTCATCCAACAGTCCGACCGTTCTACTACTAGCACCTCTAACCCCTGAACACTTGGCGAGTCTAAGACTTCCAGATACACTGACCCACTGAATGAACTTACGTCCATCATGGCTAACCTGGCCAATGCATTGGCTACGGTGTTATCTGACTGTTCTACTCCGTGAAGGGTAAATGAGTTAAAGTAATGAAGTCGATCTTTTACTTCTGCCAGATACTTAGTCATCTTTTCCTCCCGTGCCTCATACTCCTCGGAAATCTACTTGATCACTAGTTGAGAGTCACTAAAGATGACCAACTTCTAGACCTCAAGACTCTTAACCAACCGCAAACCTGCCAAGATAGCTTCATACTCAGCTTCGTTGTTCGTTGCTTTGAATCCGAAGTAGATAGCTTGCTGCATCTTAAATCCCTCCGGACTTGTCAGGATCACCCCCGCACCACTTACATCTGAAGTCGACGACCCATCAACATACAACGTCTATGAAGTCTGAGTTGGCCGAACATCCAATACCGAACCCACGACCTCTGGTTGATCAGCTGAATAAGGTTCAGAAAACGAACACTCCACTAAAAAGTCAGCTAAAGCCAGACCTTTGATCACTGTCTAAGGATGGTACTCTAGCACGAACGTGTCAACTCCATGACCCATGCTGCTAACCGACCTGAGATCTCTGGTTTGCTCAAAATCTTCTTCAAAGGCTGATTTGTGTACACCATAATTAACCTCCCTTGAAAATAATGTCGAAGCTTTCGACTAGCTATGACCAAGGCATAGGCGAATTTCGCCAAGTTTAGATACGTCGTTTCTGCATCTCGAAGGGCATGATTGACATAATAAATGGGGAATTGCTTTTTTCCAGCCTCCCGCCTCTCGAACCAGAACCGCTTTAATCGCCAATGAGCTCGCCGCCAAATACAGATACAAAGGTTACGATGGGATTAGCTTCATTAGTAGAGGCGCCGAAGATAAATATTTTTTTATTCCCTGAAAGACGTCCTCACACTCCGAAGTCCATTGAAAAGTCTTCTCACTCTTCGGCCCCTTCAATGTATCGAAGAATGGCCAACATCTTTCCGCCGATTTGGACATAAATCTCCTTAACGTTGCTATTCGACCTATCAACCGATGTACGTCTTTGAACGTATGAGGGGAATTCATGTCTAATATGGCCTTGATCTTCTCCGATTTGCCTCAATGCCCCTTTTGCTCACCAAATACCCAAAAAACTTACCTGAACCGAGACCAAAGGTGCACTTCATCTGGTTCAACTTGATATTATAGTCTCGAACCGTCTGAAAGCAGTCCTCCAAGTCATCCAAATGTTGTCTAATAGATAAGATCTTGACAATTATATCATCTATATAAACCTCCATACTTCGGCCTAACTGCTTCCTGAACACGTAGTTTATCATCCTCTGATAAGTGGCTCCGACATTCAGTATTCCGAACGTCATTTTCTTATAGGCGTAGATCGCACGATGTGTTATGAAGGCCATTTTCGGGACATCCTTCTTACACATTGAAATCTGATTGTATCCCGAAAAGGCGTCCATGAAACTCAACAACGCGTACCCCGATGTGGCATCGATCAATTGGTCAATATATGGAAGTGGGTAGAAGTCTTTTGGACAAGCTTTGTTCAAGTCCGTATAGTCAATGTAAATCATCCACTTCCCATTTTGCTTCCGAACCAGCACCACATTCGCCAACCACCCGGGGTAGTCGATCTCATATATAAAGTCGACCGCTAATAACTTTGCAACCTCATCGTCAATAATTTTTTGCCGTTCCAGGGCAAAGATCCTCCTCTTCTGCCGAATTGGCTTTTTGGTGGGGTTAACATTCAGCCTATGCACAACAACTTCCTCATCAATCCCAGGCATGTCACTGGGCTCCCAGACAAAGACATCCGCATACACCCGAAGTAGGTCGATCAACCTCGTCCTGAATGGCTCTTGCAGCCCTGATCCAATCTTTATAGTCTTTTCCTTCTTCCCCGGGATCAACTCAATGTCCTCAGTCTCTTCAGCTGACAGAGCAAGAGGTTCCGTACTCTTTTCAGCAAATGGCTCAACCTCAATCGCCATAGTCTGCTTCTGCTTACTTCGCCAACAGCCGAAGATATCAATGGATTTCTACAGCATCTCTAAGCCAGGTTCAGATCACCTCTGACTTGGCCAACTTCGTTCGGCGTAGGGAATTTTATCTTAAAATGTGGGATGGAGGTCACCGCCTGCAGCACCATTAATGTCGGTCTCCCCAGAATAACGTTGTAAGCCGAATCCACATGCACAACGAAGAACCTGACATTGACCTCAACCTGTTGAGGAGTCATCCTAAAGATGACTAGCAACTCAATGGTCCCCGCTATCCGAACCGAATCATTGCCGAGCCCATATAGCGGAGGCTCCTGCCCGACCTCCATTTTCCTTCCTCCCAAGTCTAGCCTTTGATAAGCGTGATCATACAGAATGTCGACTGAGGAGCCGTTGTTGATCATGATTCTCTTCATATCCATGGATCTAACTTAGGCAGTAATAGCCAACGCCCCTTCTTGTGGTTCAATAGGCTCCGATGGGTAATCCTCATCGATGAAAGAAATTACCGTTCCAGGGTACAACTGCTCCCTCCTGACAGGTTGTTCAGACACTGCTATAACCGAGTCTAGTACTCCACGTCTTTTCTTTCCTATTACCTTCCCGACCGAACCACCAGTTATTACATCGACCACCCCCGGAGCTGCTGGAGCCTGTATAGGTTGAGATTGGGGGTTTGGCTCGATGTTATTGTTGTTTGTCGTTCTTCTCGATCCCCCTCGCCCAGCAACGTATTGAATCAACTCACCATTATGCACATTCTTCTCAATTAACTCCTTTAAGTTCCGGCAATCTTCGGTGGAGTGTCCAGATGTTTGGTGGTATTCACAATATTTGTTCTGACTCCCCCGATTTGGATGGGCGTTGTTTGGGCATAGCATAAAATAAGGTTGATTTTTCATATGCTCCAATATCGTTGCCCGATCAGTGTTCAGGCAGGTGTAAACCTTCTCGACCTTTCGGTTCGGGAAGGGCGAACGACCTCCTTCTGATCCCCCATTAAAATTCTTATTTGGCCATACGTCTGTCTTGTTATTATTGTCTGACCGGGAATAATTGTTCCTATCCCGATCTTTTGGCTTTTCTGCTCATAACATGCTTGGTTTTAGACTCCCCATGGCTTCTTCTACTGCAATAAATCCTTCGGCCCTATCGTATGCCTCCGCCAAACTCTTCGGGGCGTTGAACATCATGTCCTTCACCAATTTCTTAGACTTTGCTATGTCCAATCCCGTACTGAAGTAACCGAGGGCCTGAGGATCATTTAGGTCTGTCACCACACCAACTGTTTCTCAGAACCGTTTCACATACTGGCCCAAAGACTCGTTTGAATATTATCTTATCTGCATCAGAGAAGCAGTAGGCTTCCCTCTCCTTTTGTTACTCCCGAATCGACTATGGAACTTGCCACAGAGTTCCTTCCAAGATGATATTGAGTTCGGGGCTAGAGACGTCATCCATTGTCGAGCCTCCTTCCTCAAAGTGGAAATGAACATCTGACACTTGGCCGCATCAGAGTAATCATAGTATTTCATCAGCCGGTCGTAAGCCTGGCTATGATCATAGGGATCCCCTGATCTATCGAAACTCTTCATGTGAGGGGCCTTTTTATTCGGATCCGCCCGAACCCGATCAATCTTTGGTGAAAACGGTGATGTTGGGTTAATCGGAATCTCCTCCTGATTGACTGTTGCGAGCATCTCCTCGAGCTCCGTAATTCTCCGGGCCAATGCCTCGTGGGACGGCTCATGCCTGCCCCGAACCTGAACTGGAGAGGCCACATGCCTTCTCTGTTCGGATCTTTTAATGCCTTCACTGCTGGTCTCCCAAGAATGGCTTCTTTGTCTATTCCTCTCCTGAGAGCGGTTTCTAGGCCTACTCCTCTCCTGGGATCGACTTCGTCGCCTGACCCTCTCTTGCGAGCGGCTTCTGGGCCTGCTCCTCTCCTGGGATCGGCTTCATCGTCTGACCCTCTCTTGTGAGCGGCTTTTGGGCCTGCTCCTCTCTTGGGATCGACTTCGTCACCTGACACTCTCCTGCGAGCGACTTTGACGCCTGCTCCTATCATGCCAAGAGCCGTCCGAACGACGTGTCCTGGACTGGTCCCCTGGCGATACTTCTCGACGCCGATAATGACTGGAGGAAGCTTCCTCTTCGTCCAGTAAAAACGCCAACTATTTTTCCAACTCTATTTGCTAAAGGCGTATGACATCTACAGTTTCTTTACGATGTTGTGTCCTTCTAGCAATGATTGTCTCCCTTTTGTCCCGACTCTGACCCGGCATAAAATTTCGGTCTTCGGCATGGTTGTCACGATGTGGCCTCTTCTGGGCGGTCTGAAACAATTTTCTCCTGACAATCGTCGTCCTTGGCTCGGTCGGGCCCACTGAATGGCTTTGGGGGCCCAGCCAGTATGATATGCTTTTTGATGGTCCCAGCTTATCCCTAACCGAACCTCTAGGTTGAGAAAGATCAGTTGTGGATTCACCATGTGCTGAGACTGTTTTTGACTTATTCGACACCATTGTTATTAATCAAAAAATATTCGAGTGATTGAAAATTATCAAGCACCTAAAGCCCTCCTTTTAGCGCTAATGTTAATGCCAAGATTCGTCCACGTGCCTCAATCACTAAAAGCGTGTCCAATCCTGCACAGAAACGAAACCACGCTCAAGAGCTTGGCGGTTTAGGCTGCCGGGGGATAGCTCCGGTGTGAGAGTAAGTACAGGCTGAATAAGGTTTTAACAATGGAGGTTTTAAGCTCTAGTGTTGTAAAAAGTGATTACCTTTGAAATGGAGTTTTAGCCTTTTATTTATAGAGATCACACCTTGCCAACGTCATGCCTATCCCCGAATAGTAGGTAGGACTCCTTATTATGTCAGATTCCTTAATGGGATTTGACTGAATCTCCTTAAAAAAGGGGCGTTGAATTATATCCTGACACCTACCTTTGGGAAAAAGGGATTTCAGATATTCCAACTGTTCCAACTGCTACGAAGGACCCCCACGTGGGAAGGCTCCCTTCACATGGGTCATGGCCCGCCATAGGCCCAATAAATCACCAGTCCAACATCCGCAGCCCATAGTATCCTCTGGGCCTGGGCCTGAGAAGTCACACCCTAACAACACTGTTATGGAATCTGGTTCAGAGTCACTAAATTCATTCGCAGCAAATTCATCTGATGCTTCCAGTGGGTGCACCAAAATTTTAAAGCCTGATGAAGTTTCTTTACCTTCTATTACTGTAGTTCTTTTCCCATATTATCGTGGGATTCAAAGATTACAAATATTGCACAAAAATACTGTGTTGCCTGTTTGCTGTAGTAATTCGAAAGTGCGATTTGGAATAAGTACAAAATTTGTTGATTACGCTGGCCCCCCACGGTTGAATTTTGTGATGGATGCATCTCAAGACGTATGCCGGGTTCTGGATGCATGTGATAGTCTTGCACAGAGGATGTCACTGGATTCTGATAGCAGTTATGACTGGAGGCCGGTTGTGACCAGAAAGGCTGGCTTCGTAAATTCACCTACCATCCAGTTGCACTTACCCACAGTACCGGATGGGAATACTGTCGGATGGACCACAGAGATGTACCAGAAAGAATCCTCCTCCACACAAAGGATTGTTTTCAGCAGATTCGATGTTGCAGAACTTAATGCCTTGTTCATTCCCGGGACTTTTGTGGATGAGTATAACAAGGAATTCTGTATAAAAAATGGAGTACTTTTAATTCTTGTTGGTGCATTCTTTTGTCATCCAGACTACAATGCACATGTAGGGAGTGGTGGTATTATAGAACAATGGGAGTATCATGTACTAATTTTTTGCGGAGCGGCAGTATCTAAATCTTTCAGATTCAATGTTCATCCGGGAGAAATATTTGTGCTAACTAGAGCTGAAAAATGTAAAGAAACTCTCAACTTCCACCTTGAGGACAAAGTAGTTTCCAAAGGAAAAGCAAAGAATGAAGAAACCTACAAGCCAAACGAGGGAGATCTCATTGCCTTGTCAAATTCAACAAAAGGGAAAGATGAAAAGAACAGTGAAGCTTTGGAGTTCAAAATTCTTGTTGCAAATAGACGTAATGGAACAATGGTGGCCGGAATAGGTGTCATCAGTGTCATCCATGCCGCTAATATTGAAGTGGACTCCTGCAATACATATGAGAATCAACAAGACTTATTTGTGCACGAGACTTTGGAGTTATTTATGAAGGGCGTCATAAATGAGTTTGACATCGAACTAGATCCAAATTCCACTGTAGAAATGATACTGCAATTTATTTTGGGTTCTTGGAGTAATAAATCAGGTGAATGGAAGCAGCTGGGTTTCGAAATTGACCATGAAAAGGTTGTAAGAGCTGGAGTGGAAAAGGATTACTACAAAGGACTTCCGAAAACAATTGATTTAAATGTGCAGAGAAGTCATCACTTCAAAGAAATTGTGTTTGGTTTGTTTTCATCTATTTCTGGTAGAATTAATTGTTGCTTTATATGGGCTGGAGCAAGGGCAATTGATCTACCTATAATCACAGTATTTTCATTTGGAATAATTTTAGTCCTGCTGCAGTAATACGTACCTTGCTAGAGCATTCTCAGATTGTCCAGAGTGTTTTCATTGCTTTGGTTCTTCAGCGTAATAATGCGCCATGCATCAATGTCCTTACCATATTGCTAGTGTATTCATTTATTACAGGACTCTACCATAAGCATTACCAGGCTGCAGAGTTTGGATGCCTGGAACTAAATATTCTAGCTTTTCTGTTGGTTCCTTGCATCAGTGTTCGGCGATATGGGAAAATAGAAACATTTCTCATTTCAAGTCTTAAGCTTTCATTGATTGATATTCATGCATGGGGTGATGCATTTGATGGCGAAGCTGTTGCTGCGGAGGAATCAAAGATGGAAGAATGTGAAAAAAAATCTGCACTGTTTGTTTTTACTCTTAGTCAAATGGGACTTGCCTGTGTGCAACTTTACGTGTGTAATGAGGCTGCAGAGTTGTTTGAAGAAGCAAGGACCATTCTGGAGGTAGAATATGCTCCACATCATCATGATACAATTGAAGTCTATAGTAATCTAGTTACTGATACTTATGATGCATGTGGGAAGGATAAACCTTGGGACAACGAATTTAACATGAGCTTAAATACTATGTCATAGCTGTGAATGATTTCTTTCTTATAAGTGGGCTGGAGATTTTGATTGTGAAAGATTTGGGGCTTCTCACTAGTCTAATGGGGATCATGACTTATTTTTGTCGTGTTCATTTCAATTTTGTGGACAAGCATTTGAATATGGATGAACTAATGGAGCTTGGAGTTATTGTTGTGGAGCTAGCAAAGGCTTTTGGATTGCATAGTCAGAGTACTGCTCATAACCATGGAGGGACTAAAGTCATATATAGTTGACACGACATTGGACATGAGCAAAATCCAAGTTAGCAATAATGTAGAGCAGGCAATTCTTGAGAAGTACTCATGGGTGTTGGAGAACTTGCCTTCCTACATAATGACAACAATGATAGAAACAAGCCTGAGTTTCTCCGAATTGATAAATTGATGCGGGACAGTAATATGGGTGCAAAGAAATTTTAAGTTTTGCTATGGTTACAAACACTTAAGGGGGGAGTATTGTTACGAGGGCTAGCTTAGTTAAAATGAGAATAGTGATCTAATGGTGAATATTAGTTTTTAAATATCAAAGGATATGATTAATTTTCATCTTTTTCATTGTTGCTATATAAGTCTATTATTGTAATGAATTGGGTATCAATGAAATGAATTAAAATCTTCTCTTCCAATCTATCTTTCTCTCTCTTTCTCCCTACATTTTCTATCAAAATCTATCTTGAGACTTTAAATCGGTAACCATAATTTGGTCAACCCCGTTTGTTATATCCCATTTATTTGGTGTATTAAATATGAACAGGTTATATGTTAATAAATATAAAGTGGTGTGCTCGACTCAAAACAAATGGGTGAAGTCATTAAATGGTTCCAGCTAATTTTAAAGAACAATAGACATGACCAAATCAAAACACTGCATTATTAGTTGACCTAGCTAGGATCAATAGAATTTATTTGAATTTCAATTAATGTTATCTTAGGCCTTTTTTATATTATTATTATTATTATTATTATTATTATTATTATTCTTTAAAGAGATGATAATTTATTTGCTCGTCACATTTGTTATACATACCAAAGAATTACAACCAATTCATTTTATTTTTTATACAAACGTCTCAAGTATATCAGATAATTATAATCATAATGAAATTATTTATGAAAATAATTTTTCTTAACCAAAATCGAACTCTCGACCAAAGATTCTTTACTTAAGAAAATATAAAATCTTCCCTCTCTAATCCCTAACAATCTCAATCTTAGAGTTCAAAGTAACCTTGACTTGGTCATTCCTCTCTTGAAGTCCAATGTTTGAGGTCATACCCAATATGTGGAGGAACTTGATCATTTCCTTGATATCAATCAAAATCCTAAAATAGATCCTTATTCTTGTGACTCAAGTATTGTAATTGAATAATAAATTATGCGTCTTAACGTAGTTAATTGATAATTTATTACTTATAAGTGGGCCCAATTTTAATAATTTGAGTCAAATCAATACACAAATCAGAAACACTTATTAATTATTTACTGTTGGAAGTTGTTTGATTTGATGATGATTATCTTGATTGTTTAAATGAAATTATGTTTATGTGTCTATGTGTTAATGTGATTACGTGTTTATGTGCTTGATTGTTTAAGTGATTATGTGTTCACATGCAAATGTGATTATGTGCTTATGTGTGTATGTGAACTATCTAATTGTGTGCTTACATGATTATATGTGATAAATGTGACTTGTTAGAAAAATTGATACATTGTTGTATACTGTGAATTGCATATAAACATAGATTGATGATAACTAACTAATGTAATGATGAATATAAGATTAAAGCACATTTGATTCTGAATGTTGTAAAGTCTTTATAAAAGAAATACATGTACAAGGACTTAGAGTATAAAGATCAAGAATGATCTCGTAGAGTTACTCTGCATGTTCATAATGCGAAGTATTGTAAGCAGAGTAATCTAGACATTCGAAGAGTGAATAACCAATGTATACTTGTATAGCAAGTTTTGTAAAAGTCCTTCAAAGATTTATGTGTACAAGGATTTAGACTAGAAAAATCAAGAATGTTAGGTTGATCTTGCTGAATAAACCTGATGTATAGTTATTAGGAATCTTACGCTCGTAAGGTTACTCTACCAGGTCGTAGAGTCGAAATGGATCACAGAGTTAACCTATTATCGTAAATCATCAGAAGGGTCGCAAAGTTGTTGCACCTATCGTAAGGTTCACCTCAGGTTATGAAGCAAATATCGGCTAGTAAAGAGAACAAAATCGTAAAGTCCAGCAAAGCTCATAAGGCAAAGACTGAACGCAAAATGCTATATGGAATCACAAAGTAAGAATCAAATCGTAAAACAACTATGAGATATTTTAAAGAGCTACAGGCGGAATCATAACAGAACTGAGATGGTTGAGCAGATAGAAGTTAGCAAAGTATTTCCTTGCAAACAAAGGAAGGTACATCTCAGAGTCTATAATCCTGACATAAAGATCAACTCATTTCTCAAAGTATAAATTAGGTCATAAGATGACAAAAGAATAGCTAAGTGATTCAAAGATTGCTGAAGAAAAACTGAGCATAGAGCAGTTCAATTAATCGCTGAAATAACTCAAGGATCGTTTAGTAAAGTAAATGATTATTGGATGAAGAATAGTTCGTAAAATACTCTGCCATTTCCTAATGTAAAGCCAACATTGCAGATTAACCTAGAGGATAGTAGAACCATCAAGATAAAAGAAGAATTTGTGTATCAAGAAGATAAGCTGAAATATGAGCAAGTAATGGTCAACTTGTGAAGATACTCTGTCTGATCGTAAAGAATAAACTAGTTCGCAGAGTCACTCATAAATCGAGGAACTGCAGCTCACTTCGCAAAGCCTCAAAGTGATAGCAAGCTGGTAAAGCTATCTCTAACAGGAATAAAGCTACTAAGTTTGTCCAAAGTTCTTAATGCACACATTCGTAGAGCAGACAATTGAGCAAATAGTAGAGCTCAACTTTACGATTTATACTACTCTACCAAGATGACAAGATCGTAGAGTAAGTCAGGTCTGACAAAAGATCTGATAGAGGAACATTGCAGATCAGAAGATCCCAAGGTGTCCAGTCATATATCCTTAATGGATAACAAAGATGTGTTTAGCGGCTAGTGTGCAGAAAGTGACCTGTCAATTGAACAAGTAAAGTTGCAGGTTGATGTGACAAGTCAGGGGCTAGAAAGAATAGGCTGACACAAAAGCACCGGAAAGTCAACATCAAGGATATCAAAGTATTTGCACATTAAATACCTCTAACAGACATTTTTCAACGGAAAGATTAACAACAGACTATAAAAGAGCATCAGTTCAAATAATCAGGTGTTGGAGAGATGGTGGACGAACATAGAAAATCGTAAAGTGGTAAATCAAGAGAGAATATACAAGAAGCACACTCTATGATCCACCAAGAACACTAAGAGCTGAAAGAATGAAGACGTAAAGAAGATTAACTCTACTACAAGAAAAGTGTTCTGAGCTGCTAACTACAAAAAGAAAGAGAGCCTTAACGTCAATTTGACATCAATCATGAGAAGCTACTAAGTACCAGAGTAGAAGGAGCTTTACAGTCATCTTAATAGTTCACTATGAGCAACTAAAATTCAATTGTGTAAATTATATTATACACAATAATTATTATTTTTATTGTATGTCAGCCCTGTTCGATTATGTTATGAATTAATTAAATAAATTATATTATGCACGATTTGATAAGAAAAAAACTCGGTAAGTCATTTTTAAGCTTATCCGTACTTTGCACGGATTATCAAGCTTGTAATAACGTATGTTCCAAGCATCCAATCTACTATCATCCAAAAGATCATGATTGAAAATTCTACTAATAATTGCTTAAATTCTTTTTGTATCTACATTTTTTTATCTATATGTTATGATATGGGACTGCAGTATTACACCAATATTACATCATTTTGTATCCATATTTTTTGTCATCAAGTGTTAGTATTTCTACCTCTCATAACACAAACAAATATCACACATCGAAAATTTCTAAAATATGCATTATTAACTATTTGACAACCACAAAAAAAAAACTTGCAACAAATAAAAAAAAGGTACTGTATTTATTTTATTTTATTTTTGGAAATGAAAAAAGATACTGTATTTTAAACTAGGCTCTAGTATTGTACTTGCTAATTTTTATCACATCAGATTCTTCGACTGCTAATTTTTAAGTGTTAGAATTTAATCTCTTGAATTATTAATTTTAACTATGATAATTTTTTACAATGACCAAAATACATATAAATTGAAAAAACTAGAAGTAGAAAATTCCAAATTAATTGGCAGATACGTAAATTATAAAAAAGTTTAGCAGAACGGGCAGTTGAAGCTATATAGCAAAGAGACCGCATATGTGATGAGATATTGAGATTCAAAATTGAAAAGCTAAAGTCATGTTAGACAGAGCATATGTGTATATATTCTACTTCCTTCCATTCTATGTTGCCTTAAAATCAGCAAAGTTTGAAGGTTAGTTAATTAGAGTAGGTCCAAACATAGCATGAGTTAATATGCTACGTACACAATTAAAAGTAATGAAAAGTTTTGTCAAATAAGGTTCTGGCTACAATTCTACAAATATTCAATCCTCTCTCTTTTATTTTTAGAGAGAAATCCTAGCCTCCATATTCTAATTAAGATCTTAGAGAATTTCTTTTCTATGTCAAACAGTGGCGGAACCAGGACCATATTTAAGGGGGGTCAAAATCTCTTAGTAAAAAAAATTATTTATTGACGCTTGAACTGCTTCTTTCGGCTATACGACGGGGTGGAGACAACTGTATTCTGCGACTTTGCATAGTTTGAAAACGTCTCAAAATTTGTTCGTTTTCAATTGTTAAAAAAATATCTTTCTCAATATAAACTATCAGAAGAATAAATAAAAATATTTATCCATAATCTAGAATAAATAAAAATATCAATTACTAATCAATAATTTCAACAATTTAAACATTTCATAATAATTTCATCATTCATCAATTCAATTATTCAAATTTTCAAAATCAAACAGTTCATCATTATTTCATCAAAACATCAACTAACCTTATTCAATAATTTTAATTATTTCACAAACAAATGAACAATATATCATAAATATACCATAAATTGATAAATATACAATATTAATTCAAATATTCAATGAAAATAACACAATCTCTAATTCATGGATTTTCTAAAAAATTCTAAATATCTAATTTAATGGCAAAATTAAGCACAAAGAAATGAAAAATTAAGAAACCTGCAGGCTGGAGAGAGAAAGGGAGAAGTCCCGAGTCCACCACCGTCGGACCGTCGACCGAGTCCACCATCACCGGAAAGGAAAAGTGAGATTTGAGAATTGAGACTTTGAGAGCACTGAGCAGTGAGTAGTCTACAAAAAGCAGAGGCGGAGGCGGTACTACGGTAGTAGGTTAAAGCTTAAAGGTTAGGTTTTTTTTAACCTTACATGAAACGACGTCGTTTCATGTAAGTTAAAAAAAAAGAGCCTAACCTGTTGCTGTTTTGCAGACTTGCAGTTGCAGCGTCGAAGAAGAAGGCTGAAGGGTGAAGGCGGTGACTGGTGATGACTGACTGAGGGGCGGTAGGCGGCAACGGGAAGACATCAAGGCAGCGGCCAGCGGAGGTACCAGGGTCGTTTGCCCCCCCTCGACCCCCTAGTTCCGCCACTGATGTCAAAGAGACCCTTTAGGGATTTTGTTTCCCCCCTGATTATCATATTTCTATTTGTTTTCACCCCTTATGGGATTTCCCCCCTTTTTAGGGTTTTATTTCTCCTAATATGGTTTCTCTAAATTATGGAGTTTCTATTAAATAAATGTTCTCTTGATTTATTGAAATTTGTAGATCTATCGTTCGTTCTTTGATTAATCCTGCCCAGATCATGTTAGTGATAGTCGAAGATATTTTATTTCATAATGTACACTTGCTCAAATTTAAATGTGATTTTTGAAATTTCGGTTGGTGTTGATATAGTCGAAGGTGTTTCTTCAAATTAAGGGTAATCCATCATAGTGAATTTTTAATGCTTTTTAAATCTAGGAAGATTTGAAATTTTTTGTTTGAAGAATTTGTTTTGGCATGGCTCATGAGATAGCAAAATATGTCCAATAATGTATTCTTTTTGATAAACATGTTATCGACTTATAATAAACATGCTAAATAGAAAATTATAATTATTAGTTGGATTCAAGTTTTTCATTACAATGAATCATTCTTATATTAAAATTATATCTTATCATAAAAATACGGTTTTGAAAACTAGCTCGTGCCATGCACATGTTACAAGCTTGTGATAGTAATATATTGAACATGAAATTGAAGAGTTGTATATATATCAAAATCATTATATATATTTTTTAATACGTGCATGTACATCATTTGGATAATACAACAAATGATATAAAAAGTTTTGTACAACTATGAATATGAGACACATTATATTAGTAGAGATGATGAACTCGAAACTAAATCGGTGACCAACCAATTAACTCAGTGACCAATCAAAATGACTTCGTTAATTTGGATAAGATCTCCTTGTTATATATAGTAATAATTTAAAAACTCATAATAAAATAATTTGTAACCACATCTATGGGAAAAAAGTATGTCTATTTCTGAATTTTGTAGATGGGCAAAAGTTTTCTAAAGAATAAAATCTAATTATACAAGAAGGTTGGGTCAATCCACTTTTAAGTATAGCTTGTGATGTTTACGTTAAAGCCTCAGTTAGGATAAATGAATAAATCATTGGTGGGAGCTAGTTGCACTCCTTACTTTCCGATTCACACCCCATAGTTCACCAAACAATCTGAGTAAATAAACACCCCATGCATGACGTGAACATTTGCTCAACTCCCTCCTTCCCCACTATTCTTCTCTCTGGCTCTCTGTTTCCTCTCTCTCCCCCACTACCACCACATTGTACCAATAGACGACGAAGATTACCAGGTCGATCCAGACTATGGAGACTTCACCGACGAAGAGATGAAGTACCCAAAAGACCTGGTAAGTTTCATCCTTCATCTTCGTCTTCTCTGGTTTGAAATAACTGGTTCGCCTAGGGTTTAGTTAAAATGTCCACTGTATATTCTCATTATGTAGGAATTGATTACCAAGAGGCACACTTCTGTGACGATTGAAGTGGATACCACAGTGCAGTTTCAAACTGATACGGTATGATTATGAAATTATTGATTTTTGAATGTGCTATTATGACAGAATGTTGATTACTTCTTTCGATTATGTAGGAATTTGAGAATAGGGATATTGTGATAGAGTTTGCCAGGAAGTGTGGACGTAAACATGGGGTATTAACCAGAGGATGTTGGTACTTGGCTACATAAACGGGTCACACTTTGTAAGGATGGAGCTTATTTAAGATTGTCCAATCCCTCCGGTCTCGAAAATGTGGTCTGATCATCACCATGCAAGTGCCTCAGGATGGAAAGAGTTGTTTTCTTCAAGGATAGAGAAGTTCAAGATGCTTACATCTTTCACCAATTGCGAAACAGCAACTGTTGAGTTCATCGATTGATGCAAGTGTTTAGTTCTTAGTTATTTAGCTTACTTTTGTTGTTGAATGCTTAGGCTTTAATGCCCAGTTTATGTAAATGATTTTTGCTCTATTTTTGTAGTTCTACTGTGTTTGGGGTGTCTTTGACTTTTTTTAAAAAAATATGAAAAAGGGGTGTGCTCAGAATCTTATGATTTTTAATGGAGTTTTTTTAACTATGAGGTGTGAATTGAAAAATAAGGGATGCAACTAGCCCCCACCTGAATCATTTTGTGAATAACTTAATACTCTCCGTTCTTAATTATTTGTCGTTATTACCTTAACTCTTTAACTGATAAGTTATAATTAGCCCAAAATACCAATAATATTAGTATTGTATATACTCTAGTCATGAAGTCTTGGAAATAGGAGAGATAATAGATGTGTACTATTTTATAATTAATACTTGGCCGAGGTAGTTAAATAGGAGAGAGAATAAATGTAGAGTATTTTACGGTGGTAGTTTGAAAGATTAAAAAGTTGTCTAGAAATCAATTTAAAAAATAAGAGAGAAAATGAATGTGAACTATTTTATTTAGGATAATTTGTGAAAGTAGTCATTAATTTTTCTTAAAATATTAATTCATAAAGGGAATTGATATTTCTACAGCCTTATTTGATATTTCCGCAAGTAGGGACCGACCTTGAATCAAACCCAACTTTTACGTCCAATTTGCCCCTGATACAATTCTGACCAGACTTGCATCAAACATTAATAGCTCAACTCAAGTCTCATGGATTCATCGAGTGATTCTGAGTAATTGGGCTGGAGTTTATTCAAGGAGAATCATTAAAAGTGTTGTTTTTCAGTTAATTAGCATGACCCAAATTGATCAGTTTAATTGGGCACTTACATGCAAGCTGGTCTCGGCATCCGTGTTGCTAAAACTTGTGGGCCACAGATTCTATTTGATTTTGTTTCATGCAACAAGCTTAATATGTGCTAACATATCAATTGGAAGGAAGGCAACGTGGGATACTTAACATGCAGGCTACCTACCATATTCATGAGCAAGTGGGCCTTCTACTTCTACATATTCATATCATGAATTTCTAGCAGCCTAAATCTAATTGAATTAAGCAATTACATGATATCATCGTGGGCCACGGGAAAATGTAAAGGAAGTTATTAATATATTCAGCAAGTATGCAAGGGAAGGTTATATATATATATCATGTGGGGCCACACGGTTTCTAACTAATATTCAGCATACTCATGTTCAGCAAGCATATTAATTAGTTCATGACGGAATTTCATATGGGCCATCCGTGATTCTTTCCTTATTCAATCTTGGTGAATCTGATTTGGATTCTGTGCGGCAATTTTACTTCTCTTCAGCATATTCACGGATTCTCTAAATCTTTCGGATGCAACTGATTTCCTAATTGATTTCAGATTTCCTTAATTCAGTACTTATTCATTCACGCGGTAAACAAGTCTCCGAACGCGGCAAGGATTATGATATTTTAGGAAACTAATTTTTAATACCAATGTAATTAGGTTTTTATTAGGATTTCTTTTCCTATTGCTTTATAGAAATAAGGATTTCTTTTCCAAATTGGTTTGTAATTCCTATTAGATTAGGGTTTTTGTCACTAGTATAAATAAGGGTTACTTCTATTGTAATTGATACACTTCAATCAGATTTATTCAATACAATTATTTGTGAGGTTTTCTCATCTTTTGGTTCTTTGAGAATTTCTAAGTTATTTCTTAGTTTCCTTTGAGATTCAATTTTGACTTATCATCCAACAATACATAGTTGTGTGTGGCGTCTTCTACCGCATTAATCGTCAATTGTACCAAGATTACCGTTTACATATAAGCGAGGGGTCAAGGTGTCGTTGGTGTTCATTCAACGCAGATTTCTAAGGCGGACAATTGTACCAAGATTACCGTTTACATATAGGCGAGGGGTTAATGTGTTGTAAGCTATCCACCGTTCAACTTTGCTAGAAACGATCCGGGCGACGACCACCTCACGCAAGCGTGCCGTGGAGTCTATCATTTGGTATCAAAGCTAAGTTCCTGGCGAGTTACTTATCCTTTATTTTTCGTGTTTGAATATATATTGAAAAAAAAAGTTCAAAAAAAAAGAAGAAAAACAAAGTGAGATTCGTGAAAAAAAAAAGATTGGTGAAAAATCAAAACAAAATTGTGAGTAAAAAAAAGATTATTATTATTTGTTTTAATTGATTGGGTTCATAAGTTTCGTGAGTATTGAAGAATTCATTCGAGAAGGGCGTAATTTGGCGATTGTGAATTTTATATTGGTTATCATACGTCACACTTGCTATATTTGTTTTGTGATAAGTTCTTATTGAATTAAAAAGAAACTATGATATTTATTTGGTGAATTCAAAAAGAACCTATAAGAGGGAATTAGAGTGGTAAAAGGCAAGAGTGTGAGATCAATTGAGGGTAAAAGCCTAATTGTGTGATACACGAGTGTTTTTCATAATTGTGTGATACATTGTTTGAGCGAAACACGTAAGGGAGTGTGTGAGGAAAATTTTCTTTATCTACTAACCTTTGTTTTGCAGTAATCATGTATGAATATAATTGTGAAAATAATTATGAGTGGCAAAAGAGATCTTTTCAAGGTAGAGCGGATCCAGAAGCTTATTTAAGTTGGGAGGAAAGGAAGGAACGAGAGTTTGACTATCATAATTATTCCGAGCACAAGAAGTTCAAACTTGCAGTTCAAGATTTTTCGGGTCATGCAGCTACATGGTGGGCTCAATTTGAACATGAAAGGAGAAGATGTGGAGAGCATCCGATCGACACATAGAAAGAGTTAAAAACCGTGATGAGAAAGCGGTATGCCCCAGTACAGCCTAGCAGGAGGAATGAATATGCATCTCCAAGACATAAAGAGCAACCTTCAACGCGATCAACTTGGGAGGATGAAAAGAGGGTTCAAAGGCATGAGGATTCACATTGGAGAAAGTCACGAGAAACTCCTAAGGTGTATAGGGAACCACTATTTTCCAAGGAAAAAAAGAAGAAGTCATAGGATCATTAAGAGAGATGGCGAAGCAACTACAAAACGCCCGACAGGCGCAAAAGGAGCCAGTCCAGCCGCAGGTGGAAGAAGAAATAATAGAATATGCGGTCTAAGGAGAGTTGTTAGATTCTATTGTTCGAGATGAAGTCTGTGATCCCGAGGAAGAAAATACAAGTGAAAGTAAACGACAAAAAGAAAGTGAAAAAGAAATTGAAAAAAAGATTGAGTGTGAAAAAGAAAAGTGTGAAAAAGAGAATAAAAGAAAACGAGAGAATAAAAAGAATGAGAGTGAAAATAAACGAGAGAAAGAAACAGAGGAGAGTAAGAGTGAAAAAAGAGAGGAGAGTGAGTTGGAAAGTGAGTTGTATTTTGAAAAGCCAATGACTGTACATTCGTACAAGACGACGCTTTTGAATACTAACAAGAATAACTCTTCTTTGTCTAGTTCTGTTTTGTCTCTTGTACAGGTTGTTGATGATATACCCCGAGCTATCATTCCGTATCAGCCAGCTTGTAGTATTTTCGAGGAGACAACGGAGTTACAACAGCAGGTTGGAGAATTGATGGAGCCCATCTTCATCAAGGCGGGTATCGTGAGTGAAGACATGAGTTCGTGTGCTATTCATGAGATCATAGTACTTAAGGAGGATAAGACGTCTAGCTTGTGCATTGATTTCGAATTGGTAAACAAGTGTCGTTTTTATTTTCTTTACTTAGATAATATGCTTGATAAATTGCATAGTGTTTATGTTTTATCTACGTTGGAAAATGACCATGTGATGATAATGCCTAATCAAATTAGCATGAGAGAATATGATGATTGGAAAGTTGTGTTAACATGTGACTTGTATAGGTGGATAGTTATTTTTGTTAGATTAAGTGATGCATCTAGTATTTTTATGAGTTATTTAAAACATGTTTTGCATGCTTCCATGGATAAATTTGTGTTTGGCTATTTTGAGGGTAAAATCGTCTTTATCATAAACTATGGAGGATATTTGATATTTGTTGAGTTAGTTTATGAGCATGCGTTATATTCTCATTGTCAATATTCCTACTATCATTTGGTAAATTCTCATTGTCAAAGTGCATATCTTCGTAGAATTTATTCTAGTGATTATTGTGGGTATTCTCGTTTTCATCGTTTGTACTTGCATGAAACTCATTCTAGGGTTTTTCATTCACATGTTGAATTAGATTTTGATCAATCTTTGCATGACATGTCGTTAATTGATAATGGTAGTGATCATGGTTCTTCAGTAGAGAAATCTTCATTGCATGATTTGCTATTATTTGGTAATTTCTTTCCATTAGAGTTGTTATCATTGCATGATTTTGAGAAAACTATCTTGAATGGAAAAGAATTTGGTATTGGGTTGAAAAGTGATTATCATCGGATTGGATTAAGATATGGTTTACATACATGTTTAGTTAAATTGTTGGGATTAACTAATGCATTAAATGTTTTCATGTTAAATCATATTTTGTATTCTTTTATGGGGAAATTTGTTAATATCTGTTTTGATGATATTCCTATTTTTGTCAATGCTTGGGAAAATTCTTTAGCACTTGTTGAGTTTGTTTGTGATCATCGTCAATATGCTATTGAGTTTTCATCTTATGAAGTTAGAAGTGACCTTTTTATTTCATTGATGATATTACGTGATTTTGAATTTGTTAATGTCAATGGAAAGAGAAAGGTTAATTTTGTCTTGCAGATTCGAGATGAATTCTTACTCATTAAGGAGAAAAGCATGGATCATTGGGTAAATCCATTCGGACAATGCATTGAGAGTCTACAGGGAAGTGTTTTGAATATTGTTCTAGTAGACTATGCATGTGAATTTGAATTATTTGATTTCTTTGTGATTAGACAAAAGAAACATGTTGATTTGTTTTGTTTTGTGTTTAATCCAGGAATTCAAGTATGTTTGCAATTGCGCCATGGAAAGTTTCAAAGAGTGTTATTTGATCCAGGTGCAATGGCATGGGTGTTCGTACGAATGATCGAGATTGTAAGATTAATTTTTGATCCGGGGATTCGTGAATGGGTGAAAGTGCAACGTGAAGAGTTCTACATGCTGATATTTGATCAAGGAGTAAATTTGTGGACAAATCCTTTTCAAGAGGAGGAGATGCCAGATTTGAGGACAAATCCTTTTCAAGAGGAGGGGAATGATACAATCCTGGCCAGACTTGCATCAAACATTAATAGCTCAACTCAAGTCTCATGGATTCATCGAGTGATTCTGAGTAATTGGGCTGGAGTTTATTCAAGGAGAATCATTAAAAGTGTTGTTTTTCAGTTAATTAGTATGACCCAAATTGATCAGTTTAATTGGGCACTTACATGCAAGCTGGTCTCGGCATCCGTGTTGCTAAAGCTTGTGGGCCACAGATTCTATTTGATTTTGTTTCATGCAGCAAGCTTAATATGTGCTAACATATCAATTGGAAGGAAGGCAACGTGGGATACTTAACATGCAGGCTACCTACCATATTCATGAGCAAGTGGGCCTTCTACTTCTACATATTCATATCATGAATTTCTAGCAGCCTAAATCTAATTGAATTAAGCAATTACATGATATCATGGTGGGCCACGGGAAAATGTAAAGGAAGTTATTAATATATTCAGCAAGTATGCAAGGGAAGGTTATATATATCATGTGGTCAGCAAGCATATTAATTAGTTCATGACGGAATTTCATATGGTCCTTCCGTGATTCTTTCCTTATTCAATCTTGGTGAATCTGATTTGGATTCTGTGCGGCAATTTTACTTCTCTTCAGCATATTCACGGATTCTCTAAATCTTTCGGATGCAACTGATTTCCTAATTGATTTCGGATTTCCTTAATTCAGTACTTATTCATTCACGCGGTAAACAAGTCTCCGAACGCGGCAAGGATTATAATATTTTAGGAAACTAATTTTTAATACCAATGTAATTAGGTTTTTATTAGGATTTTTTTTTCCTATTGCTTTATAGAAATAAGGATTTCTTTTCCAAATTGGTTTGTAATTCCTATTAGATTAGGGTTTTTGTCACTAGTATAAATAAGGGTTACTTCTATTGTAATTGATACACTTCAATCAGATTTATTCAATACAATTATTTGTGAGGTTTTCTCATCTTTTGGTTCTTTGAGAATTTCTAAGTTATTTCTTAGTTTCCTTTGAGATTCAATTTTGACTTATCATACAACAATACATAGTTGTGTGTGACGTCTTCTACCGCACTAATCGTCGATTGTACCGAGATTACCGCTTACATATAAGCGAGGGGTCAAGGTGTCGTTGGTGTTCATTCAATGTAGATTTTCAAGACGAGCAATTGTACCAAGATTACCGTCTACATATAGGCGAGGGGTTATGGTGTTGCAAGCTATCCACCGTTCAACTTTGCTAGAAACGATCCGGGCGACGACCACCTCACGCAAGCGTGCCGTGGAGTGTATCAGCCCCCAAAAATAATACCCCATTTTTCCTCCTCTTCCTATCCCTCCTATAACTCATTCTCTCTCTACGGCAAACCCGTTAGGCTATTATTATAGCGGATTTTCTTTTAAGAGAATTTATTGAGTTGATTTCAATTTCAAGGCCTTCTTACCGTATGTAATCGCAAAGGCTTTGGTGACATGGATTGTGAAAATAGAAATTATAGATTCTCTAGACCCAAACTTAGCTTGCAATTTCTGAATGAGTGGTGGTTCATAGATTTAGAATGAGTACTTCATATCTTGCATTTTCAATCAACAGCTGTAAGACTGTAACTTGTATTCTCTCTCTAAGGTGCTCTAGTGCTCTTGTTTTCCTCCGACAAAATTGAACCCATAGTTGGTTAGAGCTTCCACCTAATTGGCGTTGATTTTGAATCCACGATTGGAATAGGTTGGCCAACTTCGACGGTAGAGTCGTTGATTGGATCTACAAGGTCATGCGCTATTGCTGGAACATCGCATGAATTAACTTTTCAGTGTTTTTTCCTAGGTTATCTTTTTAGAGCAATTGTGTTGCTTAATTGCCAAGTTTAATCGTCTATTTCAATTTGTTCAGGAAGATAAAATTTTGTTTATGTTGCCCATTTAGAGGGGGAGTACGTGGTTTTCCATCTATCTGTAATCTGTTGAGGTCTACAGCTGGATTGAATTTAGGATAAAAATGGGTAGTTGTTGGCAAAAAGGGAGGGCAAATTGGACATAAACAATTAGTTAACTTCAAAGGTGATCCCTACTTGCGGAAATATCAAATATGGCTGTGAAAAAATCAATTTCCTCTATAAACATCAAATAAAAATGAACAAAAAAATAACTAGATCTTGATAAACATAGTCATTACCATAAATAATTTTAGTAACAAGATGTTTTTAAGGTTTGCCTATTCGTTAGTTGGGGTGGGGGGTGGGGGAATGTTTGCTAGCAGCTACTTACATCATTAATATATTGCCTACTCCTGTTTTACACAATAAAACACCTTATGAAATTTTGTTCAAAAGGCAGCTCCTTGTTATGAAGATACTATAAGGGTATTTGGCTGTTTAGTTTATGCTTCAGTGCATCCTATTGATAAATTTGCTGCAAGAACAATTAAAAGAGTTTCTGTGGGATATCCTAATGGTCAAAAAGGTTATAAAATTTTAAATTTAGATTCCCACAAATTTTTTGTTTCTAGGGATGTAGTGTTTCATGAAACTACCTTTCCTTTTCTTCTAAATACCAGCTCTTCTTCTCAAGATTATTCTCATGGCATTATTCTTTGGTTAGACAGTGAGTATTCTTCTTTTACTTCTGATTTTCCTATTTCCTCTCATACTTCTCCTACTACTGGTTCTGAGTTTGTTCCCCATACACAAGTATCTTCAGAACCTGCACCAAAACTAGTTCTTTATGACCAATCAAATAATTATAGTCCATCATCCTCAGAGATAATTGTTACTGAATCTTCTTCTTTGCCTCCACTAAGAGTGTCTACTAGAACTAAAACTAAACCAACCTGGTGGAATGATTATAATGTTGGTAGTAAACCTACAAGCTTAACTACTATTGCAGGTGTTTTCTCTCATCACAACTCTCAAACTATACCTTTTGTTTCACCTCCTATACCTTAGCATCCAATTCTGATCATAAACATCATATTGCTAATTTTGATTCTTATCATAATTTTGATTCTTGTCATTTGAGCTTTGTTGCCAATTCCCTTGTGAAAGAACCTACATATTTTTCCCAAGCTGTTAAGGATCCTCAATGGGTTACAACAATGAATTATAAAGAATTTGATGCATCAGAGGCTAATCAAACCTAGAAGTTAGTTTCTCTTCCACCAGGCAAATCCACAATTGGCTGTAAATGTGTTTATAAGATCAAATATAAGGCTACAGGAGAGATTGAAAGGTTTAAGGTCAGATTGGTAACTAAAGGGTATACACAATCTAAAGGGGTGGATTATCATGAAACATTTGCACCTGTTGCAAAGATGGTTATTGTCAAGTGTTTATTGGTTATTGTTGCTGCTAGAAACTGGAAAGTGCATCAAATGGATGTAAACAATACCTTCCTCCATGGTGATCTTCTTGAAGAGGTTTATATGGATTTACCATAGGGTTATATCTCTTCTTCCACTTCTTCTCAACCGATGTGTAAATTGTAGAAAACACTTTATTGTTTAAAGCAGGCCTCTAGGCAATGGTTTACTAAATTGATTGAGTTTACTTTAGGCTGGATATATTCAATCCTTTGCTTATTATAGTCTTTTCACCTATTCTAATTAAGGGTCCTCTATTCACAGCTATTGTCATTTATGTAGATGACATCTTAGTCACATGTAATGATGCTTCTCAGTTGGCTTTTCTAATGTATATGCTTGATACTAAATTTTGTATCAAAGATCTTGGGGAGATTAAATACTATCTTGGTTTAGAAGTTACTAGAAGTGACAAAGGTATCTTTATCAGTCAGAGGAAATTCATTTTAAATTTGCTAGCCACAACCCATTTGTTGGATGCTAAGCCTCTTACAATACCATTAGATCAACATACCAAGTTGCATGACAATTCTGCTTCAGGTCCATTACTCTCTGATCCTTCTATTTACCGGAGTTGGGTTGGCAAACTCTTGTATTTGACATTTTCTAGGCCAAATATCGATTATATACTCAGTACAGTTGCTTAGTCAATTTATGCAAAATCCAAGGGAGAAACACTTAGATGTAGCACAGAGAGTTCTCATATATATCTCAAGTACACTGCCGATCAAGGTTTACTTTTCTCATCCACCAATGATCTAGTTAATTTTAAGGGGATACTGTGATAGTGATTGGGGGAGCTGTCATATATCTCGAAGATTAGTGACTAGTTATTGTTTACTTCTTGGTCCTTCACTAATTTCTTGGCAATCCAAGAAACAAAGTGTTACTTCTCGTAGCACAACTGAGGTTGAGTATAGGGCTCTAGCTATGACTACTTCTGAAGTCATTTGGTTGCACAGTTTACTTAATGGTCTACAAGTCACTTTTTTTGCTCCTTCGCTATTAAGGTATATATTTTGTCCCACATTGAATGAGAAAATATGTCTAATATATAATGTCTTGGGCCAACTCTTCTCATTACCAATTGGTTTTAAGTTAAGAGAGCTTGATGTCTTTATATGCTAGACTTAATTTGGGCCCATTTTATAAATCTAACATGGTATCAGAACTTCCCCAAGAAAATTCAGAGAGAAAAATCAACCTATTTGTTTCTGCATATTTTTTCTCTTCCTTCTTCCGCTAAGCTGCCATGTCTGACAAGTCCTCTATTTCTACCGCACCTACTGTTTGCCTAATTCTATACTAGCACAAATACGCAAGTATACGCAGTCCATAAGTAATAAAGTGAAAGTCGAGTATCGTCCCACAGAGAAAAATTGAGTTATAATGACAATTTTCAATTCTCAATCAAAGCAATTTTGTTAAACAAATAATCAATGATTTTTGAAGTTTTGAATTTAACTAATTAATTCTAAATTAAATTAACACCACTAATTTGGAAACAGATTTTTAAAGACTTAAGACTATAATTTCACTCAATGCTTATTTTACGCGACACACTCCCCTTTAGATTATGTTAGTTATTTTGAATTGTTAACCAAGAACTCATCACTATTTATGACCATCTCTCAATGTTTCATAAACAACTCAACTCAAGTCCACAATTGATAAACTCAAGTTAATCACCCTAGATAACTAATTCACTATATTTCTATGTGAATTATAATTAAAGAGGATTTAAAGTTCAGGTTCCCTATTAGATTACATGCGGTGAATAGGTGTATTTCTATCCTACACACAAATTATGAATTCCATCAACAGCAAAATACACAATCACATGCTAATATGGTTAGATTTAATTCTATACTTCATCTCTCGAGTTCATATAGAATATCCCAGTAATTATTGGCCAAATAATTAAGCAATTCAGCACAAACCATAATAGACAATCCAAAAGTAACTAATCATAATATTCCAGGAGACATGTCATTCAAAACTATGCATTGAGATCCATAATAGCCTTAAAAGAAATTTAGTTCATCATTAAACTAGAATTCATCATCCTCAAGTTTAATAGCATTCAAAAGTTCAGAGTAAAAAGAAGAGAAAAGAAGAAATACTGTAAAGTAATCCTTGAATCTCTAACTTGCTCCTCCTTGCTTCCTTCCTGCTATTAGCTTGCTTCAAGTCTTATCAAATTGCTCTAAACTAGGGTTTGCTAATAATAAATTCAACCACCTTGAAATTAACTTAAAACAACTACTTATAGTATCTGATAAAAACCCTAATTAATTACAGAGTTTCAAATCCAAGTTTAAATCAAATCTGCTTAAAACTGCTGAAAAGTCAAAATTGCCCTCTCTCGAACCGGCGCGGTCGCGCTTGAATTAAGCTTGCATGGCGCGCGGCCGCGCTGCACCCTAGTTTATTTTGGGTGCGGCCGCGCTGCCCCAACTTCACAGCTTCTCAGCATCTGCAACAACACAGTCCCACCAATTCTTGCTAAACTTATTCCCAACACGTGCAACCTACAAAAACACATAAAATGCATGAAAAGTAACTTCAAACCATGGAAATAAACAATAATTCGCATTCATTGACATCCGATTCGTAGGTATAAAACCTACTCATCAAATTCCCCCAAACTTAAACTATTGCTTGTCCCCAAGCAACACAATGCAATGTAACTAACACAATGCAACACAATGTCATGATTATACTAATAACTACCATGCCTAAGAATCCAACCAATAACCAGTATGAATCTTAACTGTACGCCTCAGAGATATCAACAACTAGCGTGAAACAGTAACTCCAATCAAAAGGAACTAATAACCTCAACCAATCAAACAATATACACCTACCATCACCCAAGTCGTGCGTGTGTGTGCATTAATCAAACTAACTGACCAAATGTAATGACCCGAATTTTCAGAAAATATTAAAAATAAGAGTTTAATAAAGAAAATTCTTATTTGGTGATATGCTATGTAATATGTGATGCACAAGTGAATATGTGCTATGCAATATGTGATTTTTGTGAATAGTAAATATATTATTATTATATATTTATTATTTCATGAAAATAAATTGTAGAATCAATTTATTAAGAAAAAATGAGATGAGTATAGTTATGATGAAGGAAATTATTAAAATAATTTATAATGTTAAATTATTTTAATATAATAAATTGGTGGTCTTAAATATATTTAATAACCTCCGTTTTATTAATAATATTAAATTACTGAGAGTAATGTATAGGTTTTTAATGTAGTGAATATATTAATTTATATTTACTACAGTTAAATAAATTGTGAGAAAACAATTTATTGAAAGAAAAGAAAATAATTGAATATATTATTATATATTTGTTTTGGTTTGAAATAAATTGTGGGAATCAATTTATTCAAAGAGATTGGTAGATTTAAAGATACAAAATTTTTGTATCTATTAATGAGTAAATTAAAATAATTTATAATATTAAATTATTTTAATAGGAATATAAATTGTTAGAAGTAATTTATAGATGGAAATTAAATTTAAATTATATTATGAAATAATATAATTTGATTATGAAGTCTTGTAATGAATTCGCTAGGAATTAAATTTCATGAGCAAGTTAATTATCTCACTTAATTAAATTGGTGAATTAAGGTAATATTTAAATGATGGTTAAATATATTAAAGTAATATATTTAATGAATAGAAATAGATTGTTGAATGCAATTTATGGAAAGAAGAAGATGATTAAATTTAATTATACAAAATTTGTTGTATATATTAAATAAGTAAATTAAAATAGTTAATTGAATGTTAATTATTTTAATATAATTGGTCCGTTACATTAAATGTGTTAATTATTTAAATGACTTAATTCCGTTTATATTGAGGGATATGTCAGTATAATATATTAATTTATGTGGGTATTGGATGTCAAATGTATATATAGTGTAATATATATGCACTATGTATATATATAATGAGAATGTAGTGTATGCATTACATGTAATATATGTATTATGTGTAAGGTAATAAGTATAATGTGAAATTATGAAATATATAGATATACGTATAATAATGTATATCTATAATACAAGTATGCTGAAATCTAAGAAGCTAAGTGCATGTGCTGAGAAGTAAAAAAGTAATAATAATAAAAATAAAAGTTAGTGCACATATGATGATTCATTGTTTTAGAAAGCAGGAGGTGTCATATATCTAGACGAATAAGGACACTAAGTCATGTTATATATATGATGATTGAAAGATGGAGCTAAGGAAACGTAAGTATCATAAAACAATCCGTGCTCTCTCTCCCTCATTTCCGTTCCACCCCATATTTCTCCACCTAGATTTTCATACTTCTAAATCTACCAACCTTAATTCTTATTAAAATCTCACCAAATTAAAAGAAAGCAGTAGGGGAAAATTGTTTCAAGCTGGAACCGGAAAAAGATTTTGGAAAATTATTCATCAAAGAGGAGATGTAATCCAGCTCAAATCGTAGATGGGGCAAGGATTCATCAATCAAATTTCAATTAAAGGTTTGAAGTATTTTTATTCAAGGAATTAGTTTTGATTCTAATTTCTAGTTAATTAAGGTATGAATTATTGTTGTGGGAGTATGAATTGATTGTGAATCAGAAGGATTCGCAAGTTATAAGGATGGAATCAATATGGAAGATCATTATCTCATGCAACCTGAATGGGCCAGAGCTCAATGTTGCTGTTAAATACTCATTGATATTAGACCAATATCTACCTCATGGAGTGACTTCTAAAGCTTCACTAATTTTGCATGTCTTCGTTGAAGACTACAAGTCTCTTAAATAAGAAGTAAATGATTTTGTTGTTTGCGAACTAGGTTGTGTCCAAATTTCATGTCAATTGGTTTTAAATTGAGAAAGTTATACATGCATCAAGTAGCTTGCTAGAACAAAACTTGGAAAAATTTCTCTGGCAGAAAGCGTAGGCCACGCTGAAATAATAATAATAATAATAATAAAATAATAAATAATTATTATGCTATCTTGAACATAAAGGTCTTAAGGTATACATAAATTGATGTAATTAAGATATTAATATATATAAACTAACTTATGTGTATATTGATGAATCTGAGTTGAAATTCGATGTAGGATTTGAAAACTAATATATAGTTTATACTATATAAGTTTTAAACGGAAGATGAAAATGTGATGAATGTTTAATGTGGATTAATTTATGTGTAGGTTATACGGTGAATGAAAGTATAAGTATTATAACAATTATGTGATAAGCGTAAAATGACGAACGCCGAGCGATGAACGTCGAGCATAAGCATAAGCAAGATTAGTTAATCACAGGCAAGTGTTTCAATTTACTTATGTGAACTCGATATGGATATGTGTAATTGTTATAACAACTTGTTATCATGATTATGAATATATTGAAATGCATTTGTTGCTATTTTATGATTATAAAAGTCAAAATATGACTAATTGTTGAATTGAGTTATGGAACTCAATATATTTGCCATGGATAATAGGTGCAAAGCATGTGTAGTATGATATGGGATATATGTTGCTACTAACATTGCATAAGTTTGATGATGCATTTGTAATATGCATGAACATGAAGAATATAATGCATGAACACGAAGAATGTAATGCATGAACTGAATGTGAAACTATGTGCTACGTGAAGCATGATAAACTGTTGGACTTGTTGGGCCGTTGTGCTCAACCTTGCAATAATTTGCAGGTTACAATTGTGAAGCTATTCAGATGATAAAGTTCAGAGGAACGTGTAAAGAAGAAATAGTTCTTTTGAATAAGATTGTATTAACTTGTGATGATAATTCACAATGTGTGTAAAGTGCTATTATATAAAGTTTGAAATATTCAATAAATAAAGAATGATTGTTTTGAAATAAGAATATCTGTTTTGAGTTTGAAAGATAGCGTTTTAGCTACTTCACAATGTAAAAACCAATATAGTGATAATACTATACGAGAAAGAAGAAATGAGTTGTAATTACTCATAATTACGCTGATGAAATAAATCATAAAATGAATATGATTTGGAAATAAATAAGATAATCGTAAAGGTTGCGATTCAGGGAACAAATGAAAGATATAGAAAAATAAAAGAAAAGTTTTTAATTATCCGCATTTTCAGCTATTATTTCATCTTAATATGATGTAAAGCTGAATTAAGATATTATTTAACACACAAGGTCGGGATTAAAATTAGTCTTAATTTTAGATTAAGTTGGTGCCGATTTTGGGGACGTTACACCAAAGTTCAAAATAAAGCCACATAACCAATTCTATAACAAGAATAATATATTTTCATTTCAGTTCAAGCAATTACAACAAGTCCAGCCAAAATCAAGCAAATACCGAGCATGAAGGTTCTAACAAGGCTTATTCCTAACTTTATTCTTCTACGAGTGCGTTTTACGCTCCATCTCGTATTTATGCTTAACTGTGCAATGTCACGTTCTCTTAGGCTTTTCAAAATCACCCATGTAGCGAGCGTTCAATCAGTGACTCCCAAACCAGTCGGCTTTAGGACACTAGGTGTTAAGACACCCCTAAGGATCTAATTACCCGAGTGATAAAGGCCACAGAACCCAACTAGTCAACGCATTTATTGTATTTATTATTATTTTTTTTTCTTTTTTTTTAGCCTTAAAAAAAAAACCCCAAACTCAGCTTTTACCCTATTCAGCCTTCCTTGTTGATTCACCTAACAATGTTTTACCCAATTCTCATGTAAAAATCAGTTATGCAACCCTTTGAACCCCAGCAGTCAAATTAATCAAATTGTTCGTGCTATCCAATAACTCAAGTTATGACAGGCATAATTACTCTCATGATCAAAATTATTTCATCCCTAACGACCTTCACACTGTCCAAGCTACACAGTAATACCCATCTCATCATTGGCCGAGCCAAAATCATACCAACTAATCAATTGGATTCATGTAAACAAACTAAATACGCACCTAACACAACCAAACTAAACCATGCAAGATTCACAATAATCACAATGATATGCCAACATACTAACAGATATGATGCACAAAACCAACAAACATGCTAAACAAAAGCCTAAAAGAAACTCCCCCAAACTTAAAACAAACAATGCCCTCATTGGATAAAACAGAAAAAATAAAGGAAATAGAAACTCCCCTAATCAGAGGGAACATCATCTGCATCCACCCCATCCGAAGGTGTGTCCGGAGGCGGATAAGTTGGAGCTTCAGCAAACGTTAGGAATTGAACTTGAACACCCAATTGAGAAAAGGCCTGCGAGAAACTGTCCGAGAGCTGAGTGGAGAAAGAGCGAAGCTCGGTTATACTCGTGTGTATAGCATCCATCAACTGAGTCATACGCCTCTCCATGCGATCCAATCTAGCCTGAGATATAGGAAATGGCTGTTCAGGTTCGGTCACCGGCTGATCAGATGCCTCCTCACTCTCACTGTAATCCCCCAATAAAAATCCTGCTCCACGGGCATGAGAAGGAGCACCATCCCAAACCTTGTACTTAGCAATAGTAGCGTGATCGATAGTGTTCATCTGGAGCTGCACGGGCTCACTATCAGCCCATTCTACCCCAGCGGCCGAGCATAATCGAGTGATCACCGATGCATAAGGGATACTGCCTGAGGTACCACCTTGAAGGTACCGATGTATGGACTGATGAATAACATACCCCACATCAATCTTCTTTCCTTGCACAATTCCATATAAGAAAATCGCCCGATCCTTGGTCACGTCATTTTGATGCCTGGTTGGCATCAAATTGGCACAAATAAAACTGTACCAGGCCTTTCCATAACGACTCAAGGCTGTGTGAGGAAAGTGGAGTTTCTGATTTGACCCTTGTTTCGTAGTCCAAATTATACCCGGCTTGCACAAAATATTCTTGATGCACTCCAATTTAGTGTCCCAATTCGTGGAGTATAAACATTCTGGATCGGTAGGGTGAATAGCAGGCAAGTGGTATATGGCATTGATACTCTTGCTATCATATGGCACTTGGCAACCTCGCACAAACGCGCTCCCGTCCTTGGTGATCTTAGCGTTAGCATAAAATTCTTGAATAACTGATATCGGGGCTACCAACGGTGTTTCCACAAATAACAACCAACCCTTAGCTCGGATCATGCTCATCATTTGACCATCTAAATCAGGATCAGGCTTTATCCCACGTTCCAAGACAAACGTCTTCCCAAGAAAAACCTTATGATAGAATTCCTCAGCCTCTTCAGAAACAAACCTACTTCTATCAAAATCCACTGACTCAGCCTGGGCTCGAGAACTAGACGATTCCCCACGTGGTCTCTTAGAAGCCATAATAACCCAAACTTAACAGATACCACAACAATGTAAAGACTCCCCCAAACTTGACAGATACCACACTTGGATTTAATTAATCAATTCCAATCAATACACTTGCTTGCACAGTTTAATCACAATATCTGGAATTATATAATCAATAGTCCCAATACAATGCAATTCCAAGTCTAAAATCTGTCAAATAGAATTAATACCTTGGTACGATACAAAAACCTAAACCACAATGTACTTACTGCATTCAAAACCACGACACTACCTATGTATCCCAATTTGATGCACTGAAATCTCCTTGAAGCACACTGTGAGTGATGAATGATTTGGATTTTAGGGTTTGAAGAGAGGAATAGGCTGTGTGTCGATACGGATCGGAGAGAGAATGGAGATGAAGAGAAATATAGGTTAGGGTTTGGTATGGGAAGTGTTTGATTTGAAGGAGTTTATATTGGTAGAAAATTGGTTTGGATTTGGAAAAGGAAGAGAAGAAGTGAAGAAACCGGTTATAATAAGGAGAGGTTATGAAGAATGTGACTCCAAGCGGGAAAAGGAAATAAAAAGCAAGCAATGGGTCGGGTTTCAACTGGGTTTTAAAACCTGGGATCCGATCGCGGCGCGGCTGCGCTGGGAATTGGCTTGAGTAGGGCGCGACCGCGCTAGTGTGGCAGCTGAAAATTTTTTAAGCTCTGAGGTTAGGCGCGGCCGCGCTGGTGTACCAGTTGCAACTTTTTGATATCTGGAGAAGGGCGCGGCCGCGCTGGCCTAAAAATCTGGAATTAAACTGTAAAGCCCTTCTCTTTGATTTCTTCATGTGCAATCCTTAATGTATGACCTATAAGCAAAGACAAAGAAATAAAGTAACTAATTACTACTAGATAAAAACAAAACTAAGTCTAATAATTATTCCTAAAAATCACAAAATTTTAACTAAAAACACTGAAAAATTGGGTTGCCTCCCAACTACCGCTTGATTTAAAGTCTTTCAGCCTGACTACTTCCTGTTTCAAACTTTTAATCGGCAAGAGTGATTGAGGTTTTCTGGCGATCGACATCACCACCCCAATAATGCTTTAATCTTTGACCATTGACTTTGAAAGACTTATCCGGATTGTTTGCAAAGACTTCAACGACGCCATGAGGGAATGCTTGTTTGACGATGAAAGGACCCGACCACCGAGACTTGAGCTTTCCTGGAAATAATTTCAGTCTAGAGTTGTATAGAAGAACTGCTTGTCCCGACTCAAACGACCTATTGATGATTTTTTGATCGTGCCACTTCTTGACTTTTTCTTTGTAAAGCTTTGAGTTCTCATATGCTTGTAACCGAAATTCATCGAGTTTATTAAGCTGGAGTAGTCTCTTTTCCCCCGCAGCTGTGAGATTAAAGTTTAATTTTCCGATGGCCCAATATGCTTTGTGTTCAAGCTCAACCGGAAGGTGGCACACCTTTCCATAGACTAATTGGTACGGTGACATGCCAATTGGTGTCTTATAAGCTGTCCGATAAGCCCAAAGCGCATCATCCAACTTTGTTGACCAATCTTTTCTGTTCGGATTAACAATCTTCTCCAGAATCCTCTTCACTTCTCTATTTGAAACTTCAGCTTGACCACTAGTTTGGGGATGGTAAGCTGTAGCAATTCGGTGGTTCACCCCATACTTAGCTAAGAGAGCCGTGAAATACTTATTGCAAAAGTGACTCCCTTCATCACTGATAATTGCCCTTGGGGTGCCAAATCGTGTGAAGATGTTTTTCTGCAGAAATTTTAGAACCACCTTGGCATCATTAGTCGACAAAGCACTTGCTTCCACCCATTTAGAGACATAATCGACCGCCAAAAAGATGTAGAGGTTGTTAAAGGAAGATGGAAATGGTCCCATAAAATCTATTCCCCAAACGTCGAAGACTTCAACTTCTAAAATGGCATTCAAAGGCATCTCATGACGTTTGGAAATATTTCCCACCCTTTGACATCTATCACATCTCTGAACGAAGTGGTGGGCGTCCTTAAACAACGTGGGCCAGAAAAATCCTGCCTGTAACACCTTGGCAGCTGTCTTTTCGCTTCCGTAATGACCTCCATATAGCGAATCATGACAATGATGTAAGATACTCTCTATTTCACTTTGTGGCACACACCGTCGAATAATCTGATCGGCACAATGTTTGAACAGGAACGGCTCATCCCACATGTATCTTTTTACATCATGCTGAAACTTTTTCTTTTGTTAGCTGGTCAAATCTGGGGGAAGTACGTTGCTAACCAAATAGTTGACAAAATCGGCATACCATGGAACTTCTGAATAATCACAAACAACTGTTCATCCGGGAAGGATTCATTGATCACCATTTTGTCTCCCTTGACGTGGTCATTATTTTCTAATCTCGAGAGATGATCTGCCACTTGATTTTCCGTCCCTTTCCTATCCTGGATTTCCAAGTCAAACTCCTGGAGTATAAGTATCCATCGAATCAGCCTTGGCTTCGCATCCTTCTTCAAAATCAGATATCTTATAGCAGAATGGTCAGTGAACACCACCACTTTAGTTCCAATTAAGTACGACCGGAATTTGTCAAATGCATACACTACCGCTAATAACTCCTTCTCGGTAGTCGTATAGTTGAGTTGGGCATCGGACAATGTTTTGCTAGCATAATAAATGGCGTGAAAAATCTTTTCCTTTCGTTGGCCCAAAACAGCCCCAATAGCATAGTCGCTAGCATCACACATTAACTCGAACGACATTGACCAATCTGGTGCTACTATTACAGGCGCTGTGGTCAATTTCTTTTTCAATAATTCAAAAGCTGCAAGACATTCATCATCAAACTTAAAGGGAACATCATTCTCCAATAGACTGCATAAAGGCTTAGAGATTTTAGAAAAGTCTTTTATGAATCTCCTATAAAATCCGGCGTGTCCCAAGAAGCTTCGTATTCCCTTGATTGTAGTTGGTGCTACATTCTCGATTGTTTCCAGCTTGGTTCGATCTACCTCTAATCCTTTTGATGACACCTTGTGCCCAAGAATGATCCCCTCTTGCACCATAAAGTGGCATTTTTCCTAATTGAGCACTAAATTGGTTTCCACGCATCTTTTCAAAACCAGGACCAGATTTTCCAAACAATTATCAAAGGAGTCACCAAACACTGAAAAATCGTCCGTGAATACCTCCACATTGCATCTTTGGAATGTCGCTGGTGCATTACATAAGCCAAAAGACATCCTTCTAAAAGCGAAAGTACCATAGGGACACGTGAAAGTAGTCTTTTACTGATCTTCGGGGGCAATCACTATCTGATTATAACCTGAGTAGCCATCCAATAAGCAATAAAACTCGTGTCCAGCCAGTCTATTTAACATTTGGTCAATGAAGGGTAGGGGAAAGTGATCCTTGCGGGTCGCCTTGTTTAGTTTTCTGTAGTCCATACAAACCCTCCATCCGGTCACTGTCCTTGTCGGTATCAATTCATTATTTTCATTTTCTACAACCGCCATGCTGCCCTTTTTAGGCACGCACTGCACTGGACTCACCCAACTGCTATCGGAGATGGGGTAAATGATACCTGCATCAAGCCACTTCAAAATTTCCTTCTTCACCACCTCTTTCATGATTGGGTTCAGCCTCCTTTGTTGCTCAATTGTTGGTTTGGCATCGTCTTCCAAAAGGATCTTGTGCATACAAAATGATGAGCTAATCCCTTTAATGTCTGCGATGGTCCAACCAATTGCTGATTTGCACTCCCGGAGAACACGTATCAACTTACTTTCCTGCAATTCGTTAAGTACAGATGCAATAATAACAGGCAAAGTAGATGATTCATCCAAATAAGCATACCTGAGATGGCTAGGTAAGGGTTTAAGTTCAAGTGTAGGAGGTATTTCAAGAGATGGCTTCAAGCGCTCTAAGGACTTGTCAGTAAGTTCCAATGGTTCAAAAGGGATTTGAAATTTGCGTACTTTCAGCACTGCATCTAGAAGTTGAAGAAACTCCATCATCTCTGGGTCATCCATGTCAGCCTCCCCCAATAAAGTAGTTTCCAACGGATCCTTAGTCAATTTCCTCAAAAACTCGTCATTCACTACTTTTTCTACCACTTCCAACCGATAACACTCTTCCTCATCCGTAGGAAATTTCATGGCTTTGAACACATTGAATGTCACTTCTTGGTCTTGCACCCTCATAGTCAATTCTCCTTTTTGCACATCTATAAGTGTTCTACCAGTTGCCAAGAAGGGTCTCCCAAGTATGATAGGAATGTCTTTGTCCTCTTCATAGTCCAAAATGATGAAATCAGCTGGGAATATGAATTTATCCACTTTTACCAAAATATCTTCTACAATACCTCTAGGATATGTAACCGACCTATCTGCAAGCTGAAGAGAGATGTTGATTGGTTTCAGTGCAGGTAAACCCAACTGGACATATATCGATAACGGTATAAGGTTGATGCTAGCACCCAAATCACACAAACATCTGTTGATTGATAAGTTGCCAATGGTGCAAGGGATAGTGAAACTACCATGATCCTTTAATTTTGGTGGCAACTTCTTTTGCAATATAGCATTACACTCTTCAGTTAACGCAACTGTTTCATAATCCTCCAGCTTTTTCTTCCTCGACAAAATTCCTTTCATGAACTTGGCATAGCTTGGCATCTGCTCTAAAGCCTCTGCAAACGGTATGTTGATTTGTAGCTTCTTAAAGACTTCAAGGAATTTGGAGAACTGTTTGTCCAATTTCTGCTTCTAAAATCTCTGTGGATATGGAACAGGAGGGTATACTACTGCTTGCTTTGTTTTCTCCTTTTCTTTCACCTCAGTTTCCATTTCCTTTTCTTTTTCTTCCAATTTCTCTGCAGGATCTGGGACTGGGGATGGGCGCGGCCGCGCTGCCTGTAGACACCCAAATTTTGCACTTCGTACACTAACCCTGACAGGAGGGCAAATCCGTCAAATGAACCGGCCTGCGAGAGCAAAAGATGGACAAGTACGAACACTCGACGCCACCGCGACGATTTACAACCGAAACCGACGTGACAACAAGGCTGTCCGATTTGGGTATTCCCGAATGATGTGGCACGTCTCCCAGTAATTCCCGGACTGCAAAATACGAACATGTCGGCGAAAACTGACGTCACGCCACGAGAATTGAGGCGTAGCCCGAAAATCGAGAAAGTCAAGCCAGCCAGCCACGGATTGATCTGCGGCCAATGAGTGCGCCTTTTGAAAACACGGAACTCGAAACACGGAACTCGAAACCAGGCTGAGTGGCTGGTGGGCCAGCTAGCCGCAGATCAATCTGCGGCTGCCCTAGGCCAGCCTATTTCAGCTCAGTTTCTTCATTTCATCCAGGGGGTTGAGCAGATTTTGAAAGAAGAAGAATCCAGCAGCAGCAAAACACGGAAATTGAGAGGAAAATAGCTAAGTTTTGCAACAAAATAGGAAGAAAAGAGAGAAAAACGAGAGGATTTATATTCTTTTGATTTTGATTGTATCAAATACACTCTTTATCCTATTCAAATACACAAGTTCGCATCCATTTGAGATCATTTGCAAGGTGAAAATTCCCTTTGTTCTAGCAATTTATATCATATTGTTTGGTTAAATTAAATGTAATTTTCATGTATCTTGTTGAACAATCATGGATTAGGGATTATTAGTGAGGGTTCCATTGGAACAAAATTTCTTCCTAATAACTCGAGGATATCCAATTGGTGAAATTTCTAGCTTGTTTATGGTGATGTATTGGGTGTAATTTATTTAGATTTTCATTTTCGGATATCATGGTGTATTAGGCAAATCAGTGTTGGTTAGTTTTGTAGTATTCATATTGTGGGTATGTAGTAATATCCGGTGTGGGCCTAGGAGCGCGACCCCGTGGTCCAAATCCGATGATGGACGTTTTGATGTATGTAATAGATTCAAGGTGCTCGTTTTTTGTAACATGTAACCGTCGGGCCTTAAGACGACGCTAAGGCGAGAATCGGGTTTAAGGCCCCATAGTAGTGGAATATGTGATTGTCGGCGTTCGGGGATGTTTTGATGGCTTACATGCCCATGAATAGCCCCGACGCGTGTTTATGCTTGATTAGATCTTGTGACACGGAAAAAATGATTTCAAAGATTAAACGATGAAGGTTTTTTTTCTTTCTTAAAATCAAACAAACTAGGTTATTAGAATCACGAGGCTAAAGTTGGAAGTGTTAATAAATGTCGATTCCTATTAACGAGAAGGCCAAAAAAAATCGTTTTCCAAAACATCACATAAAATGGTTTTATGAATAAATGATGTTTTATTAAACCATCGTGCATAGGGTTAAAGAGATCCTAGAGGTTGCCCATCATTGGAGTTACGAAAGCAACGTATAGATCTCGATTCCTATTTTGACGAAGGTTTAAAACTCTTATTTTGCCAAAACGACACCTAATGAAAATCTCATAGTTTTGACAAATAAAAACAAACTCTCTCTCATAAAGCGTTCTCGTATAAGCCGAAGGACATTCTAAAGCACTCCCAATGCACGAATTTCCCTAAAAATCCAAATGATTCTTTCATACAAACTCACCACCACATTCACATAGGCACACACGCACACACACACACGCACGCATACACATTTCATGAATTAAAAGGATAGGAAAGTATCAAGATTGTGGTAACCGTGTTTCACGGAAGTCGGGGGGTGCCTAACACCTTCCCCTCGCTTAAGCAAGCCCCCGAACTCTATGAATCTCGGTTCGCAGACCAATTAATTCGGAGTCACATATGAGCCAGCGATTTACAAAAAACGAAATTCGGATGAGTTGGTACATCCATTTCAAATATACCAACTGGCGACTCTAGTTAATTGGCTCATCATAAAAAAACGATCTTTCAAAACCCCGTCGACATTCGTGCCGACCCTTTCCAAAAAAATCATCTAATAAAAAGGCTAAAAATTGGAAAAGGGCAAACATCGCGACGGAAGCGATTCCTCCCGGCGTCGACAGCTGACGACTCTGCTGGGGACATTAGAGGGCTTAAGCCGCGTTCAAATCTTGATGTTATCCTACCCTTTAAAAATTCATAAAGGTATATGTATGTGCGATATTTTGACTTGTTTTACTTATTGTTGTGTGAATGTGTGCTTTTTTCCAATGAATGATTGATTGAATGGAATGGCTTTACTTTAAAGAGATCATTTACATGCGGTGAGGACGATGAATGTGAATGTATGTTGAGAGAGTACCTCCTCTTGAGGCGAACCTGTCGGTTGCTTATTACTGGACTCGAAGGGGCTGCTCCCCGGAGATGGCTCAGGAAACGCACCACCCATATCCGCTCCAATCGAAAGTATTCAGACAAGTAGATTGCAAAGATATGGGAACCTTCATGCCGAAAAGCCCGCGAGAGTAACCCTAGGGTAGGTCAGCCTCTGATAAACCTAACGAGAGGGAAGCTTCTTCATACCCTTTTATCATTCAGTCAAATAAATAAATGTCATGGCATGCAACTATCATATACCTTCCCTGTTGTCAAAAGAAAGTACTGACCTCTGTATTTTGCAGGGAACAGCTGGGAAGCGTAATAAGTCATGTCTATCAATTATTATTACAATAAGGGACTACTAACGTGTTGTTTTGCAGAGAAAGATTAAAAACCCAAAACACAAAGGTTACAGCTTTAGCATGCATCCATATCCTTGCATTTCCCAGGACTAAACTTCGAACCGTTGTTTCTGTAGGATTGCTCCTCAAACCCGTTCGCAGTCTAAAAGAGCCCAAAACTCTACATCTGAAATGGCTGAGCTCCCACCAACTAATCCTGGCTCCATATCTAGGGAGGAATTTGATGATTTCAAGAAGCAGATGTTAGAAATGGCCATAATGCTGAGGGAACAATTGATACCTCGACAGGAACCACCTAAGGAGGATCCACCCCAACCCAAGGGCGAGCCAGTCGTCCCAAAGACCATTCCCGTACCTAACAAAACAGTGATTACTATCCCGGAAGAGGGAGATACGGATGACCTGCGAAAGAAAATGAAACAAATGGAGGAAACTATCCAATCTATGAAGGGCATAGGGTCCCTAGGCAGGGTGAACTACTCAGATCTTTGTGTCTTCCCCGGAGCCAGATACCCGGAGAAATTTAAAATCCCTGAATTTGAAAAATACAGTGGAAAAGGGGATCCTTACACACATCTGAAAATCTATATCGGGGAGCTTGGATCTTACGCCGAGGATGAGGGTCTAAGGATGCAACTTTTCCAAAAGAGTTTGACGGGAGAAGCGAGAATCTGGTATGCCCGTCTTGACAATGCCCGGATTCATAATTGGGAAGAGTTGGCCAATACCTTCCTAACACAGTATAGCTTCCAGGCACAAATGGCCCCGGATAGATACCAAATGACAAAAGTTAAGAAGCAACCCAGGGAATCCTTCAGGGATTATGCACAACGATGGAGGGGTATGGCCGCACAGGTGAATCCCCCGATGAGCGAATCGGAGATGGTGATGACCTTTGTAGACATTCAGGAGGCACCGTATTATGAACGGGTCATATCAGGGATTGGAAGACCCTTTGCTGAGATGATTAAACATGGAGAGATGGTGGATATGGGGTTGAAATCTGGCAAAATCCGGGATCTCACGGCTTTGGAAACGGCTGCGGAACAAATCCGAAGCGAAAACTATGGCAGCACTTCCCGTAGGGTCCAAAACAAAAAGGAAGAAGATGTTTCCCTTATCCTGCAGGGATCATCTAGAAAGGCAAAAAACAATCCTCCAATACAGGTGCAGAGAGTGGGGCCATCCCGACAGCCTAACTTCACTGATCAGAGGGCGGATGGGCGAAGGAGATTCGAGACCTCGAAAAATCGAGTATTCACCCCACTCGGGGATCCTCTTGAGCGGGTGTTGGCAGTATTGATAGCCCAGAGGAAAATTATCAATTTGGCACCCCCGAGTGACCCGAATGGAAGAAGGTTTGACCCAAGCAAGAAATGCGCATACCACTCAAGTTCCCCTGGTCATGATACGCAGGAATGTTGGACGCTGAAGCACAAAATTCAGGACTTGATTGATAGTGGGGAAATCGTGGTGGAACAGCCAAGGTCACCCAAATGTTAAAGTCAATCCTCTACCTAAGCACGATAGGGAAGGGATAAATCCAGGAGTATGGCAGTGAATCCCGGCCAGTAGAGGATCAATGGGTTTTAAAATTCTGAGTTTTATTTCAAATCCCTGCACGCTCATGTCATTTTGTCATGTTATCCAAAAAGAAGATCATGTGTTGAAGTGTTTTATATACATGACAAGCATTTATTGTTTTATGGCAGTACCCCGATTTGAGGCATTCTAGCCTGACAAGCAATAGGCCAAATTTGAAGGAGGATCACGATCTTGGCATAGAGCTAGATTTCGATCTGATGGCGATTGAACAGGACGAGACAAATATCGACAATACGCCTGACAAGATCAAAGTATGGGTCGAAGACAAACCCAAACCCGACATCAGAACTCCTAACGATCACAAAGAACCCGGAGTAGGGGCAAATTCATTAAAAAAAAATCAATCAAAAAAAGAAAAAAATCAAAAAATCAAAAAATCAAAAATCAAAAATCCCCCAAACCTTTCAACAAGTCAAAGGACCGGATCTTTTGTCAGTCCAGCGAGATACCGATGCAACCAGTACGAGGGAGATCACAGAAAAGCAACTTAACACTGGGGCATTTGTCACTACCCAGGAAATAATGACGTGCAAAGTGGCACCCATGCAACAATCCCATTAACATGCACCATCATCATCAAATGCTACCTCCTGTCAATTCAATCTTCAACAGTACGATCATCTGGCATTTGTCAAGCATAGTTTTCCGGGATACGGTGACCCGCGTGAAGGGGGATTTTATTTGACTTGATAGGAATCGGATTAATTCTGACAAGCAATCGTGGAGCACGATTGTGAGTATGATTAGACGAAGAAGGTTATTCAACCTTTTGATCGGGTAACAAAGCCTTATTTCAAAGCAACGTTTGCGATAGAATCGACCTCATGTGCCAGTCTTCACTTTGCATTTGCACGAACTTTCAGTTATGGGGTATAGAACTATGACGACATTGATAGCAAGTAGCACGTAGTCAGACAGTCAATAATTATCAAGCTAATATCAAGAAGTCAGACGATAAGTGATTATCAAGCTAATGTCTCGAATCGTGGCCTGGGTTATTCGGGTAATTAAGTCCGAGGGGTGTCTCTACACCTGGTACCCTAAAGCCATCTGGTTTGGGAGTCGCTGGCCCAACACTCGTTACATGGGTAACTCAGAGCCTAAGAAAACGAGCATTACAATAGAAGAGGCCGAGCAGATTCGAATCGTGGCCAGGGCTACTCGAGTAATTAAGCCTAAGGGGTGTCTCTGCATCTGGTGCCCTAAAGCCGTCTGGTTTGGGAGTCACCGGCCTAACACTCGCTACATGGGTGACTCAAGCCTAAGAAAACGAATCTTGCACGAGGTCAAGCAAAGAATGAATGGTGCAGACCACTAGCTTGTCTCGAACCGTGGCCTTTGTTACTCGAGCAAATAAACCCAAAGGGGTGTCTGTACACCTAATGCCCCAAAACCGTCTGGTTTGGGAGTCATTGGTCCAAAACTCGTTAAATGGGTAACTTTGAATAGCCTAAGAAAACGAGACAAGTGAGGTGGGCTAATAAAGAGAAAAGATAATACAAAAACTCTCGGCTTTAAACAATGAGTCATGGAAGAGAAACCCCTACTGAAAGCTGCATCGCATAGTGCATTTGTCATATGACGTCAATCCTGCTGAGAACGTTGTCGAGAATGGAGACAGAATACCTTTGACGAGGGAAGGTAGTTCTTTTGAATTCGACCTTACTCACGTACAATGACCATGAATGCTTGAAAGTGTTCTTACGATTTCATAACTCGTTAAATAGAAAATCCTCAACTCACGAGGGATTGAAAATGACTTCCAATCTAGTACATTCACGGTTCACAACTCGCTAGATTATGCGATTAACAGATATTCAATATCATGTGCTTTAACTACATTTATCCTTTTGTCGAGATTATAATATCTTTGTGTTGAACTAACACCAACGGCCCGAGCCTTCAAGTTTTGGCATTTGTTAGTCGTCTGATATGCAGGATCTTGCAGAGCTGTGGATAACTCAGCACGGTCAACATCGCGAGTTTTTTGATAGAAATTCTTGGTAACAACACGCGCCAAGGCAGGGGCAGTGAAGAATCGTGAAATGGAAGGAATCTGAGGCTGCACAGAACTTCTCGACATTGGGCCTCTCCCCAATCCTGACTATCACTGCCTCGACATCCAAATGATCCACGTGCATGAACATATACAAGGATGATATGATGCGGGACAACGGCATATCGGCCAGCAGAAATGATCAAAGGGCCAAGGAGCCTAACATAGCTGTCAATCACCACAGGGAGCGAAACGGACTGCCTCAACTCGATGAATTGAAGATGACCAAGAACAGGCAAAGTACCAAACCAATGATGTAAGACTAGAAGCTACACTTCACGACGAGGCGTGATCCAATCAAACGTTGGCAAACAATGATGACGGTCGAATCGTATCATTTGACTGAACAGGGGTCATTTCTATCTAAACATATGTTGTGCACATGCATCTGTCCATAACATATCTGCCGGATCATGCATAACATCTTTTGCATGCATACATGTACGATCAAAATGAAAATCTTCAAGGGAAAGTACAAGCACGTCGCTTTCAACCTCACAAATGATCAGATCGTGATGGCTTTTACGGCATGGTACGTGGACGATGTTGGTGGGAGATCCAGGACAGAAGCCGATCACACATCCCACTTCAAGAAATCACTCAATAATCAACAACCCCTGGGAAGGGCTGGTATCTAAAAAACAACTAACACCCTGGGAAGGGCTGAGATCCAAACCACTAACACCCTGTGAAGGGTTGAGATCCAAACCACTAACACCCTGGGAAGGGCTGAGATCCAAACAACTAACACCTTGGGAAGGGTTGAGATCCAAACCACTAACACCCTGGGAAGGGCTGAGATCCAAACCACTAACACCCTGGGAAGGGCTGAGATCCAAACAACGAACCCTGGGAAGGGCTGATATCCAAACAATCAACGATCCCTGGGAAAGGCTGGTATCCAAACAATCAACGATCCCTGGGAAGGGCTGAGATCCAAACAACGATCCCTGGGAAGGGTTGGTATCCAAACAATCAACGATCCCTAGGAAGCGCTGGTATCCAAAAAATCAACGATCCCTGGGAAGGGCTGGTATCCAAACAAATCAACGATCCCTGGGAAGGGCTGGTATCCAAACAATCAACGATCCCTGGGAAGGGCTGGTATCCAAAAAATCAACGATCCCTGGGAAGGGCTGGTATCCAAACAATCAACGATCCCTGGGAAGGGCTGGTATCCAAAAATCAACGATCCCTGGGAAGGGCTGGTATCCAAACAAATCAACGATCCCTAGGAAGGGCTGGTATCCAAAAAATCAACGATCCTTGGGAAGGGCTGGTATCCAAACAATCAACGATCCCTGAGAAGGGGTGGTATCCAAAAAATCAACGATCCTTGGGAAGGGCTGGTATCCAAACAATCAACGATCCCTGGGAAGGGCTGGTATCCAAACAATCAACGATCCCTGGGAAGGGCTGGTATCCAAACAAATCAACGATCCCTGGGAAAGGCTGGTATCCAAACAAATCAACGATCCCTGGGAAGGGCTGGTATCCAAACAATCAACGATCCCTGGGAAGGGCTGGTATCCAAAAAATCAACGATCCCTGGGAAGGGCTGGTATCCAAACAATCAACGATCCCTGGGAAGGGCTGGTATCCAAAAATCAACGATCCCTGGGAAGGGCTGGTATCCAAATAAATCAATGATCCCTGGGAAGGGCTGGTATCCAAACAATCAACGATCCCTGGGAAGGGCTGGTATCCAAAAAATCAACGATCCCTGGGAAGGGCTGGTATCTAAACAATCAACGATCCCTGGAAAGGGCTGGTATCCAAAAAATCAACGATCCCTGGGAAGGGCTGGTATCCAAACAATCAACGATCCCTGGGAAGGGCTGGTATCCAAAAAATCAACGATCCCTGGGAAGGGCTGGTATCCAAACAATCAACGATCCCTGGGAAGGGCTGGTATCCAAAAAATCAACGATCCCTGGGAAGGGCTGGTATCCAAACAATCAACGATCCCTGGGAAGGGCTGGTATCCAAAAATCAACGATCCCTGGGAAGGGCTGGTATCCAAACAAATCAACGATCCCTGGGAAGGGCTGGTATCCAAAAAATCAACGATCCTTGGGAAGGGCTGGTATCCAAACAATCAACGATCCCTGGGAAGGGCTGGTATCCAAACAATCAACGATCCCTGGGAAGGGCTGGTATCCAAAAAATCAACGATCCCTGGGAAGGGCTGGTATCCAAACAAATCAACGATCCCTGGGAAGGGCTGGTATCCAAAAAATCAACGATCCTTGGGAAGGGCTGGTATCCAAACAATCAACGATCCCTGGTGATAGACTCCACGGCACGCTTGCGTGAGGTGGTCGTCGCCCGGATCGTTTCTAACAAGTTGATAGGATGGGTAGCTTGCAACACCTTAACCCCTCGCCTATATGTAGACTGTAATCTTGGTACAATTGCTTGCAAATGAAGTTTGCGTAGGATGGACACCAACGACACCTTGACCCCTCGCTTATGTTGAAGCGGTAATCTTGGTACAATCGACGATTGATGCGGTAGAAGACGCCACACACAACTATGATTGGTTGTATGATAAGTCGAATATGAACCTCAAAGAAAACTAAGGAATACTTAGGAATTCTCAAGAACCACAAGAAGAGAACAATCTCACAATAATGATGATAATCTGAATATTAATGAATCATTCAAGTCTACAATAGCACCTATTTATACTAGTTTTAGAAACAAACTAGAAGCTTCTAGAAGCACACATTCTTGGAAATACAAGCACACAAATATGGAAATGTTGCAATCAGAACACATGTAATTGATCCTAAATACTGATATCATGTTTTGGATGAAAGAAGGTTCGAAAATCAAGAAAGTCAAAAAATAACAACTTGCATCCAGGAGGTTCTCGCCGGGGCGAGGGAATTGGCTTGGAAAACCTCGTCGGGGCGAGCCTCTCGCCGGGGCGAGAAAAATGGCCTGGAGATTCTCGCCGGGGCGAGGTCACCCTGCTCCGAGCAAACTGCTTTCTTTCGTTGTTTTGTCTGCCACGGCCATTCGCAACATGTTTACGGGCTTCATATGCTTGGACTCATCTCCATAACCTCTATGCTTGATCCAACCTCGTTCCATAGTTCATGGATCATTCCGTTAAGTCCGTCTTTGAAGGTTTTAGCTCGAGCTCTAGTAATGGGTCCAAGTGGCAATTGCAATGGGTCTTCTCGGGTTGTGTCACGGGTTTCTGGATCATGGATGTCCTCATCATACCTCTCCTCTTGAAAAGGATTTGTCCTCAAATCTTCACCTACATCAAACGAGCTTAGATCAGAAACATTGAAAGTTGCACTAACAGTATACTCACCGGGTAAATCCAATTTGTAAGCATTGTTGTTAATGCGTTCAAGCACTTGAAATGGACCATCTCCTCTCGGGAGTAGTTTCGAACGCCTTTGAGCAGGAAATCTTTCCTTACGCATGTGTAGCCATACCCAATCCCCGGGTTCGAAGATTACTTGACGCCGACCCTTATTGGCCTGTCGAGCATATTGATCCGTCTTCTTCTCAATGTTAAGCCTTGTCTTCTCATGTATCTGCTTAACAAAATCAGCCTTGTTTTTGCCATCCATGTTAGTATACTCAGAAATAGGTAAAGGTGCTAAATCCAATGGTGTTAAAGGATTAAAACCATACACAATTTCAAAAGGTGAGAATTTAGTAGCTGAATGAACAGACCTATTATAAGAAAACTCAACATGGGGTAAACATTCTTCCCAAAGCTTAATATTCTTATTAATGATAGCCCTTAATAATGCAGATAGAGTCCTATTTACTACTTCCGTTTGACCGTCAGTTTGTGGATGACAAGTAGTAGAAAACAACAGTTTAGTTCCTAATTTACACCACAAGGTCTTCCAAAAATAGCTCAAGAATTTAGCATCTCTATCTGAAACAATGGTTCGGGGCATGCCATGCAATCGCACAATATCTCTAAAGAATAAATCAGCAATATGGGATGCATCATCAGTTTTATGACATGGAATGAAATGTGCCATTTTTGAAAATCTATCTACGACCACAAATATAGAATCATGACCATACTTAGATCTAGGTAGAACCCAATACAAAATCCATAGACAAATCAATCCAAGGTTCACTCGAAATTGGTAATGGTGTGTATAACCCATGGGGTTGAACACGAGATTTAGCTTGACGACAGGTAATGCACCTATCACAAATTCGTTCCACATCTCGTTTCATATGGGGCCAATAGAAATGCTCTTTTAATACAGATAAAGTCTTATCAACACCAAAATGTCCCATCAAACCACCTCCATGTGATTCACGAACCAATAGTTCACGTAAAGAACTTGCAGGTATACACAATCGATTCTCACGAAACAAGAACCCATCCATCTTGAAGTACTTACCTACAACATTCTTTTCACCAATTTTAAACTCTTCACAGAAATCATGGTCATTAACATACAATTCTTTGATTTGTTCAAAACCAAGTAATTTTGTGTCAAGAGTATTTAACAATACATACCTTCTTGAGAGAGCGTCGGCAACGACATTCTCCTTACCTTGCTTATACCGAATGACATACGGGAATGTCTCGATGAACTCCATCCATCGTGCATGTCTCTTGTTCAACTTGTGTTGGCCTTTCAAATATTTCAATGATTCATGATCCGTGTGAATCACAAATTCCTTAGGCCACAGATAATGTTGCCAAGTTTCCAATGATCGAACCAAAGCATATAATTCCTTGTCATAAGTGGGATAGTTCAAAGCTGCTCCACTCAATTTTTCACTAAAATATGCAACTGGTTTTCCTTCTTGCATTAACACAGCTCCAATGCCTAAACCTGAAGCATCACATTCAATTTCAAAGGTTTTAGTGAAATTAGGCAATACAAGTAAAGGAGCGTTAGTTAATTTTTCTTTAATCAAATTAAACGCTTTTTCCTGTGCATCACCCCACTGGAATCCTACACTCTTTTTGATTACTTCGGTGAGTGGTGCTGTGACTTCGCTGAAATTCCTTACAAACCGCCTATAGAAACTTGCGAGTCCATGAAAGCTACGAACTTGACTGACATTCGTAGGAGTTGGCCATTCTTGGATTGCACGTATCTTTTCTTCGTCAACCTGTACTCCCTGTGCACTAACAACAAAACCAAGAAACACAACTCGATCTGTACAAAATGTGCATTTGTCCATATTAGCATACAATTTTTCTTTTCGAAGCACATCTAGGACAGATTTTATATGCAATGCATGCTCATCTAAATCTTTGCTATAGATTAAGATATCATCAAAGTAGACAACTACAAACTTTCCAATGAAGGAACGCAAAACATGGTTCATTAGTCTCATGAACGTGCTAGGAGCATTAGTTAAACCAAAAGGTAAGACTAACCACTCATATAACCCATATTTTGTTTTAAAAGCAGTTTTCCACTCATCTCCCTCATGCATTCTAATTTGATGATAACCACTCTTTAAATCTATTTTAGAAAACACACAAGATCCATGCAATTCATCTAACATGTCATCTAACCTAGGAATGGGATGCCGATATTTTACCGTGATGTTATTTACCGCTCGACAATCAATGCACATACGCCACTTCCCATCTTTCTTAGGTACTAAAATAACAGGAACCGCACATAGACTCATGCTTTCCCTCACAAAACTTTGTCCATTAACTCGTCAACTTGCCTTTGCAATTCCTTTGTCTCCTCGGGATTGCTTCGGTATGCCGGGCGATTTAGAATGGTCGCGCCTGGGACAAAGTCAATTTGATGCTCAATTCCCCGAATTGGTGGTAATCCTTGTGGAAGTTCCTCGGGAAATACATCCTGATAATCCTGTAAAAGAGCAGAAACAACACTAGGCAAAGAAGGATTGTTAGCATTAGTATTTAAAAGTGCCTCCTTATACCGAAGTATAATCATTGGCTTTTTAGAATCCAAAGCTCACCTTACATCACTCCTTTTTGCAAAAATGTTTGTTTTTCTCTCTTCTTTCTTTTTTTCTCTCTCTTTTGTTTTCTTTTCATGATCTCTCTGTAAGTGTATTTGATCCTCATGCACTTGTTTTGGTGACATAGGACACAGGGTAACTTTTCTTTGATTGTGAACAAAAGAGTACTCATTAGTAAAACCATCGTGTTTTACTCGTCGATCGAACTGCCAAGGTCTCCCAAGTAGTAAATGACCTGCCTGCATAGGAACTACATCACAAAGGATCTCATCAACATACTTTCCAATTGTAAACGACACTGATACTTGCTTGGTAACTTTAATGTCGCCGCTGTCATTGAGCCACTGCAATCGGTATGGGTGAGGATGTTTGGATGTTGTAAGTCCCAATTTCTCCACCATTGTGATGCTTGCCACATTTGTACAGCTCCCACCATCAATTACAACACAACAGATCTTACCATTTACCATGCATCTAGTATGAAATAGATTCTCTCTTTGCTCGCTGCTTTCTTCCTTTACCTGTGTACTAAGCATTCTCCGTGTAACTAACACTTCGCCATGCATAGCAACCTCTCTATCTTCCTCCAACGGTGGCATAGAGTCATTGTCACTATCTTCTTCCTCGGTCTCCAAATCCCCATTATCAAGCAATAACATAGTTCTTTGATTTGGGCATTGATTTGCAATATGTCCCCTGCCTTGACATTTAAAGCATACAATATCTCGATTACGACTAGTAGAAGGTGTATTAGTTTTACCTTGCACTACTTGAGTAGCCGCTCCTTGCTTGATTTCTGGCTTTGGTTTGAAAATAGTTGGCTTTTCCTCACGCTTCACATTATTGGCTTTCCATGATGTACCTGCGGTTGGATTTGTTCGCTGGCCACCTCTCCTCTTAAGTTGCTTCTCTATTTTGATAGCCATGTGTACCATATCTTCCAATACCACATAATATTGACGCTCCACCAAATCTGCAATATCCCAATTTAAACCTGCTGAAAATCGGGCCATGGTTGCCTAATTATCCTCGTCGATGTCAGCCCTAGACATTAGCATCTCCATCTCCTTGAAGTAGTCCTCCACACTCTTGCCTCCCTGTCTCAAATTTTGTAAGCTTCGAAACAGATCTCGATAATAGTGGCTTGGGACAAACCTCTTTTTCATTACAGCTTTCATTTCTGCCCAAGTCTCTATTGGACGTTCTCTGCACCTCCTTCGGCTGGTCATTAATTGATCCCACCATGTAACTGCATAGTCTGAAAATTCGGTAGCTGCAATTCTAACTTTCTTGAGATCCGAGTAGTTGTGACAATCAAAGATCCACTCCATTTTCTTTTCCCATTCTAAATATGCCTCGGGGTCACTCCTGCCTTGGAATGTGGGAATTTTCATTTTGATGCTATCGAGGTTGTTGTCCTCTCGATCTCGGCCGCCTCTATCCCTTGCAACATGTCTCCTAGGGATATAGTTAGTTTCTCGATCCTCTTCCTCGCTAAACCTTTCATCATAGTAATTTGTCTCCTCTAACCTTACTTCCTTTTGTTGGGCCTTTCCTTTTGGGCGCCCACCCGGAGGGACTTGAGTTCGTTCCCCTCGAGTGTCACTCAATTGATCGATGCGATCATGCACTTGTTCCATAGCCATCCCCAATTGTCTAGAAAATTCTTTCATCATAGCCTCCATCATGAGTTTTGGGTCAAAATTCGATGTAGAAGGTTCATTTTCACTTGTCTTATCTCTTGTGTTAGACATATTTCCTGCAAACAACGATTAGTAGAAAACAAGTTCCTCACCACTCCCTTACGTGTTTCACTCAAACAATATATCACACAAATAGGAAACACTCGTGTATCACACAATTAGGCTTTTACTCTCAATTAGACTTACTACTCTTGCCTTTTTCCGCTCGTAGTTCTCTCTAATAGGTTCTTTTGAATTCTCACAAATATTACCTCAATTCTCTAATTACAATCCAATAATAACTTATCAAGAACACAATATAGAAAGTACGACTCTCCACAAGACTTCCAATCGTCAAATATGATTCTTGCAATTAACAATCCAAATGATAGCAATCAACACTAACAATTTTCTGCAATATATATATATATATATTTTTTTTATGCAGTTTTTTTTTTTGACTATAATTCAACAATAAAAGTAAAGATAAGTAACTTGATAGGAAACTTAGCTTTGATACCAAATGATAGACTCCACGGCACGCTTGCGTGAGGTGGTCGTCGCCCGGATCGTTTCTAACAAGTTGATAGGATGGGTAGCTTGCAACACCTTAACCTCTCGCCTATATGTAGACGGTAATCTTGGTACAATTGCTTGCAAATGAAGTTTGCGTAGGATGGACACCAACGACACCTTGACCCCTCGCTTATGTTGAAGCGGTAATCTTGGTACAATCGACGATTGATGCGGTAGAAGACGCCACACACAACTATGATTGGTTGTATGATAAGTCGAATATGAACCTCAAAGAAAACTAAGGAATACTTAGGAATTCTCAAGAACCACAAGAAGAGAACAATCTCACAATAATGATGATAATCTGAATATTAATGAATCATTCAAGTCTACAATAGCACCTATTTATACTAGTTTTAGAAACAAACTAGAAGCTTCTAGAAGCACACATTCTTGGAAATACAAGCACACAAATATGGAAATGTTGCAATCAGAACACATGTAATTGATCCTAAATACTGATATCATGTTTTGGATGAAAGAAGGTTCGAAAGTCAAGAAAGTCAAAAAATAACAACTTGCATCCAGGAGGTTCTCGCCGGGGCGAGAGATTTGAACTAAAGATTTCTCGCCGGGGCGAGGGAATTGGCTTGGAAAACCTCGCCGGGGCGAGAAAAATGGCCTGGAGATTCTCGCCGGGGCGAGGTCACCCTGCTTCGAGCAAACTGCTTTCTTTCGTTGTTTTGTCTGCCACGGCCATTCGCAACATGTTTACGGGCTTCATATGCTTGGACTCCATCTCCATAACCACTATGCTTGATCCAACCTCGTTCCATAGTTCATGGACCATTCCGTTAAGTCCGTCTTTGAAGGTTTTAGCTCGAGCTCTACTAATAGGTCCAAGTGGCAATTGCAATGGGTCTTCTCGGGTTGTGTCACGGGTTTCTGGATCATGGATGTCCTCATCACCTGGGAAGGGCTGGTATCCAAAAAATCAACGATCCCTGGGAAGGGCTGGTATCCAAACAATCAACGATCCCTGGGAAGGGCTGGTATCCAAATAATCAACGATCCCTGGGAAGGGCTGGTATCCAAATAAATCAGCGATCCCTGGGAAGGGCTGGTATCCAAACAATCAACGATCCCTGGGAAGGGCTGGTATCCAAAAAATCAACGATCCCTGGGAAGGGCTGGTATCTAAACAATCAACGATCCCTGGGAAGGGCTGGTATCTAAAAAATCAACGATCCCTGGGAAGGGCTGGTATCCAAACAATCAACGATCCCTGGGAAGGGCTGGTATCCAAACAATCAACGATCCCTGGGAAGGGCTGGTATCCAAAAAATCAACGATCCCTAAGAAGGGCTGGTATCCAAACAAATCAACGATCCCTGGGAAGGGCTGGTATCCAAACAATCAACGATCCCTGGGAAGGGCTGGTATCCAAAAAATCAACGATCCCTGGGAAGGGCTGGTATCCAAACAATCAACGATCCCTGGGAAGGGCTGGTATCCAAAAAATCAACGATCCATGGGAAGGGCTGGTATCCAAACAATCAACGATCCCTGGGAAGGGCTGGTATCCAAAAATCAACGATCCCTGGGAAGGGCTGGTATCCAAACAAATCAACGATCCCTGGGAAGGGCTGGTATCCAAACAATCAACGATCCCTGGGAAGGGCTGGTATCCAAAAAATTAACGATCCCTGGGAAGGGCTGGTATCCAAACAATCAACGATCCCTGGGAAGGGCTGGTATCCAAAAAATCAACGATCCTTGGGAAGGGCTGGTATCCAAACAATCAACGACCCCTGGGAAGGGCTGGTATCCAAAAAATCAACGACCCCTGGGAAGGGCTGGTATCCAAAAAATTAATGACCGCTGGGAAGGGCTGAGATCCAAACAATCAACGACCCCTGGGAAGGGCTGAGATCCAAACAATCATTGACCCCTGGGAAGGGCTAGTATCCAAGCAAAGAATGAGCCTGGGAAGGCATCCAAGCAAATCACAATAAGGTGGTGTGAGAACCTGGAAAGGCATCCAAGCGAACCACAGCAAGGTGGTGAACAACCCCTGGGAAGGGCCAATATCCAAAAAGTGAACAATCCTTGGGAAAGGCTGAGATCCAAGCAGACCCCGACAAATGATGACATCTGTAGAACAGTATCAAAAGACTGTACAGGGGTCATTTTCATCAAATTTACATGTTGTGTCACATACATTGAATAGATGATAATTCTGTACGTGATCCATGTAGGTTAGGTGTCAAGGTCCTAGCCTATCAGAGTCAAAAGCGATGGCTGCCAAGAACGATGTACGAGGACGAATTCCAAGGATGCCTTTCAAGCTAGTCAGGAGAATAACTTCCTTTGATGACAAGGCGACGATAACCGGCGATTACGAGATGGGTGACCGGATACGAGACCCGGCCCCGACCAGACGAGCGACCGGATACGAGACCCGGCAATCACAGGACAATCGACCGGAGACGAGACCCGGCGATTACGAGACGAGCGACCGGATGCGACACCCGACACTCACAAGACGATCAACCGGATACGAGACCCGGTGATCACGAGACTGACGACCGGATGCGAGACCTGGCGCAACCGAGACGACCGATTGGAAGACGAAACCCGTCGACTAACAAGGTGGGCGGGGATTGATGCATTGACACCTTTACGAATGTTTTGCATGCCTTACATCTTGTGTTGCATGTGCTGCATCATGTATGTATTGTCATTCTTGTGAACTGTCATTCATGCGTCGGGTGTCTATTTCTTTATCATGTTCATTTCATTTAACATTTCACAAACATGATAAAGAGGGGCAGCTGTAGACACCCAAATTTTGCACTTCGTATACTAACCCTGACAGGAGGGCAAATCCGTCAAATGAACCGGCCTGCGAGAGCAAAAGATGGACAAGTACGAACACTCGACGCCACCGCGACGATTTACAATCGAAACCGATGTGACAACAAGGCTGTCCGATTTGGGCATTCCCGAATGATGTGGCACGTCTCCCAGTAATTCCCGGACTGCAAAATACGAACATGTCGGCGAAAACCGACGTCACGACACGAGAATTGAGGCGTAGCCCGAAAATCAAGAAAGTCAAGCCAGCCAGCCGCGGATTGATCTGCGGCCAATGGGTGCGCCTTTTGAAAACACGGAACTCGAAACACGGAACTCGAAACCAGGCTGAGTGGCTGGTGGGCCAGCCAGCCGCAGATCAATCTGCGGCTGCCCTAGGCCAGCCTATTTCAGCTCAGTTTCTTCATTTCATCCAGGGGGTTGAGCAGATTTTGAAAGAAGAAGAATCCAGCAGCAGCAAAGCACGGAAATTGAGAGGAAAATAGCTAAGTTTTGCAACAAAATAGGAAGAAAAGAGAGAAAAAAGAGAGGATTTATATTCTTTTGATTTTGATTGTATCAAATACACTCTTTATCCTATTCAAATACACAAGTTCGCATCCATTTGAGATCATTTGCAAGGTGAAAATTCCCTTTGTTCTAGCAATTTATATCATATTGTTTGGTTAAATTAAATGTAATTTTCATGTATCTTGTTGAACAATCATGGATTAGGGATTATTAGTGAGGGTTCCATTGGAACAAAATTTCTTCCTAATAACTCGAGGATATCCAATTGGTGAAATTTCTAGCTTGTTTATGGTGATGTATTGGGTGTAATTTATTTAGATTTTCATTTTCGGATATCATGGTGTATTAGACAAATCCGTGTTGGTTAGTTTTGTAGTATTCATATTGTGGGTATGTAGTAATATCCGGTGTGGGCCTAGGAGCGCGACCCCGTGGTCCAAATCCGATGATGGACGTTTTGATGTATGTAATAGATTCAAGGTGCTCATTTTTTGTAACATGTAACCGTCGGGCCTTAAGACGACGCTAAGGCGAGAATCGGGTTTAAGGCCCCATAGTAGTGGAATATGTGATTGTCGGCGTTCGGGGATGTTTTGATGGCTTACATGCCCATGAATAGCCCCGACGCGTGTTTATGCTTGATTAGATCTTGTGACACGGAAAAAATGATTTCAAAGATTAAACGATGAAGGTTTTTTTTCTTTCTTAAAATCAAACAAACTAGGTTATTAGAATCACGAGGCTAAAGTTGGAAGTGTTAATAAATGTCGATTCCTATTAACGAGAAGGCAAAAAAAAATCGTTTTCCAAAACATCACATAAAATGGTTTTATGAATAAATGATGTTTTATTAAACCATCGTGCATAGGGTTAAAGAGATCCTAGAGGTTGCCCATCATTGGAGTTACGAAAGCAACGTATAGATCTCGATTCCTATTTTGACGAAGGTTTAAAACTCTTATTTTGCCAAAACGACACCTAATGAAAATCTCATAGTTTTGACAAATAAAAACAAACTCTCTCTCATAAAGCGTTCTCGTATAAGCCGAAGGATATTCTGAAGCACTCCCAAAGCACGAATTTCCCTAAAAATCCAAATGATTCTTTCATACAAACTCACCACCACATTCACATAGGCACACACGCACACACACGCACGCATACACATTTCATGAATTAAAAGGATATGAAAGTATCAAGATTGTGGTAACCGTGTTTCACGGAAGTCGGGGGGTGCCTAACACCTTCCCCTCGCTTAAGCAAGCCCCCGAACTCTATGAATCTCGGTTCGCAGACCAATTAATTCGGAGTCACATATGAGCCAGCGATTTACAAAAAATGAAATTCGGATGAGTTGGTACATCCATTTTAAATATACCAACTGGCGACTCTGGTTAATTGGCTCATCATAAAAAAACGATCTTTCAAAACCCCGTCGACATTCGTGCTGACCCTTTCCAAAAAAATCATCTAATAAAAAGACTAAAAATTGGAAAAGGGCAAACATCGCGACGGAAGCGATTTCTCCCGGCGTCGACACTGCCTCTCCTTGTATTTCAGGCGCGGCCGCGCTGCTCTGCTGCAATTGTTTCCCACTTCGAAGTGTGACAGCTTGGCATTGTTCCTTACCATCTCTCTTGGGGTTAACTTCTGTATCACTTGGAAGTGCTCTTTGTGGTCGATTGTTCAAGACATGAGCCAACTGTCCCAGCTGATTTTTCAAGTTTCTAATTGACACAGCCTGGCTCTTCACATTTAAATCTACCTGAGTTAACAGCTTATCTTGATCATTCATTCTTTTCTCAGATGCTGTGATAAATCTTGCCAACGACTCTTCTAAATTCGGTTTTCTGTCTGCCTGTTGCAGAGCTTGGTTCTGAAAACCTGGGGGATTCTGTGATCTTGGAGCGGGATTTTGAATCTGAGTGTTATTGCTCCATGAGAAACCTAGATGATTCTTCCACCCCGGATTATATGCAATCTGGTATGGCTGTTGCGGTCGGTTATAGCTCTCCAAATACTGTACCGATTCTGGATTAATGGCACAATACTCCGTTGGATGTGCACCTGCACATAGCTCACACACATAAGCCGCTTGCTGGACCTTCGACTCCGCCAAAGCTTCAATCTTCTTAGACATGGCCGCCATCTGAGCTGTTAGTGCCGTAACCGCATCTACTTCCAAAACTCCAGCTACCTTTTGGTGATTCATCCTCGACGTCGGCCATTGATAGTTATTTGCAGCCTTAGTCTCTAACAAGGTGAAAGCTTCATCAAAATTCTTATCCAATAGTGCTCCCCCCGCAGCTGCATCTATAATTGTTCGAGTGTTACTACTCAACCCATTGTAAAATCTCTGAACCTGCAGCCACTTGGGTAACGCATGATGTGGACATCTTCTCAATAACTCTTTGAACCTTTTCCAAGCCTCGTACAGTGACTCTCCATGACTTTGCTCAAAAGTAGAAATCTCGTTTCTCAACTTAGCAGACTTAGCCGGCGGAAAGAATTTTGCTAGGAATTTCTGAGCCAAGTCATCCCAAGTTGTGATGGACCCCGGTGTAAGTGAGTGCAACCAACTCCTTGCTTTATCCCTTAGTGTAAACGGAAATAGACGTAGTCTCACCGCATCATCAGTTACATTAAGATATTTGAATGTATCACAAATCTCAAGAAAACTAACTAGGTGTTCATTAGGATCATCGTTGGCTAATCCCCCAAACTATACAGCATTCTGAATCATCTGAATTGTACCCGACTTAATCTCGAAGGAATTAGCAGTGATAGCTGGCCTCGTGATGCTTGACCTGATTTCATCAAGCTTAGGCATGACATATTCCCTCAATGATTTCTGTTCTTCGTTAGCCATTTTTTCTTTCTCGATTGTCTCACGGCAAAACTTTCTTAACTTGCGTAACTTGTTTTCAAGATCGTCTTCACTCTGCACAAGTTCCGGCTGCTTTGATCGTGTTTACATAAACAAACCAAGATCACCTGAAACAGTAACTAAAACTGAATTAATTAAATTAAAACTTGAAATTATAGACACAATTGTTCCCCGGCAACGGCGCCAAAAACTTGTCTGCCTAATTCTATACTAGCACAAATACACAAGTATACGCAGTCCACAAGTAATAAAGTGAAAGTCGAGTATCGTCCCACAGAGAAAAATTGAGTTATAATGACAATTTTCAATTCTCAATCAAAGCAATTTTGTTAAACAAATAATCAATGATTTTTGAAGTTTTGAATTTAACTAATTAATTCTAAATTAAATTAACACCACTAATTTGGAAACAGATTTTTAAAGACTTAAGACTATAATTTCACTCAATGCTTATTTTGCGCGACACACTCCCCTTTGGATTATGTTAGTTATTTTGAATTGTTAACCAAGAACTCATCACTATTTATGACCATCTCTCAATGTTTCATAAACAACTCAACTCAAGTCCACAATTGATAAACTCAAGTTAATCACCCTAGATAACTAATTCATTATATTTCTATGTGAATTACAATTAAAGAGGATTTAAAGTTCAGGTTCCCTATTAGATTACATGCGGTGAATATGTGTATTTCTATCCTAAACACAAATTATGAATTCCATCAACAGTAAAATACACAATCACATGCTAATATGGTTAGATCTAATTCTATACTTCATCTCTCGAGTTCATATAGAATATCCCAGTAATTATTGGCCAAATAATTAAGCAATTCAGCACAAACCATAATAGACAATCCAAAAGTAACTAATCATAATATTCCAGGAGACATGTCATTCAAAACTATGCATTGAGATCCATTATAGCCTTAAAAGAAATTTAGTTCATCATTAAACTAGAATTCATCATCCTCAAGTTTAATAGCATTCAAAAGTTCAGAGTAAAAAGAAGAGAAAAGAAGAAACACTGTAAAGTAATCCTTGAATCTCTAACTTGCTCCTCCTTGCTTTCTTCCTGCTATTAGCTTGCTTCAAGTCTTCTCTAATTGCTCTAAACTAGGGTTTGCTAATAATAAATTCAACCACCTTGAAATTAACTTAAAACTACTACTTATAGTATCTGATAAAAACTCTAATTAATTATAGAGTTTCAAATCCAAGTTTAAATCAAATCTGCTTAAAACTGCTGAAAAGTCAAAATTGCTCTCTCTCAAACCGGCGCGGCCGCGCTTGAATTAAGCTTGCATGGCGCGCGGCCGCGCTACCCTGGCAGCCAAATTTTTTTCAAAACCAGAAGACAGGCGCGGCCGCGCTGCACCCTAGTTTATTTTGGCGCTGCCGCGCTGCACCAACTTCACAGCTTCTCAGCATCTGCAACAGCACAGTCCCACCAATTCTTGCTAAACTTATTCCCAACACGTGCAACCTACAAAAACACATACAATGCATGAAAAGTAACTTCAAACCATGGAAATAAATAATAATTCGCAATCATTGGCATCCGATTCGTAGGTATAAAACCTACTCATCACCTACTGCAACCCAGCCAAACACTCTGCCAACCAATCTTACGGTCCAAACACCTAATATTGATTCCCACTTAGTTCAGATTACTACCATATGCCTTAATGGCGATAATTTTTTACGATATTCCCAGTCTATACAGATGTATATCAGAGGAAGAGGAAAAATTGGGTACCTAACAGGGGATAAGAAAGCGCCGATACGGGAGGAACCTGTATATGCGACCTGGGATGCAGAAAACTCGATGGTGATGAGCTGGTTTATGAAATGGAAGAGGAAATTAACTCCAACTATATGTGCTTTTCCACGACCAAAGAGCTTTGGGATAACGTGAAGATGTACTCTGATTTGGAAAATCAATCTCAAGTCTATGAATTGACTATAAAACTTGGTGAGATTCGTCAAGGAGAAGACTCCGTCACCAAGTATTTCAATTCCTTGAAGCGTGGTGTGCTATCGCAGGCAACCAAAAATAAAACCTTATTGCGAAAGATAATTATGTAGTAGTGCAAGTAAGAGTCGATCCCACAGAAAATGATTTGTCTAAATTTATTCTTTGTAAACTAAAATTGGGGGTTTTGATTATGATTATTAAAGTAAACTAAAAACAATGGAAAATAATTTATTAAAATAAACCAGAGAAAACAAACCTTGGATTAAATCAACTTCCACCTCAGAAAGTTACACTGATCATTGGCTCAAGCATACTCAATTAATACATTGAATATTCACTATTAGAATCAATTCACCATTCAGAATCATTCCATGTCTTTCTTTAATTTTAGTTAGATAGAAACAAGCGATCTAAATAACCCTAACTACTAAACAACTTCACACAAGTGCTAAAAATTTAATCTAGTAGATGCTTTAAGAATTAGAAAAATCGATGAAGCTAAACAACACAAGCACAAGCAGTTGCATTTAATTTAGTTGAGTATTCTTCCTAAGATATAGTAATCTCGTGATCTGCAGTTAATTATTAACCTTAGTTGTTTCGCAAATTAGAGTGACCAAACAATTATGGATTTGATATCTAATTTAGCAGTAGATTTAAATGATTAATAAACTAGTATGCATCCTAGCAATTAAACACATCAATCATAAAATTCAAGCGCAGAAGAATAATCAATACTTAAAATAATAATTAAATGATTAAAACCAATTAGATCTCACAGTGTAATAATATGAGGCTTCCGTCTCCTTAATCCAAGAAAATAAGTTTAGCCATGCAGAGCCATAGAAATCACCAGAGAAATAATAGAAGAGAGTTGCTAGCCAAAAGATACCCTCTCTAGTGCCTAATAACATGTATTTATATTTTACATAGGAAAACCTAACTTAGGAGGAAATACAACTTAATTTGGAATCAAAATCTACAAAAACGCGTGCAAGAAATCTGGCAAATTAGACGAACCAGCGCTGCAGCCCACTACTATAGTGACACGACTCATAATGCAGCGCCGCGACCCTCAAATGTAATGCCGCGGCTTTCAAACTTTATTGCTTCTAGCGCCGCGACCCATGAATCCACCGCTGCGGCTCAACTTCGAGCGACACAGCCCAACTTCGAGCGCCGCGACCCTCTTGATCAATGCCGCGACTCTTCAACTTCTGTAACCAGCATACATCCAACTTTGCATAATTATAGTTCTGTCCCTCCTTTTGCTTTAAGTCCAAATAATGCTTCATTTATCCTCCAAATCACCTCTAAAGTGACTAACTCCTATATTTGTACCTTAAATCAAAATATAAACATAATGAGCGTTCTTAGGCACAAAATAGAGACAAAGACCAAACATTAAGGTATAAAAACATAACATATTTCAAACTCATCAAAGCATCTATGGTAAGACTTGGATTTGTTCAATGATTATGAGTGGAAATCTACTGAAGATGTTGGTCATAACAAAAAGACTATTGAGGCTCATCGTATTTAGAAATTCCTTGCTAGACTCAATGTGGAATTTGATGAAGTTCGAGGACGGATCATTAGCAAAAGTCCACTGCCATAAATTGGCGAGGTGTTTGCCGAGGTTTGAAGAGAAGAGAGTCGTAGACACGTGATGTTTGGAAAAAGGAATATAGGTGGGCCTCTTAAAGGTTTTACCCTTGCTGTTGCCGAAGCTACTGCTAATAAAGAAGCCAACTTTTAGGGAAAACCTGAAAAGACGTCACGGGTCTGGTGCGACTACTATAATAAACCGTGCCACACGAGAGAGACTTGCTGGAAAATTCATAAAAAACCAATAAAATGGAGTAGCAATAAATCTGGGGACAGAAACAACTGCTCAATTCCTACTGCAAATGAAGCAAAGACAAGTCCATTCAGTAAAGAACAGATGGAGCACCTCCTAAAACCACTGAAATCCAATTCAAAACCTGGTATTCCTAGTGTTTCTCTTGCATAAACAGGTAGTGCACTTAATGTCCTTTCTTGTTACTTAAATTCTGCTATTTGGATCATTGATTCTGGAGCTTCTGATCACATGACAAGTGTTTCAAATCTCTTTAGCTCATATTCACCATTTTCTGGATTTGAAAAAATTTAGAATTGAAAATAGTATTTTTTTCACCTATTGCCAGAAAAGGTTTGATAAAAGTATCTGAGAACATAAACCTTAAATTTGTTCTTCATGTTCTTAAACTAGCCTGCAACCTTTTTTCTGTCAGTAAACTATCTAAAGAATCTAATTGCAGTGTAATTTTCTGTGATTCTCAGTGTGAATTTCAGGATTGGAACTCTGGGAAGAAGAATAGCAGAGCTAAGATAATAGATGGACTTTGCTATTTTGATGATGCTTTCTCCGTTAATAACACGGTTCAAGGTCTTAGTAGTTTTAGTTCAAATTTTGTTTACGAACAAGTAATGCTTTGACATTTGAGGCTAGGACATCCTAGTTTTCCATATCTTAAACATTTGTTTCCAGCTTTATTTAAATGGTTGATTAGTTGTTCATCATTTTATTGTAAAAGTTGTATCTTATCTAAGAGTCATCGTACTACTTATTTAAAATCTTACACTGCTTCAAAACCATTTTATTTAATACTTAGTGATGTTTGGGGACCTTCAAGAGTTACTACTATCTCTATAAAAAATGGTTTGTTACATTTATAGATGATCATACCCGTTTATGTTGGGTTTTTTTGATTCATGAAAAATCTGAAGTTGAAAAACTTTTTAAAGATTTTTATACTATGGTTGAAACTCAGTTTCAAACTAAAATCAACATCTTACATACTAATAATGGAACCGAGTATTTTAATAGAATATTGAGAAGTTTTTTGAAGGAAAAGGGGATTCATCACCAATTTACTTGTGTAAATACTCCTCAACAAAATGGAATTGCTGAACGAAAAATAAACATTTACTTGAAGTGGCTAGCTAGTGCTATTATGTTTTATATGAATGTTCCAAAATATCTTTGAGGAGAAGCTGTTTTAATAGCAGACTATTTGATTAACAGAATGCTTACACGTGTTTTAAAATATAGCACACTATTAGAATGTTTTTTTCTTTCTTAAGACTTTACTCGGATCTACGTCTAAAGATTTTTGGGTGTACTGTTTTTGTTCGTATACCTAACAATACTCAGTCTAAACTTGATCCTGGGCTGAAAAATATGTTTCCATTGGGTATGCATCTAATAAAAAGGGATATAAGTGTTATAATCCACACACAAATTTTTTTTATGTAAGTATGAATCATGTCTCCTTTTTTGAAACTAAACCCTACTTTGAAAAAAAAACTCTTTAGGGGGAGAATAAGGTTGTGGAAGACAATTTTTGGGATTTATCTCCAACTCCTTTACCTGATGTGATTTTAAATACACCTTATACTTCTTAGCCTACTGTTATTCCCGAAAAATAAAGTCAGGAACACTATAAACTTAGGATTTCCTTCAGTTTTTTCATTTTCATTATATAATGAAACTAAAAAAACAGAAGGAAATCCTAAGCTTATAGTGCAAAGTATTACTATATCTGAAACAGGGGGAGAGTCACTACAACCTGGTATAAACAAACCTAACAATGACGAGGCTCAAATTTATTTCCAGAGAATGTTTTATAAACAAAGTAAAAGTCAACCTATTCATCTTGGAAATGATCAATCTCAACCTTTAGGAACTGGATCTCGAGATATCACAAGTAGTTCTTTTCCTTCTATTATTTCTCCTATTCAAGAACCATCAGATCTTGACGTCCCTATAACTATTAGGAAAATAACCCGAACTTGCACCAAAAATCCCAAATGTCCTATTGCCAACTATCTTTCTTATGAAAAGCTCTCACATACACATATGGCATTTACTTCAAAAAATTTAAATTTGTTTTATCCTAAGAAACATTCAGGAAGCCCTTGATGATCTGAATTGAAAATTAGCGGTGATGGAGATGAATGCTCTTAAAAAAAGTGGTACTTAGGAGTTGGTTGATTTGCCTAGAGAGAAGAAGACAGTAGGCTACAAGTGAGTACTTACTGTGAAATGTAAAGCTGATGGAAGCATAAAGAGGTATAAGGCGAGACTTGTAGCAAAATGGTTTACCCAGACTTACGGAATTAATTAATAGGAGACCTTTGCTCCAGTAGCTAAGATAAACTCAATCAGAATTCTGTTATCTTTGGTTATGAATTATAACTGGCCATTACAACAGTTGGATGTTAAAGATACTTTTTTGAATGGAAAACTTGACAAACACGGCTTGGCGTCACGACGTTCTGAAAGAATCACGACGCCTTGTGCCCAATTACACAACAACCCTAGAGAGGCTCAATTTCAACCTTGATCCCGACCTTAACTCTCAATTCTTAAATAATGAAAGTTGTAGGTCTACTTTTTAACTTTTCGGATCATCTTGAATCACCTTAATCGGAGTTCGTACAAAAGAGTTATGTCCAATTTACTAAAAGATGTCAGAGAGTTGATTTTTCTCTAACACTTGACCGGCGTATATATGCCCAAAATTAGCTTTTAGGCAGCGTATATACGCCCAGGGTTAGTGACCCGCCGTACACCCAACGTATATACGCCCACCCTTTTGCCCAAACTCAATTGTTTTATAACTTTTGCCGCACTTACTTCACTGCTCCATAACTTCGTCACTCGATATCGGAATGAGTCCGTTCTTGAGCCTACAACTCACATTTTTCATATAATCTAAAAGCCCTAAGGTTTTTGACCTTTTTGGACAACTTATCTAACCACTAACTTGGCCCAAAAAAAGTTCTGAGCTAGGGTTTTTAGCGTTTAACACCTTTTACGAAAAAATTTGCCATAACTTCGTTATGGTGTATTTTTCCTCCTTCCCACTTAGAACATCTCAACAACTTGCTTATCTATGATTCCATCTTTCAGGAATCAAACAACCACCTATAGACAATCTGTAACAATTCAACTTCCCAGATAATATTAAAATAAAGATTTTTATCTATTTTAATAATTTATTATAATATACTGCATGTGTGAATGTGTGCGGTGTAATAGGTGTATGCATGTGACGTAGTGAATATATTAATATATATACTTACTGCATGTAATTAAATTTTTAGAAATAATTTAAAAAGGAAAAGGAAATAAATAAATAAATGTATACTGAATTAATGTATACATTAAATAAGGTATATTAGAATAATTTATAATATTAAATTATTTTAATATGGTGAAAGTATTGCATTAAATAAATTATTTTTTATTTAATGTATAGCTTTTATTTTTATGAAAAAGATTTTTGTATAAAATACAAAATATACATTATGCGATAAGTACGGAGGGAATGTATTATATATTATGTATACTGCATATGTAATATATGTATTATACATTATATGAATCAGGTAACTAATATGATGTATGTATGTAATCTATATGTGTATAATATATGTATGCATATATTTAATAATAGTAACCTCCAAGCAAAGTCTGTAATGAAGCTGGAGCTGGCAAGTTATATCTATCAGTAGACTAGCAGCTCAGCCAAACTTATAATGTGCTGAACAAGGATATTGAGTAATGAGCACAAAAAGAAAGTGAGCAACAAGAAATTCACTTTTATAAAATCACACCAAAGCTTTCTAAGTACAGTTCTTGCTCAAATAATAAACTCTCAATATTCTACACTTTCTATTATAATCAAGCTATTGAGGAACTAAAGTTGAAAGTAGAGGAAGATTGAAGTAAGTGGATCAAGCTAAGAAAGAAGTTAGAGTAAGAGGTAACACATATCCCTTGCTATAAACTTATTAAGCTAAATGGTTATGGGTTTGAGAATTAATAATAGAATTTGGTTTAAGTTAAGTTCTGTGTTAATTAGAAAATATTTCTACATGAAATCTGGGTTTGTGTTTATTGAACAAGCTATGCAAACTGAAAACCAAGTTAATGCCTCCTAGTTATATGTTCTTATGCCCAAGTGAAAATTTATTATAAAACCATGAAAATTTAGGATGTCATAGATTGTAATTCTATGTTTCTAGACAAGAAAATGAGTTCTATTCATGGTAAAACACAATTGGGTACGTATGCTACAATGAATAATAACTAAGAATCAAATTGGAAAACAAACTGCAGAAAATAGAGCCTGAATTGGAACTGTCTCGAAGTGGCGCGATCGTGCCACTTCCCAAGGCAAAACCAGCGCGACCGCGCTAGTCCCCAGAAATGGAATTTGATTTCTTTTGTTTACTAAACTTCTGGGCATGTGGAATAAAGACCTATAAGATGGAATATATGTCTGATATGATGACCAAGTTAGCTATACATGAAATAAATTATTTTAGTTTGAATTAGAATGAGATTTCAAATGAAAACTAAAAGGTTTTGAAAAGTGAATCTAAGTTTAAGTTATAACTTTCAAAGTATTGTGTTGCATGTTGTGTTGAATGTTGCAAAACCCAGCATGATACGGATGGGACAAGGTCGGAAGAAACCAATATTTTGGCCGCAGAAGGAGTAGTGTGGTCGCGCCACTCCTAGGCATAAATGCAGCGCTACCGCGCCGCACTACAGAACTGTCAAGATGTTGTATATGCTACCTAAGTTATGATACATGTATATTAGGATCTCATAAGCCTCATTATGTGTCAATTGATATGTTTATACTGTCTAAACATATAATAGCTATGTAGAGTTAAGATTTTCAAAAGTACTTCAAAAAGAAAGTGTTTCTTGAATTGAATTCGTGAAACTTTTAAATGAAAGTAAAAGCATGTGATGCAATGGTTTGAACGTATGCATATACATGTTTACTTGGTTTATACTACTGAGTATGTGTATGAATGTGTATTAGATATGTATAGCTAATGTATGCCTATACATGGATATATATAGGATTCATGAAGTAAAGCTTAAGTTAAAACTTATTCGTAAACTACGATCAAGGCAAGTATCCTACCCTGTGCATTTATATTATGCAATAATTACATGTAAGCAGTATCCTGAATTGGGTTATTTCTAAGCAAATTTCCTAAACCTTTGCATTTATTTTATGTAATAGGTCTTCATATGAGAAAAGCATGTTTTAAGCTCAGTTCAGATATACATTGAAAGATTATTAATAATTTGATATCAAAATGTGCAATTTAAAATAGTCTAAGCTATTTGTTCCGTCTAGATAAAGTTTATAGTATTTCATTACTTTTATATTAAGTCTTTGAAATATTATTGAGTAGATATAGTTGTTCAATCATATTGTTGTGATTTGAACTCTAGATTGAGAATGAACATCCTAGAATTGGGAAAATTTTATATTGCGCCAAAAGGCGGTGACGTTGAACGCAAATGACGTTCCCATAGATAGTATTGATCAATATAGGGCATAACGGGCTGATCACCCATCGTGCCCATAAGCTAGACGGTTCACATATGAATTTCTGATAGAACCTTTTCAGAAAAATAAAAAAAGAAAAGTTTATGGTCTTTTGACCACTCAGCATTTAAAAGTCAGTATGTTGTTTCGAAAATGAAATCAAGTCATATTTCAATTGCTTTACAATCTTGTTCTATTGTCAAAGCATATTTCAAAGAAAACATTTATTTCTTGCATATGTTATTATTAATTGCTATTACTTGTTGAGTAATTGAATGTTCATTCTTGCTTTATATATAAATGTTTTCAGCTAAGTAGGATCGAACAGAAGGTTCTAAAAAGGATAAAGGAAAGGGAGAAGTTGTTGACTAGCTGAAGTGTTATGTAATAGATAGTTCTTATGTGTTGTAAATATTATTACTATCATGTAATAAAGAATTTAAAGGTCTTCGTACCTAGGATAGATACCTCTGATGTAATAATTATTGTTATTTAATATTAAGTATCTTGAATGAATGATATCGTGTAACACCAAGTACGGGTTTTTAGTACCCGAATTTGGGGGCGCCATAGGTTGGTATCAGAGCTGTAGGTTAAAAACCTTAGGTAGGGATACCTTGGGCTATAACCTTAGGCAAGCTAGAAAGTCAGATAATAAATAACTCAAATAGAGTTTAAAGAGGATGGATTGAGGAAATTCATCATAAAATGAAAGAAAAAGATAACTTAAATGAAATTGTTATTTGTTATATGTATATACAACTTGTATTATGTACTAATTGATTTGTTAATTGCGTATAGATGTCAGAAGTCCCAGATGTTCATGCAAAGGTTAAGGAGAAGATAGCTCCACATGTGATAGAACCATAGCTAGTACCCGAGCCAGTACAGGTGGTGGTCATAGATTCCGATTCAGAGTATGAGGAAGATCCTGAAGAGGAATTGTTTTAAGCAGAACTTGATGAGGCCTTAGATGCTAATGCAGAGAATGAGGCTGTTGAGCTAGATGCTAAACAGATTAACCATGAGATGGAAGATGCCCTGATACAACTAGGGGCGATGGTTCACCATTTAATAGACCAGAATCTGGATCTGACTACCAGACTTCAGACATCAGAAAACAGAGCCCAATACTATGAGGCTAAGTTGCATGAATTACCGGTAAAATTTCATGATTTAAATAATACCAGAGATGTGGAAATTAAAGAACAACAGATAATTGAGGAGCGTGTTCTTAAGCTTCAGAATAAGTTAAGGGGTATACAAAGAAAATTAGATTCAATGAACCTTGCGTACACCACCTCTATGAGACGTATACAAACAGCAGTCTGGACTTATCCAAATGAGATAGGTCAGTTCAGTCACTCCATATCTCGAGCACGTGTTATAACCATCACTGAAGAGGAATGTGTGAGCACTGTTACCATTGGTCACACCTAGAAGAGAAGTTTGTTTTTATGAACAGTGAAACATGTTTGTAAATATGTGTACATCTTTGTATATATGTTGTAAATATTTGGTAGTATAGGTATGAGTGGAAAATCCCAACTTTTGTTAGTGGTATTGGGATATCTTTTGAGAATCCTAACTTGTTAGTAGTTAAGGATTAAAGAATGAGAAATCTTTTGATGTAAAGATAGAAAAAATATAGCCAGTGAAATGCTATATGTAAGAGAATAGCTAGAAGAGCTAATGTAAAAGAAAGAAATGAGCAAGGCCAATGTAAAAAGAAGCATGTTTAATATATTATAATATTAAATATGTTTGTTATAAATGTTGTTGCTTTACATTATATGAAAATGTTAAAGCAAAAAATGGTTTAATAATAATAAATTTTATTAAACAGAAAATGTCACCAAACGGAAGAGGTCGAGGAAGACCAACGTTTAAGAGAAATAGAGTTGGAGAATCTAATAATGATAATGAAGATAAAAATGAGGGTCATGAGAACCCGATGCAACAATTTGTATGGGAGCTTTCCAAAATAGGAATCCCCTCAACCTAATGCAAATGTAGAACCACTAGTTGTTCATGTTGCTGGTTTTAAAGACTTCAAAAGTGTGGGACCCCTAGAGTTTCGAGGAACCACCGAGCCTATAGAGGCTCAATCCTGGGTAAAGGAAATTGAGAAAGCCTTCGAGATAGCTAGAGTAGGTGACAATCAGAAAACCTCTTTTGCCTCCTACATGCTAAAGGGGGAAGCAAATTTTTAGTGGGAAACAAATAAGACTAGAGCCGGAGAGGGAGTAATCAGTTGGGAAAGATTCAAAGAAATCTTCTTTGAGAATTATTTTCCTTCAAGCATGAAAAGTAGAATGTATGTGAGATATTTGGAATTGAATCAATGAGATATGACTGTGCCGCAGTATGCAGCCAGATTTAATGAGTTGGCACGATTTGCTCTACATCAGGTGGATACTGAAGAAAGAAAATCCAGAAGATTTGAGCAAGGCTTAAAACCTTGACTCTATAACAAACTGTCAGTACTACAGATTGGGTCATTTGGCACGATTCTTAAGAAAGCAATAATAGCTGAAGGAGGGAGTGAGGCACTGAATCTCCACAATAAGGAAAGAAAGAATAAAGGAAATATTGAAGGGTCAGTTAAACCAGAAGTAAGCAGTGGAAATAATAAGAAAAGGAAGTGGAACAACTTTGGAAACACTGGAAATAATCAAGGAGATCAGAAAAAGAAATTTGAAGTATGCAAAAACTGTGGGAAGTCTGAAAGGAAAAATGGTATGCTACAAGTGTGGACAGAAGGGACACATCTATCCTAATTGCCCCAATCCAAAAAAGAATTCTGGATGTTTTATTTGTGGATCAGTGGATCACTTGGCGAGAAACTGCTCAAAGAAGGGAATACACGGGGGAAACATTAATAAGGGAAATAACAGTAGGAAAACGACTACAATAGGATCAGCTCCGCAGAATAGACCAACCGCCAGAACTTTTAATATGACGGTGCAAGATGCAGTTGCTTCAAAGGACGTAGTTTTCGATATTGTTCCGATCAACGATATAAATTCTTATGTGTTGTTTGATTCGAGAGCAAACTATTCTTTTGTTTCATATGAATTTGCTAAACAGTTAAATATACCTTTAGCGAATCTCGAAACTCCCATAAATATAGAAGTCGCTAATAAAGAAGTAATTCCTATAGAGCATGTCTATAGGAATTGTTGGGTCAAAATAAGGGAGCGTGAGTTAAGCGTAGACTTAATTCTAATTCAATTGGGAGAGTTCGACATAATTTTGGGAATGGGCTGGTTGTTCAACCATGGGGCAATGATAGATTGTTAAAAGAAATTAGTGAGCCTTAAACCTACAAAGCAGCCAAAGGTAGTATTTTATGGTAGTAAATCGTTAAGGCAGTCACGTTGTTTAATGATGATACAAGCAAAGAAGTTATTATAAAGAGGTTGTGAGGGATATCTAGCATACGTGGTGGATACCCAACAAGTTGGAACAGATATAAATTAGATTGCAGTAGTGAATGAGTTTGCGGATGTCTTCCCGAATGATCTACCAGGTGTTGACGCCGGGTTTTTCTCGTCTCTAGTCCTTTTCCTATTTTAGCCTTTTGGTTTAGAAGATTTTTGGAAAAGGTCGGCATTGATGTCGACGGGGTTTTGAAAGATCGTTCTTTTATGATGAGCCAATTAACCAGAGTCGCCAGTTGGTATATTTGAAATGGATGTACCAACTCATCCGGGTTTTCATTTTTTATAAATCGATGGCTCATATGTGACTCCGAATTAATTGGTCTGCGAACCGAGATTCATAGAGTTCGGGGGCTTGCTTAAGCGAGGGGAAGGTGTTAGGCACCCCCCGACTTCCGTGAAACACGGTTACCGCAATCTTGATGCTTTCCTATCCTTTAATTCATGAAGTGTGTATGTGTGCGCGTGTATGTGTGCGTGTGCCTATATGAATGTTGTGGTGAGTTTGTATGAAAGAATCATTTGGATTTTTTAGGGAAAGTCGTGCTTCAATTTGAGAACGCTTCAGAATGTCTTTTCGGTTTATACGAGAAAGCTTTATGAGAAAGGTTTGATTTTAATTGTCAAAAACTATGAGATTTTCATTAGGTGTCGTTTTGGCAAATCAAGAGTTTTTAAACCTTCGTCAAAATAGGAATCGAGATCTATACATTGCCTTGTGAATGTAATGATGGGCAATTTCTAGGGTCTCTTTAACCCTATGCACAACGGTTTAATAAAACGTCATTTATAAAATCATTTTGTGTGATGTTTTGGAAAACGATTTTTCTTTGCCTTCTCATTAAAGAGGAATCAACATTCATTTGCACTTTCAATTTTAACGCCTCGTGATGCTAATAACCTAATTTGATTGATTTTATGAAAATCTCATCATTTAACTTTGAAATCAATTTCGTGTCATAGATCAAATCAAGCATTAAAATGCGTTGGAGTTATTCATGGGCATGTAAGCCATCAGAATAACCCCAAACGCCCACAAGCACATGTTTCACTATTTCGGGGGCCTTAAACCCGATTTCAACTTGGTATCGTTTTAAGGCCCGACGATTACAATTTACAATAAAGGATTACATATACCAAAATTGTCCATCATCGGATTTGGACCACGGGGTCGCGTTCCTAGGCTCACATCCACAATTTATACACATCCATGAAATGGATACTACAAAAATTAAACAAGCTAAAATCGCCAAACGGATATCATCGGGCCATTAGGAAGAATTTCGTTCCATTTGGAACCATCCTAATGCTCCTCAATCCATGGATCCACAACAATACACAAGAAAACTACATTTCACATAACCCAATTGACAAAAAGATTAACAAAATGATATACAAAAATTGCTATAGAAATAGTCTTTTCATATTGCAAATATCACCAAAATATGTGTAGATTTGAATATATGAATAGAGTAGAAATTTCTTGGATATAATCTCACAAAAGAAATACAAATCCTCTCTTTTTTCTCTCTTTCTCTCTCCTTTCCCGAGTTATTTTTGCTGATGTTTTTCCCTTCTCCCCGAACTGCTCCTGTTACTGCTAGCTCCTTGATGAAATGAAGAAAGTGAGCTGAAATAAGCTGGCCTAGGGCAGCCGCAGATTGATCTGCGGCCTAGCCGCAGATTGATCTGCGGCTGGCTGGCCCACCCCCCATCGCACTCAGCTGGTTTCCTAGTTTCGAGTCCCGTGCGCACCACCATTATTTTAATCGTTTGGCCGCAGATCAATTCGCGACTCGGTGGGTTGATTTTCTCGAATTTTGTGCTATACCTCGATTCTCATGTCGTGACGTCGGTTTTCGCCGACAGGCTTATATTTTGCAGTCCGGGAATCACTGGGAGACGTGCCACATAATTCGGGCATGCTCATTTCGGACGACCCTGCTGTCACGTCGGTTTTGATTTGCAAATCGTTGCGGTGGCGTCGAGCGTTCGCACTTGTGCCCATTCCTTCGCTCCCGTAAGCCGGTTCAATTGACGATTTTGCCCTCCTGTCACGGTTAGTGTACGAAGCGCAAAATTTGGGTGTCTACAGCTGCCCCTCTTTATCATGTTTATGAAATGTTAAATGAAATGAACATGATAAAGAAGTAGACACACGATGCATGAATGACAGTGCATACATGATGCAACACATACAACTTATGATGCAACGCACGATGTAAGGCATGCAACACATACGTAAAGGTGTCAATGCATCAATCCCTGACCTGTCGTTCGTCTCGTAATCGCTGGGTCTCGCATCCGGTCGATTGTCCTGTGAGTGCCGGGTCTCGTATCCGGTCACCCCTCTCGTAATCACCTTATTCCATCCCATTGTCATCAAAGGAAGTTATTCTCCTGACTAGCTTTGAAGGGCATCCTTGGAGTTCGTCCTCGTACATCGTTCTTGGCAACCATCACTTTTGACCCTGATAGGCTAGGACCTTGACACCTAACCTGCATGGATCACGTACAGAATTATCATCTATTCAATGCATGTGACATAACATTTAAAATGTAAATTTGATGAAAAATGACCCTTGTACAGTCTTTTGATACGGTTCCACAGGTGTCACCGTTTGTCGGGGTTTGCTTGGATCTCAGCCCCTCCCAGGGGTCGTTGATTGTTTGGATACCAGCCCTTCCCAGGGGTTCGTTGATCGCCGGTTATCGTCGCCGGTCGATCGTCTCGTCGGGGCCGGGTTTCGTCGCCGGTCACCCATCTCGTAACCCCCGGTTATCGTCGCCGGTTGGTTATCTCGTCGGAGCCGGTTTTCGTCGCTGGTCACCCATCTCGTAACCCCCGGTTATCGTCGCCGGTTGGTTATCTCGTCGGAGCCGGTTTTCGTCGCCGGACATCCATCTCGTAATCGCCGGTTATCGTCGCCGGTCGATTGCCCTGTCGGGGCCGGGTATCGTCGCCGATCACCCATCTCGTAACTCCCGGTTATCGTCGCCGGTTGGTTATCTCGTCGGAGCCGATTTTCGTCGCCGGACATCCATCTCGTAATCGCCAGTTATCGTCGCCGGTCGATTGTCTTGTCGGGGCCGGGTATCGTCGCCGGTCACCCATCTCGTAACCCCCGGTTATCGTCGCCGGTTGGTTATCCTGTCGGAGCCGGTTTTCATCGCCGGACATCCATCTCGTAATCGCCGGTTTTCGTCGCCGGACGATTGTCTTGTCGGGGCCAGTTATCGTCGCCGGTCACCCATCTCGTAACCCCCGGTTATCGTCGCCGGTTGGTTATCCTGTCGGAGCCGGTTTTTGTCGCCGGACATCCATCTCGTAATCGCCGGTTTTCGTCGTCGGACGATTGTCTTGTCGGGGCCGGTTATCGTTGCCGGTCACCCATCTCGTAACCCCCGGTTATCGTCGCCGGTTGGTTATCCTGTCGGAGCCGGTTTTCGTCGCCGGACATCCATCTCGTAATCGCCAGTTTTCGTCGCCGGACGATTGTCTTGTCGGGGCCGGTTATCGTCGCCGGTCACCCATCTCGTAACCCCCGGTTATCGTCGCCGGTTGGTTATCCCGTCGGAGCCGGTTTTCGTCGCCGGTCACCCATCTCGTAACCCCCGGTTATCGTCGCCGGTTGGTTATCTCGTCGGAGCCGGTTTTCGTCGCCGGACATCCATCTCGTAATCGCCGGTTATCGTCGCCGGTCGATTGTCTCGTCGGAGCTGGTTTTCGTCGCCGGACACCCATCTCGTAACCCCCGGTTATCGTCGCCGGTTGGTTATCTTGGATCTCAGCCCTTCCCAGGGTTTGTTGTTTTTTGTCTTTTTTCTTTTTGTGGATATCAGCCCTTCCCAGGGTTGCTCACCATCTTGTTGTGGTTCGCGTGGATCTCAGCCCTTCCCAGGGTTTGTTATTTTTTGTCTTTCTTCTTTTTGTGGATATCATCCCTTCCCAGGGTTGCTCACCATCTTGTTGTGGTTCGCGTGGATCTCAGCCCTTCCCAGGGTTTGTTGGTTTTTGTCTTTCTTCTTTTTGTGGATATCAGCCCTTCCTAGGGTTGCTCACCATCTTGTTATGGTTCGCGTGGATCTCAACCCTTCCCAGGGTTTGTTGTTTTTTGTCTTTTTTCTTTTTGCGGATATCAGCCCTTCCCAGGGGTGCTCACCATCTTGTTATGGTTCGCGTGGATCTCAGCCCTTCCCAGGGTTTGTTATTTTTTGTCTTTTTTCTTTTTGCGGATATCAGCCCTTCCCAGGGGTGCTCACCATCTTGTTGTGGTTCGCGTGGATCTCAGCCCTTCCCAGGGTTTGTTGTTTTTTATCTTTTTTCTTTTTGTGGATATCAGCCCTTCCCAGGGGTGCTCACCATCTTGTTGTGGTTCGCGTGGATCTCCTCCCAGGTTCACTTCTTGTTTGGATACCAGCCCTTCCCAGGGATCACTGATTGTTTGGATACCAGCCCTTCCCAGGGGTCTTGATTTTTTTTTTTTTTTTTTTTTGAAATGGGATGTGTGATCGGCTTCATGTCCTGGATCACCCACCAACATCGTCCGTGTACCATGCCGCAAAAGCCAGCACAGTCTGATCATTCGTGAGGTTTGAAAGCGACGTGCTTGTACTTTCCCCTGAAGATCTTTATTTTGATCGTACCTGCATGCATGAGAAAGATGTTATGCATGATCTGGCAGATATGTTATGGACAGATGCATGTGCACAACATATGTTTAGATAGAAATGACCCCTGTTCAGTCAAATGATACGATTCGACCGTCGTCATTGTTTGCCAACGTTTGATTGGATTACGCCTCATCGGGAAGTGTAGTTCCTAGACTTCAACATTGGTTTGGTACTCTGCCTGTTCTTGGTCGTCTTCATTTCATCGAGTTGAGGCGGTCTGTTTCGCTCTCTGTGATGATCGACAACTGTGTTGGGCTCTTTGGTCTTTTGATCATGGCTGTTGGCCGCTATGTTGTTGTCCCGCATTATATCATCCCTGTATATGCTCATGCACGCGGATCATTTGGATGTCGAGGCAATGATAGTCAGGATTGGGGAGAAGCCCAATGACGAGAATTTCTGTGCAGCCTCAGCTTCCTTCCATTTCACGATTCTTAACTGCCCCATCCTTGGCGCGTGTTATTATCAAGAATTTCTATTGAAGACTCGCGAGGCTGACCGTGTTGAGTTATCCACAGCTCTGCTAGATCCTGCATATCAGATGACTAACAAATGCCAAAACTTGAAGGCTCGGGTCGTTAGTGTTAGTTCAACACAAAGATATTAAAATCTCGACAAAAATGCAGTTAAAGCACATGAAATTGAATATCTATTGATCGCACAATCTAGCAAGTTGTGAACCGTGAATGTACTAGATTGGAAAAATGTTTTTTTTATTTATTATTATTATTATTATTATTATTATTATTATTCAATCCCTCGCGAGTTGATGATTTTCCATTTGACGAGTTATGAAATCATAAGAACACCTTCAAGCATTCATGGTCATTGTACGTGAGTAAGGTCGAATTCAAAAGAACTACCTTCCCTCGTCAAAAGTATTTTGTCTCCATTCTCGACAACGTCCTTAGCAGGATTGACGTCATATGACAAATGTATTGTGCGATGCAGTACTCAGTAGGGGTTTCTCTTCTATGACTTCTCGTTTAAGGCCGAGAGTTTTCTTTTTATTAGCCCACTTCACTTGTCTCATTTTCTTAGGCTTTTCAAAGTTACCCATTTAACGAGTTTTGGACCAATGACTCCCGAACCAGACGGTTTTGGGGCATTAGGTGTACAGACACCCCTTCGGATTTATTTACTCGAGCAACAAAGGCCACGGTTCGAGACAAGCTGGTGGTCTGCCCCATTCATTCTCTGCTTGACCTTGCGCAAGATTCGTTTTCTTAGGCTTGAGTTACCCATGTAGCGAGTGTTAGGCCGGTGACTCCCAACCCAGACGGCTTTAGGGCACCAGATGCAGAGACACCCCTTAGGCTTAATTACTCGAGTAGCCCATGCCACGATTCGAATTTGCTCGGGTCTCCTCTACTGTAATGCTCGTTTTCTTAGGCTTTGAGTTACCCATGTAACGAGTGTTGGGCCAGCGACTCCCAAACCAGATGGCTTTAGGGCACCAGGTGTAGAGACACCCCTCGGGCTTAATTACTCGAATAACCCATGCCACGATTCGAGACATTAGCTTGATAATCATATATCGTCTGACTTCTTGATATTTGCTTGATAATTATTGACTGTCTGACTACGTGTTAATTGCCATCAACATCGTCATAGTTTTATACCCCACAACTGAAAGTTTGTGCAAATGCAAAGTGAAGGTTGTCACATGAGGTCGATTCTGTCGCAAACGTTGCTTTGAATTAAGGCTTTGTACCCGATCAAAAGGTTGAATAGCCTTCTTCGTCTAATCATACTCACGATCGTGCTCCACGGTTGCTTGTTAGAATTAATCCGATTCCTATCAAGCCAAATAAAACCCCCTTTCACGCGGATCATCGTATCCCGGGAAAACTATGCTTGACAAATGCCAGATGATCGTACCGTTGAATATTGAAATGACATGAGGTAGCATTTGATGATGATGGTGCATGTTGATGGGATTGTTGCATGGGTGCCAATCTGCACGTCATCATCTCCTAGGTAGTTGACAAATGCCCCAGTGTTAAGTTGCTTTTCTTGTGATCTCCCTTGTACTGGTCGCATCGGTGTCTCGCTGGGCTGACAAAAGATCCGGCTCTTTGACTTGTTGAAAGGTTTGGGGGATTTTTGATTTTTGAGACCTTTTTTTTTCTTTTTTTTTTCTTTTTTCTTTTTTTTTACTCCGGGTTCTTTGTGATCGTTAGGGGTTCTGATGCTTGATGGCGATGGTTTGGTCTAAATCGGGTTTGGATTTATCTTCGACCTATCCTTTGATCTCGCCAGGCGTATTGTCGAGATCTGTCTTGCCCTGCTCAATCCCCATCAGATCGAAATCTAGCTCTATACCAAAATCGTGATCCTCCTTCAAATTTGGCCTATCGCTTGCCAGGCTAGGATGCCTCAAATCGGGGTACTCAGAATTTTAAAACCCTTTGATCTTCTACTGGCCGGGATTCACTGCTATCATCCTGGATTTACCTCTTCTTGGATATCACCTGCTGCACGGTCCAACTGGTCGCGGTGAGGTCAAGCAATGGAGCTCATTAGGAGGCGCATGGATCGCATTGGCATGGATCTGGCATTGATGGCATTTCTTGACATGAGTATCGCAGTCAGTTTTCGTGGTTAGCCAGTAGTGACCCGTTCACATGATTTTTTTTGCCAAAAATGTTCCGCTCATATGGGCTCCGCACACATCGCCATGTACTTCGTTCATTAATCAGTGGGCTTCTTCGGCTTCCAGATATCCCAGCAGTCCCGTAGCTAGGTCCCATTTATGCAAATCGTCTCCGCTTAGGAAGAATTTCACTGCCCATCTTTGGATTCTCTTTTCTCGGTCAGATCTGCATTTTCGGGAGAGGAGCTGCCTTGGAGGAACTCTTTAATGTTTTGATACCAAGCCCATTTAGGAGGGGCGACACTATGGGAGATCTCTCCGATCTGATCCTCATAGGCCGGACAACTCTGTACCGCAATTCCCAAGGCTAATCTCAGTCCTATGATGCATCCCTCGCATTCGACCGTATTGTTGGAGTGGCAGAACTGTAATTTCATGGCTACCGGCTTCCGTCATTTGGATGGATGCCGTATGGACTTTACGGCCTCTCAGTTGGGCCCTAGGGGCAATCTCACAAAACAAACAAGGTCGTAGTGTAGTACGGTGCCAGATACAAGTTGGCAGATGCATGCCAACACTAATGTATGATTATCATTTTTTTTATGGTCGAATATGCCCCTACTCCGGGTTCTTTGTGATCGTTATGCCACGCCTTCACGGTTCTCTTAATCTTATCCTGCAAAACAAGGTCAGTGTTTGATGACAGGATAGTATTTAGAAGTTTTTAGAAAACCTTGGTACGTGGTATGGATGGCCTTCCTGCAAAACCATGTCAGTATTCTCTTTATATGTGCAGGTGATGTAATCACATGATACAGGACATATTTATTACGATGATGATGGTATGACAGTTGTATGTCATTTACATGACATTTATTTATTTGACTGAACGATAAAAGAGCATGAAGAAGCTTCCCTTTCGTTAGGTTTATCAGAGGCTGACCTACCCTAGGGTTACTCTCGCGGGCTTTTTGGCATGAAGGTCCCCAAATCTTCGCAATCTACTCGTCTGAGTCCTTTCGATTGGAGCGGATTTGGGTGGTGCGTTTCCTGAGCCATCTCCAGGGAGCAGCCCCTTCGAGTCCAGTAATAAGCAACCGACAGGTTCGCCTCAGGAGGAGGTACTCTCTCAACATACATTCACATTCATCGTCCTCACCGCATGCAAATGATTTCTTTAAAGTAAAGCCATTTCCATTCAATCAATCATTCATTGGACAAAAGCACACATTCACACAACAATAAGTAAAACAAGTCAAAATATCGCACATACATACACATTTATGAATTTTTAAAGGGTAGGATAGCAACAAGATTTGAACGCGGCTTAAGCCCTCTAATATCCCCAGCAGAGTCGCCAGCTGTCGACGCCGGGTTTTTCTCGTCTCTAGTCCTTTTCCTATTTTAGCCTTTTGGTTTAGAAGATTTTTGGAAAAGGTCGGCATTGATGTCGACGGGGTTTTGAAAGATCGTTCTTTTATGATGAGCCAATTAACCAGAGTCGCCAGTTGGTATATTTGAAATGGATGTACCAACTCATCCGGGTTTTCATTTTTTATAAATCGATGGCTCATATGTGACTCCGAATTAATTGGTCTGCGAACCGAGATTCATAGAGTTCGGGGGCTTGCTTAAGCGAGGGGAAGGTGTTAGGCACCCCCCGACTTCCGTGAAACACGGTTACCGCAATCTTGATGCTTTCCTATCCTTTAATTCATGAAGTGTGTATGTACGCGCGCGTGTGTGTGTGTGCCTATGTGAATGTTGTGGTGAGTTTGTATGAAAGAATCATTTGGATTTTTTAGGGAAAGTCGTGCTTCAATTTGAGAACGCTTCAGAATGTCTTTTCGGTTTATACGAGAAAGCTTTATGAGAAAGGTTTGATTTTAATTATCAAAAACTATGAAATTTTCATTAGGTGTCGTTTTGGCAAATCAAGAGTTTTTAAACCTTCGTCAAAATAGGAATCGAGATCTATACATTGCCTTGTGAATGTAATGATGGGCAATTTCTAGGGTCTCTTTAACCCTATGCACAACGGTTTAATAAAACGTCATTTATAAAATCATTTTGTGTGATGTTTTGGAAAACGATTTTTCTTTGCCTTCTCGTTAAAGAGGAATCAACATTCATTTGCACTTTCAATTTTAACGCCTCGTGATGCTAATAACCTAATTTGATTGATTTTATGAAAATCTCATCATTTAACTTTGAAATCAATTTCGTGTCATAGATCAAATCAAGCATTAAAATGCGTTGGAGTTATTCATGGGCATGTAAGCCATCAGAATAACCCCAAACGCCCACAAGCACATGTTTCACTATTTCGGGGGCCTTAAACCCGATTTCAACTTGGTATCGTTTTAAGGCCCGACGATTACAATTTACAATAAAGGATTACATATACCAAAATTGTCCATCATCGGATTTGGACCACGGGGTCGCGTTCCTAGGCTCACATCCACAATTTATACACATCCATGAAATGGATACTACAAAAATTAAACAAGCTAAAATCGCCAAACGGATATCATCGGGCCATTAGGAAGAATTTCGTTCCATTTGGAACCATCCTAATACTCCTCAATCCATGGATCCACAACAATACACAAGAAAACTACATTTCACATAACCCAATTGACAAAAAGATTAACAAAATGATATACAAAAATTGCTATAGAAATAGTCTTTTCATATTGCAAATATCACCAAAATATGTGTAGATTTGAATATATGAATAGAGTAGAAATTTCTTGGATATAATCTCACAAAAGAAATACAAATCCTCTCTTTTTTCTCTCTTTCTCTCTCCTTTCCCGAGCTATTTTTGCTGCTGTTTTTCCCTTCTCCCCGAACTGCTCCTGTTGCTGCTAGCTCCTTGATGAAATGAAGAAACTGAGCTGAAATAAGCTGGCCTAGGGCAGCCGCAGATTGATCTGCGGCCTAGCCGCAGATTGATCTGCGGCTGGCTGGCCCACCCCCCATCGCACTCAGCTGGTTTCCTAGTTTCGAGTCCCGTGCGCACCACCATTATTTTAATCGTTTGGCCGCAGATCAATCCGCGGCTGGGTGGGTTGATTTTCTCGAATTTCGTGCTATACCTCAATTCTCATGTCGTGACGTCGGTTTTCGCTGACAGGCTTGTATTTTGCAGTCCGGGAATCACTGGGAGACGTGCCACATCATTCGGGCATGCTCATTTCGGACGACCCTGCTGTCACGTCGGTTTTGATTTGCAAATCGTTGCGGTGGCGTCGAGCGTTCGCAGTTGTGCCCATTCCTTCGCTCCCGTAAGCCGGTTCAATTGACGATTTTGCCCTCCTGTCACGGTTAGTGTACGAAGCGCAAAATTTGGGTGTCTACACCAGGTTTATCGCCAAACAGAGAAATTAAGTTTGTTATTGATATAGTGCCTGGTACGTCACCAATTTAGAAAGCACCATACATGATGGCCCTGGTGGAGATGAAAGAATTAATGATACAACTGCAAGAGTTGCTAGACAATAAGTATATTCGACCGAGTACATCTCCATAGGGAGCGGCAGTATTATTTGTGGAAAAGAAAGATGGATCGTTGAGACTTTGTATCGACTATAGGGAGTTGAACAAAGTAACGATTAAGAATAAGTTTTCGTTACCCAGGATCGATGATCTTTTTGATCAGTTGAAAGGGGCAAGATATTTTTCCAAGATAGACTTGAGAAGTGGTTATCACCAGCAGAAGGTAAGAGAAAAAGATATTTCGAAGACAGCATTTAGGACTCGTTATGGTCATTATGAGTTTCTAGTAATGTCATTTGGTTTGACAAATGCGCCAACCGCATTTATAGATATGATGAATAGAGTATTCATGCAATATTTGGATAAGTTTGTGGCAGTATTCATAGATGATATCCTGGTCTATTCTAAGACGCAGGAAAATCATGTTGAACATTTGAGAATCCTGTTAGAATCACTAAGAAGAGAAAAGTTATATGCAAAATTCACTAAATGTGAATTCTGGTTAGAAAAAGTTCAATTTTTGGGACATGTGATCGACAAAGATGGTATATCCGTGGATCCAGCAAAAGTAGAGGCAGTAATGAATTAGGAACAACCGAAAATGCCAACTAAAGTGCATAGTTTCTTAGGGTTAGCGGGTTACTATCGGAGATTTATTCAAGACGTTTTGAAAATAGCTACCCCGTTAAATAATTTGACAAGAAAAACTGTGAAATTTGGTCAGAGAAATGTGAATAGAGTTTTCAGGAACTCAAGAAAAGATTAAGTGAAGCGCCAATATTGTCTTTACCAAATGAGACCTGAAATTTTGTAATGTATAGTGACACATCGTATAGAGGACTGAGTTGCGTACTTATGCAACATGGGAAGGTCATTGCATACGCGTCGCGACAGTTGAAAGATTATGAGAAGGGATATCCTACTCATGATCTGGAATTGGCAGCAGTAGTTTTTGCCTTAAAAATTTGGAGGCATTATCTGTATGGAGAGAAATGTGAGATCTATACAGATTATAAAAGTCTGAAATATATCTTCACATAAAAAGAATTGAACATGAGACAAAGAAGGAGGTTAGAGTTAATCAAGGATTACGATTGTGAAATCCTTTATCACCTAGGAAAAGCAAATGTTGTGGCCAATGCCTTAAGTAGAAAGGATCAGGAGAAGTTGATGATATTGATAGCTCAAGACGAGTTAGTAATAACAATGGAAATAATGGAATTAGAAGTGAAGTTTTCGCAAGTGTCGGAAGGATAACTATACCTAATGGAGACTTATCCAACGTTGTTGGATAAGGTCAAGGAAGCACAACTCAAAGATAAGGAGTGTGAGAAGCTAAGAGGGATGATTTTCGAAGGAAAATGAAGTAAATTTCAACTCGATAATAATGGAATAATCAGATTTGAAGGAAGAATTTTGGTTCCATTAATGCCAGAACTGAAAGAAGAAATCTTGTAAGAAGCACATTGTTCGAGGTACATGATTCATCCTGAAAGTACAATGATATATCAAGACCTCCGACAACATTTTTGGTGGCCAAACATGAAAAAAGAAGTCACAGAATACGTCAGTAGATGTTTGACCTGTCAAAGAGTTAAGGCTGAACATCAAAAACTAAGTGGGTTACTCCAACATTTAGAAATTCCTAAATGGAAATGGGAGCATATCACAATGGACTTTGTGGTAGGACTTCCAAGTACATAGAAAGGATTCAATGCTATCTGTGTTATAGTTGATCGATTAACAAAATCGACACACTTTTTGCTAATCAAGATTAGGTATAGCCTAGATCAGTTAGCTAAACTCTATATCAAGGAAGTAATTTCCCGACATGGATTACCAATTTCGATTATGTCAGACCGAGATTCGAGGTTCACATCGAATTTTTGGCGAAGCTTACAAGAGCACATGGGAGCGGAGTTGAGGTTGAGTACAGCTTACCATCCTCAAACAGATGGGCAGAGTGAAAGAACAATATAGGCTTTAGAGGATATGCTAAGAGCCTGTGTTATGGACTTCAAGGGAAGTTGGGACGATGGGAGCTGTCGTTTTACACTCCAAAATTAATACCTTGCTAACACTCTACTAACACAAAACTTAGTATAACGGTAAGGAAGGATCGATCCCACAGAGAAGTGAATTAATCTTTTATCTACTATAATATTTTTAATGATGAGGGGGGTTTTAAGTTTAATTAACTAATCTAACAAAAGTAGTTAAGAGTAATCAATAAATAGAAAGCATCAGTTCTTCGGTTCAGTATCACCTTATCACAATTATGTCAAAGTCAAACTTAATAATATTTACCCTTCAATGAGATTAATAACCCTAGATAACCGCAATCGCTAATTATCCGAAATTCTCCTTACGTATAAATCTAATGTGACAATCGCCTTAAGAGACCCTAACTATCATATAACCTAGAACTATCAGTCTAGATTTAATATAACAGCAGCATGAAAAATTAGAGAATTAGATTATTCCAAGCAACAATTACATAATCAGGAATTATTTAACTTGTCTTCTAATAATCTTAATAATACTTAAAAGCTTGTCCACAATCAAATTCTATTAATTGCTACCCATGATTAGATATAATATCGTTTGCTTAATACTATATCTTAATCTAGTAGATGATATTAATCAAATTAATTCAATTGGCCAAATCAAATCGAAATATTAAATAGCATATAATCAGTTACAACAACTTATCAGAATAAATCTCATGCAAGAAGGAATAAATAAATAAAACCTGATTAAACCATTAATTATGAAAAAGGTTCAACATCCCTTAGAACTGAAAGTAAGAGTTTAGCCTGACATGCCTTCAATCTTCTCCAATTAGGGTTACAATTGTAGTTGTCAAGATCCCCCAATATTTAACTAATAATATCTATTTATATTCCTAATTAAGGTATTATCCTAAGTCTCCTAGAAATAAAAATCCAATTTAGAGTAGAAATCCTCATAATTCCCAAAAAGTCAACGTGGTCAAATCTGGTCAACATCGACCATCCTCGCCTGGGCGCCAATTATGCCTAACTTTTCTCGTCAGGGCGAACTCCCGCCGGGGCGAAGAATTTGTACTGAGTTTCTCGCTGGCGAGAAACTCCAGAGAGGTCTGGGCCGGGTCGGATCCAGCGCGCGCTGGGGCGAACACGGGCAGAGCCTTTCCTGCCGGGGCGAGAGATCCTAGGCCAAAATCCCCGCCAGGGCGAGAAACTCGAATTTTCCAATTTTTCATCTTTTTCTCATTTTAGCTCCGATTTTCCATCTTTCTCCACTTTTGACTCTGAATCCTCCCGAAATCAATAAACAACCTAATAAGTGCATTTACACAATAAAACATGCGATAAACTAAATATAAAGGAATACAAATAAATGAATATCATGCACTTATCAAATTTTCCCACACTTAGTCTTTACACGTCCTTGTGTAAACTAAAATAAAAGTTATATTGAAATCATTTGAATTCTATTCAACCAAACTCCCAAAGGTTCAAATTCAATTAGCATCCATGAACACTAACACCAATCAACATAAATTTGTTCAATACTTTATCAATCAACTCATAACAATAATCTCAACATCCCTAAATCAAATTGAAATCACATAAGCATCTCCTATGATTAGCACAAATACTCAACTTAGTTTATATGGAACAAGAACCATGCACACTGATTCAAACCCATAACATGTTTTTTTTTTCTGCCATTCATTTTTTCTTCATTCAGGTGAATGCATTTTATACTCCATTTCACCTTTCTCATTCTTTTCTTAAGTGAGTGCATTTTATGCTCCATCTCACTTTTCTTCTCACCAACGAGTGCGTTTTACGCTCCATCTCGTTGCATGTATTTATGGATAAGTGCGTTTTACGCTCCATCTCAACCCACCACATGTTTTCCTTTTGAGACAAAATATTTTTTTCAGCTTTTTTTTCAATTCTTTTTTAAATTTCCAATTTTTTTTCATGGTCCTACAAACAAGATAAGCAGTTAAACAGTTCTAAATCATGAAATCAACGCACAAAGTCAACTCCACAAATAACTCAGTCAAGTAAACATGTATCTCATATTCAAATACTCATGCAATACCAACTCAAACTAAGTCAGTTAATTATGGGTCCTAACTCAGTTACCATCATTTATCAATTAATTCAGCATTAAACAAATTCTATCAATGGCATCAATTCTCATTCTAAAACCAAAAACCTTTGAAAACTTAGCCAAACAGATCAAAAATTTTAGGCAAAAGACAAATATTTCCATTTAACCTATTAAAGTATAAATAAACTAACCTATTCTACCCTAAACCTCTCCCCCATACTCAAACCTTACATTGTCCCCAATGTAAGACAATCATGCAAAAGACGAGAGAAATAACTAAAAAGCAAATAAATAAGTAAAAAGGGATAGAAAAGCAAATCTGATATCTTGGGTTGCCTCCCAAGTAGCGCATTTGGTTAACGTCGTTAGCCCGACATCGAGTCTCCTCAATCAATCATAGATCGGATCCACTAGATCTACCATTTCCACATTCTCCATCGAAAATCCTTCACGGAATGGTTTCAACCTATGTTCATTGACCTTGAATACTTTCCCTATCTTTGGATTCTGTATATCTATAGCACCATGAGAAAACACATTAGTAATAACAAATGGACCTTCCCAACGAGAGCGCAACTTACCTGTAAATAACTTCAGCCTCGAATTGAATAGGAGAACTTTTTGTCCAACGGTGAAATTTTTCCTTAAAATCTGCGTGTCATGGAAAGCCTTTGTCTTATTCTTGTAGAGTCTAGAACTCTCATATGCTTCATTCCTCATCTCTTCTAGTTCTTGTAGATGGAACTTCCTATGCATCCCCGCTTCATCCAAACTCATATTACATTGTTTAATCGCCCAAAAATCTCTGTGTTCTAACTCCACGGGTAGATAACATGGTTTCCCAAAAATCAGCCTATATGGAGACATACCAATGGGAGTTTTGTACGCAGTTCTATATGCCCATAATGCATCCTCTAACCGCAGACTCCAATCTTTTCTGCTTGGCTTGACGACTTTCTCCAATATGGATTTCACTTCACGGTTATATACTTCAGCTTGACCATTACTTTGCGGATGATAAGATGTAGAAATCTTATGCAAAACATTGTATTTCCTGAAAAGTGCTGCTACCATCCTGTTGCAAAAGTGAGTTCCTCTATCGCTGATGATAGCTCTAGGAGTTCCAAATCTGACAAATATGTTAGTTTTGACAAAATTTGCAACAACTTTAAAATCATCAGTCCTGGTGGCTTTAGGTTCCACCTAGTTAGAAACATAGTCAACAGCCAAAAGAATGTAAATATTACCATGAAAAACAAGAAAAAGTCCTATAAAATCAATACCCCAAACATCAAAAATCTCAACAATTAAAATGGGGGTTTGTGGCATTTGATTTCTATGTGATATGTTACCTGTTCGTTGACAATTCTCGCATGATTTACAAAATAGATATGAGTCCTTAAAAATTGTTGGCCAATAAAAACCACTTTCTAAAACCTTATGAGCAGTCCGTTTTGGTCCAAAATGACCTCCACAAGCATAGGAATTGCAAAAAGTTAGAATAGACAATGTTTCAGCATTAGGCACACATCTACGGATTATCTGATCAGCACAAAATTTCCATAGATATGGATCATCCCAAACATAATGTCGAGCATCACTCCTAAGCTTATCCTTCTGGTTTTTAGAAAATTCATTGGGAATATATGCATTTGCTAAATACTTAACAATGTTAGCATACCAAGGCAATTCCTCTTGAATAAAAAAGAGATGCTCATCTGGAAAGGAATCATACAATGGTAGTGCCTCCTCATCTCTTACCAGTCTACTCAAGTGATATGCTACCAAGTTATCCGCTCCCTTCTTATCCTTGATTTTCAAGTCAAATTCCTGCAACAGCAGAATCCATTTGATAATCCTGGGTTTAGAGTCCTTCTTGGTTAACAAATACCTGAGAGCTTCATGGTCAGAATAAACTACAACTTTAATGCCAAGTAAATAAGATCGAAATTTATCTAAAGCAAAAACAACTGATAAAAGTTCTTTTTCTGTTGTCGAATAGTTAATCTGAGCTGCATTCAATGTTTTAGAGGCATAGTAGATGGCATGGACAACTTTGTCAGCTCTTTGGCCCAAAACAGTTCCGACTGCATAATTGTTGGCATCACACATTAATTCAAAGGGAAGACTCCAATTTGGCGGTTGAATCACAGATGCGGAGGTCAATAAGCTCTTTAACTTGTCAAATGCCTCCTTACATGCTTCATCGAACTAGAATTCCACATCTTTTTGCAGCAACTTACATAATGGCAGAGCTATTTTAGAGAAGTCTTTGATAAATCTCCGATAGAAACCTGTATGTCCAAGCAAAGAGCGAATCTCCTGCACACTAGCGGGGTAAGGCAAAGCAGACACAATATCTATCTTAGCTTTATGAACTTCTAACCCTTTAGCTGACACAACATGACCAAACACTATACCCTGTTCTACCATAAAATGACACTTTTACCAATTAAGAACAATGTTAGTTTCCAAGCATCTATCTAATACACGCATAAGATTATCCAAGCACAAATCCAAAGAATCACCATGTACTGTGAAATCATCCATAAAGACCTCGATGCAATTTTCTAAAAGATTAGAAAAAATGATTACCCTGCATCGCTGAAAAGTACCGGGTGCATTGTAAAGTCCAAATGACATCCTTTGGTATGCAAAAGTACTAAATGGACACGTGAATGTGGTCTTTTCCTGGTCTTCGAGCGCAATCACGATCTGATTATAACCTGAAAAACCATTTAGAAAGCAATAATAAGTATGTCCCGCTAATCTTTCTAGCATTTGATCAATAAAGGGAAAAGAAAAATGGTCTTTTCTAGTTACAACATTCACTTTCATGTAGTCAATACACACTCTCCATCCTGTTTGCATCCGTGTAGGCACCAACTCATTATTGTCATTCGTGATGATAATTATTCCAGACTTCTTCGGAACTACCGATATTGGACTCACCCATTGACTGTTGGAGATGGGGTTATGCCTGCATCAAGTAATTTAATCACCTCTTTCTTGACTACCTCCATCATGGGTGGATTTAATCTTCATTGTACTTCTCTCGTGGGCTTTGCTCCATTATCCAAAAGAATCTTATGCATGCACATTGCGGGGCATATACCTTTGATATCTGCTATCGTCCAACCAAACACTGTGACATGGTCCCTTAGGACTCTCAACAATTTCTCTTTCTGCACTTTGGTTAAATTACTAGGAATAATCACAGGTAAAGTTTCATTAGTCCCTAAATATGCATATTTTAAGTGAGCAGGTAAGGGTTTCAATTCTAAGATTGGAGCTTGCTCCACAGATGGTAACCGTTTTTATGAGAAACATGTAATAGAATTGATTGAACTGCATACTTATCTGTAAATTTTGGTAAAGAGTGCAATGTAACCACAACTTCCTTCAATTCCTGATTCTGGTCAAATTCTTCCTCTTTATCCATGTCCAAGTTATTAGTAATGGTCATCTCCAAGCTTTCCATGTGTTTTTATTCAACAGATCCATGTACTATAGAATCAATGATGTCAATGGCAAAAATATGATCAACATCACTAGGGTACCTCATGGCGTCATATATATTGAACTGAATTTTCTCTCCATCAAATTCCATGGTCAAGGTCCCATTGTGCACATCGATCATTGTCCTCGCTGTTTTCAAGAATGGCCTTCCTAACAAGATATGCAAGGGATTTGGAGATCTGTCATCTTCCATATCCACAATGTAAAAATTTGCAGGAAAAATTAATTGATTAACCTGTACTAAAACATCTTCAATTACCCCTCGAGGGTAAGTGTTAGTATGATCAGCAAGTTGAACGATAACACAAGTTTGTTTCAAAGGTCCTAGATTTAAAGAAGCAAATACAGATAATGACATAACATTTATTGACGCTCCTAGATCTAGCATGACTTTCTCAAATCTGGTATTACCTATTCTACATGGGATTGTAAACATTCCTGGATCTTTACATTTAGGGGGCATTTTTCTTTGAAGCATTGCTGACACATTCTCTCCTACAGAGATTTTTTCATCATCTTTCAATTTTCTTTTGTTAGTGCACAATTCTTTCAAAAACTTTGCATACCTGGGCACTTGTTTGATGGCCTCCAAAAGAGGAATATTTACTTTTACCTTCTTGAAGGTTTCCAAAATTTCCTTTTCTTTTTCCTTCTTCTTTGAAATCTTGTGTGTTCTAGGTGGGAATGGCAATGGTGGGGTCTTAACTGGAGTAGATGGGGTAACAGTTTCCCTCGGTGTCTCAGTCTCCTCTTTAACTTTGTCCTCTTCAATTTTTGTAGCCGCTTTGGGTACTTCCAACTCTTTTCCACTCCTTAGTGTAATCGCACTAGCATTTTCCCTTAGATTCACAACTGTTTGGGAGGACAACTTTCCTGAACCTTGAGAATCTAACCTCCCCACTGTGGTGGCAAGTTGACCTAACTGATTTCTCAAGTCTTGAACAAAATTTTGTGTTTCCTGCTGGAACTGCTGAGTCTGACTTATGAATGCCTTGAACATGTCTTCCAACGATGTTCCCGAATTTGCAGTAGCTGCATGTCTAGGTTGATATTGCTGTGGAGCTGGTTGAGAGCCTTGTGGGAATCCTTGTTGTCTAACCGGATACACGCTTTGCGCTGGTGGCCTATTTCCTCCATAACTAAGGTTAGGGTGATCCCTCCATCCTGGATTATAAATATTTGAATATGGGCCATACTTCTACTGAGGTTGTGCTTGATAGTTTCCCATCGCATTAGCTTGTTGTGCGGTTTCATCCTCTTACAATGTCGGACAAGAATCAGTACTGTAACCACCCATTAAACAAATCCCACACACTTTTGCTGCTGGTGCATTTCCTATAGCCATTTGTCTAACCATCGCAGTCAAATTAAAAATTTGTTGTTCAAGATTGCTCGTGGTCATCTCATTCACTCTTGCAGGTGCACGGTCATTCCTTGTCCCATACTGTTGAGAATTAGCAGCCATATTCGCAATTAGACCTTGCAGCCTCCGGTGTTTTATCTATTAGTGCTCCTCCACTTGCAACATCGATCATACTCCTATCCATTGGTGATAATCCCTCATAAAAGTACTGAATCAGGTGTTGATCGTCTATTTGATGGGGAGGACAACTGGAACACAATTTTTTAAATCTTTCCCAATACTCATATAATGTCTCTCCGTTGAACTGTCGAATGCCGCATATCTCCTTTCTGATGTTGGCAACTCTTGAAGCAGGGAAATACTTCTCCACAAACAACCTTTTCATGTCATTCCATGACTGTATTGACCCTGAAGAAAGATAGTACAACCAGTCCTTTGCTAGATCCCCTAATGAGAATGGAAATGCCCTTAGCTTGATTTGATCCGCAGTTATTCCTTGTGGTTTTATGGTAGAACACACCACATGGAATTCCTTCAAGTACTTGTACGGATCCTCACCTGTGAGACCACAAAAAGTAGGCAAAAGATGAATTAGTCCCGATTTAAGTTCAATAGCAGCAGTTAAGGTAGGATATTCAATGCATAAGGGTTGTTGATTAAGATTAGGAGTGGCTAATTCTTTGAGTGTTCTATTGTTATTTGGCACCACCATTTCTTCTTCCTCTAATTCGGTGGATGATTTATTAGATAGTAATTCAAGTGCTATGTTGAGTCTCGGTTATGGAACTTCGTCTGAATCTGCAGTGATGCCTCGAGTTTGACGAGTTTCTTTCCTTAGCCTACGTACAGTTTTCTCAATTTCTGGATCAAAATTCAAATCACCAGATTGAGAGGGATCGTGTCATAAACTACAATAATGAACAAAAATAAAATAAAATAAAATAAAATAAAGAATAAATAAAGATAAATAACACTTCCCCGGTAACGACGCCAAAATTTGGGAGCTGTCGTTTTACACTCCAAAATTAATACCTTGCTAACACTCTACTAACACAAAACTTAGTATAATGGTAAGCAAGGATCGATCCCACACAGAAGTGAATTAATTTTTTATCTACTCTAATATTTTTAATGATGAGGGGGTTTTGAGTTTAATTAACTAATCTAACAAAAGTAGTTAAGAGTAATCGATGAATAGAAAGCATCAGTTCTTCGGTTCAGTATCACCATATCACAATTATGTCAAAGTCAAGCTTAACAATATTTACCCTTCAATGAGATTAATAACCCTAGATAACCGCAATCGCTAATTATCCAAAATTCTCCTTACGTATAAATCTAATGTGACAAACGCCTCAAGAGACCCTAACTATCATATAACCTAGAACTATCGGTCTAGATTTAATATAATAGCAGCATGAAGAATTAGAGAATTAGATTATTCCAAGCAACAATTACACAACCAGGAATTATTTAACTTGCCTTCTAATAATCTTAATAATACTCAAAAGCTTGTCCACAATCAAATACTATTAATTGCTACCCATGATCAAATATAATATCGTTTGCTTAATATTATATCTTAATCTAGCAAATGATATTAATCAAATTAATTCAATTGGCCAAATCAAATCAAAAGATTAAATAGCATATAATCAATTAAAACAGATTATCAGAATAAATCTCATGCAAGAAGGAATAAATAAATAAAACTTGATTAAACCATTAATTATAAAAAAGGTTCAACATCCCTTAGAACTGAAAGTAAGAGTTTGGTCTGACAAGCCCTCAATCTTCTCCAATTAGGGTTACTGTGACAACCCGAAAACCCGATCTATCTTCAAACCCGAGTCCGGTGCCGTCAAGACATTACTTACTCAATATATTCTTACAACATCAGAGTAAATACTGAATTATTTCAATATAATTTAACCTTCTCCTAGGTACGAAGACCTTTACATAGCTACCTCGAATAATAACATTACAACATTAATATAATATTGTAACACGACATAAACAATCAACTAATTTAATTCTATTGTCTTCACATGTACTATCTCTTATCGATTTTCGATCTTTCTGATCTTTCTGCTGTAGCTGCAAAATTTTTAGAATTTACAAGGGTGAGCATTTAATTGCCCAACAAGTATAAGCAGTTGAATAAACATTAATCCTGAATAGAATAATATATCTGAAAACTTCAACAGTTGTACAATAATTGTGAAGCAGCTCAAGCAAATATAAGAATAAACTTTTTCTTTTACTTTAAACATCTTTTATGAATAAACATAATTCCGAACTCTTCATTAGTTCAATTATAACATTAATCTTCTTTAGCTCTGCACGTGAGTGCTACTTTGGATTTAGTAAGTTAAGTTCTTTTCGCGTTTCAACATTTTTGAAACAACATATTGACTAGTACTCAAAACTTTAATCTTTATCTCTGCTAACATTCACATCATTGCACGAGGTGCAATCCATAACTACATTTGATCATTGTTGCACAGGGTGCAACATATTTGAATATTTGCCAATGTATTTGCTTTGGCACAATTATCTTACCACAATTAAAAAATATTTACAAATTATCTTTTCAACAATACAATTCTAACTAGAATAACTCGTAATTCGAGTTAGGCCGAATCAAATGGCGACTAACTCATTTTTTTATAAATCATTTCACACAATAGGATAAATTTCAGGGCAAATGAAATTTCACAGTCAAACATATAATTTTTGCAGTTTAGAATAGCTTGAACACTTGTATAAATATTAAAATATTTGCATAAATTTAGAGTTTACACAATATACAACATTGTGTAATTTAAGAAACCTGTTGAATTATAATTTGAGTGAGGTTAGGAAACTTGCCTCTCGCGTCGTCTAAACTTTTAAGAAAGTATCTTGCCACTGAGTAGCCTACATATATACAGTGTCGGCTTACTTAGTTACTTTGTAGCACAATGACTATATTATTTGATACATATAGTTACATGCTAGTCTAATACCATAGTCTATTAAATAGTTACTGTCAACAAGCATCACATAGATCGAACTATAGTTATTGAGGTCATAACCATTAACTATCATGTATTTCACTTACTAACATTGTGCAATTATATAGATAGCATTTACTTACAATCATTGTTAACTATACATAGGCACACATCGCATATATAAAACTTGCATACATGTCAGAGTATGCTTATTATGTCTAGATATGTCATGATATAGCTTTTTAATCACCATGCACATTTATTAATATATTGAGTTATGTCAAGACATTTTCAAGGCTTAAATTTCACTTTTACAACATAGCTCAAAAACAAAAAATGTGATTTTTGAGGGTACTTTGTAGATTTTTATAATTTTCTACCATGCTCCATTAGCTATCCAATCTAGACAGAGATTTAGACCACACTACAAGGTATTTTATTCCTCCTTTGGTTATAGGAAAACCTACCTTTAAGGCATTAAAATTAGGGGCTCAAAGTGTACGGTTAGAGCTGCAGCAATTACTATAGTGCAACAGTTTTAATGAATTTCCAGCCCACTTTGGAGATTTTTATGAATTTTTGTAGTTGCCTTCTCAGTTTCAAATTTGTGCAGCCTTTTAGACCCTATAGCAAGGTATTTTATTCATAGGTTAGGTTCTCAAGAAAGCCATCTAAGCTTCTTGAAATTGGTGTCCAAACTAGGTTGTTCACCATAGTTTTTAGCATACTAACTTTGGTCAATTCTCGCCAATTTCATTTCTGGCCACTTGGGCTCATTCCAACACTTGAGTTATAACTAGTTAGGACTAGTTTTATCATTCACCTAACCTTGCTATGCATAGACATGGTTTTGACCTTTTAAACCTAGCATTTTCAAGCTTTTACATATTAATTTCTTATGTTCTTGTATGTATTAGTATTACAACACTTGGAATATCCTACTATACCTCTAACTCACTTGTCCAAGGTGTTAAAACTGATCTTTAAGCAAAATGGCAAAATCTCAAATTTTACACTTAGTACACTGCGAAAAAAAACTGCAGTTTGAGTGAATTAGCTAGCTAGTTTGGTGATTTGTTTAAATTTTTGGGTTACGTTCTTGGCTTAACCATTTAACCCAACACCTAGATCATACATCAAGGTATTTTAATCATGGTTTAGGTTTCTTATTTACATCAGTTAGACCTCTCAAAACAGGGGCTCAAACTGGACAGTTTAACACTTTTTCCACAAAAATTGATTTTGACATTTTTCTAATTTTTTCCAGTTTTGGCTACTTGGATATTCTAGGCATGTGTATTTTAAGTACTTAATGCTACTTTTACCATCACCACACTTTATTTAATCACCTTGCCAAATTTGACCTCTTAAAGCTCACTTTAAGCTTATAAGATAGACCATAACTTGATTTTCTTTTTAGCTTTGGTCTTGGCAACAATTGGGAATCATTACTAGCATGCATTAGCAACTTTATAAGTGATCATTACAGTCCTTAATGGTCGGGTATTAAGAACTTCCCAAAACAGTCGATTTTGGGGTTTAAAACATGATTTTCAACAAGTCTCACACTCAAAACATTTTAGACTTGGCTTAGCTAGCTTTTGTAGCTTTCTTAGGTTCTATTATAGCTATTGAGACATGTCTCTAAGGTTCAGATATTTCATCTCTTCTTCTAAGTGTTAGATGGCCTTATAGAGCTTACTTTATTTGGTTTTGAGATAAGAATTTGAGCTACACATATGCTAGGCCTTAAGTGAGTTAAGGAACACCTTTTAAATGATATATTTGGACAATGTAAGTACTCTTTACTGATTTATAACATCAGTAGCTAAAATTGGCCATAACAGCCCCTTATAGGCACAGTTTTGGCTACTAAATCCTAAACAGTCCACAATAGAACACATAGGGAATAAACAATCCTACAAACCTTAAATCACCATGAAAACTCATTACCACACTCTCTAGCATGTTTGAAAACTTAGCTCAATTTATTCATATCAAAACAGCCCTTACCTAGGCTTTACAAGCATGAATTAGCACCATTTCACCAAAATAGTCCCAAGCATTCAACTATATGCATTATCACAACATGAACCTATTATACATTGTATGTTCATGGTTTAAAACTCCTAGATGCAAGGCCTTTAGCTTTAGTTCAAAACAGCCCATAATAGGCTTTAAGATTTAAAACATGAGCTAGTAATACAACCAATCAAGTCATGACTTTGAAACTCAAATGCAGCTATGGACTGAGTTACATGGTACCATAGTAACACTTGTGAATCTTTTTGGGATTGCCAAAACAGATAACCACATTATCCCATTAAAACAGATAGCCACACTATCCCACATTATGTACAAAGGTTCCTAAAACAGTGGTTGAGTCTGGCCTATTCAAAACAGGTCCAGACTTGCCCTGTTCTAGGTTCTTTTCAAGCTGAAAACTCAATTAGGTTTTACTCATACAAGCCTCCATGCTTAGGTTCTTTAGACACCATGATATAGCACATGAATCACACTAGAAACAAGGCATAACAGTCATCATTGAGCTCACTAACTCAGTCAAAAAAATTAATTTGTTTTGTTCATAAACAAAGCAACCGTGGTTTGCAAGGGGTTCTAAAACATGTTACACTTAATTATAGAAGCATACTTGAAGCATTAACTTATTAAATAAGCAATTAAACATGATTCCAGACTTTATTTCATAACTAGCATGCTTTTATACTAGAACAGCCCTTACTTGGACATTTTATCAAACATGTGGGGTGCAGTCTATATATACACGTATAGTACATATCTTCTTAGCTCTTTGACCCAGCCTTATGGCTTAAAACAACAACCAAAACACCCTCCTTATATTATCAACATAGCCACAATAATAATCTATAACCAAGCACCATAAAATAACCAATTACTTTTATAACAGTTAATCGTAGCAACTAAAAATCAACATAACAGTCCATATAATTTCCAAGCTATCCGACCAATTACAACCCAATTTGCTATTAAAGATGAAGTCGAAAAGGATTGGAAAAAGTCTAAAGTCATTTACCTTGCTAGCTTAGTGATTGGTTTTGCTTTGTTGCTTGATAATTTCCTCCGTTCCAGACGGACCCTCTTTCTCTCCCTCACCGTGAATGTTATGGCTTTGAATACTCAGGAATTGGTGAAGCTAACTGATTTCAAGCAATGTGTTTGGCCTTATATGGCTGAGCAGAGCAGCTACTATTGCTTCTACTGCTGGCTCCCTATTCATCTTCATCATTGCTCTACCCAGCTATATTGCGGCTTCTATAATGGCTTCCTGACAGTTCACTCTTTAGCAGCCTATTTGCCCCCTCATATTGGCCCCTAACAGCTTCTGCCCAGCCCTTACTTTATCCCCTATTCAGTCATTCTAAACATTGTAGAAGTCAACTAACCTCCTGACTAACTGCTATCTTGCTAATTGAAACCCAACTCAGTTCCTTTCTAACCCCCCAATGTGGCTGCCGAATTGGGCTTAGAAAAGGGGCTGGTAATGGCTTTATTTTGGGCTCAATGTAATAATCCCATACACTTAAAGAAATTAAAAGTCTTGTAAGCAAACATGGAAAAATTTAATATGGCCCAATATTTAAATGTGGACTCATTACATATCCCTACACATGAATTTATCTACCATATTTAATTAGGCTAGCAAAATGGTTAGCAAATACTTTATTAAAATGATGGTCCCATGTATTTTAAATATCTCATGGTGATACACACCATTTTTCCTTATTTATCACTAAATAATACTTTTGAATGAAATTAATTATTATATATATATATAATATAATTATTTCATTGATCACATAGGTAGTTTCATTTCAAGAATGTTTCTCAATTAAGCAAAGTTGGCTTTCCTTTTTATTCTTGATATTTAAATATCATTATAATAAGGTATATTCATTCCCTTCCATTACCGTATCAAACTTGAGATACTTAATTAAATATTAAGTATTACATAACCAATCATATCACAAAAAAAAAATTTAATCCTCTTTTTACACATTTCTTTTATCAAACTAGGTTTTAATATTAATCATTATTTAATCTTTTAATATTTCCCTTAAAAGAAATATTGCTAATATTTAGCATATCACAGTTACAATTGTAGTTGTCAAGATCCCCCAATATTTGACTAATAATATCTATTTATATTCCTAAGGTATTATCCTAAGTCTCCTAGAAATAAAAATCTAATTCATAGTAGAAATCCTCAAAATTCCCAAAAAGTCAACGTTGGTCAAATCTGGTCAACATCGACCATCCTCGCCGGGGCGCCAATTATGCCTAAGTTTTCTCACTGGGGCGAATTCCCGCTGGGGCGAAGAATTTGTACTAAGTTTCTCGCCGGGGCGAGAAACTCCAGAGAGGTCTGGGTCAGGGCGGATTCAGCGTGCGCTGGGGCGAACACGGGCAGAGCCTTTCCCGCCGGGGTGAAAGATCCTAGGCCAAAATTCCCGCCGGGGCGAGAAACTCAAATTTCTCAATTTTTCGTCTTTTTCTCATTTTAGCTCCGATTTTTCTCATTTTAGCTCCGATTTTCCATCTTTTTCTCATATAAAGGAATAAAAATAAATGAATATCATGCACTTATCAAACGATCACTTACCTCTGGTAGAGTTTGCCTATAACAACAATTGCTATGCTAGTATAGGCATTCCGCCTTACGAAGCATTATATGGAAGAAAGTACATGACACCACTGTGCTGGGATGAAGTAGGAGAGTGTCGTTTGTTAGGACCAGAGTTGGTGCAGCAGACTGCAGAAATTGTAAAGTTAATACGTACACGACTCATAACGGCTCAAGATCGGTAGAAAAAGTATGCGGATCAGCATCAACAAAAGAAAGATTTTGAAGTCGGGTCGCACGTATTTTTGAAAGTATCTCCGTGGAAGGGGAAAATACGATTTGGAAAGAAAGGAAAGTTGACTCCTCGTTTCATAGGACCATTTGAGGTATTAAGAAGAATAGGAGAGGTAGCTTATGAATTAGCCTTACTCCATAGTTAGAACACGTTCATAATGTGTTTCACGTGTCGGTCTTGCGACCATACAAACCAGATTATAAACACATGATAGAATATGAACCTATCCAGTTTGAAAAAGATTTAACCTACGAAGAGGTTCCTGTTCAAATATTAGATAGGAAAGAGTAAGTTTTACGGAATAGGGTAATACCGTCAGTAAAGGTGTTATGGAGAAACCACAGTGTCGAGGACGCCACGTGGGAGTTAGAAGAGAAAATGAAAAGAAACTATCCTCATTTGTTTGACTAGTTTTGTTTTGCGATTTCGAGGACGAAATCTTTATAAGGGGGAATAATGTAACAATTCAACTTCCCAGATAATTATTAAAATAAAGATTTTTATCTATTTTAATAATTTATTATTGTATATATGAATGTGTGGGGTGTAATAGGTGTATGTATGTGATGTAGTGAATATATTAATATATATACTTACTGCATGTAATTAAATTTTTAGAAACAATTTAAAAAGGAAAAGGAAATAAATAAATAAATGTATACATTAAATAAGGTATATTAGAATAATTTATAATATTAAATTATTTTAATATAGTGAAAGTATTGCATTAAATAAATTTTTTTTATTTAATGTATGGCTTCCATTTTTATAGAAAAGATTTTTGTATAAAACATAAAATATACATTACGCGATAAGTACGAAGGGAATGTATTATATATTATGTATACTGCATATGTAATATATGTATTATACATTATATGAATCAGGTAACTAATATGATGTATGTATGTAATCTATATATATATAATATATGTATGCATATATTTAATAATAGTAACCTCCAAGCAAAGTCTGTAATGAAGCTGGAGCTGGAAAGTTATATCTATCAGTAGACTAGCAGCTCAACCAAACCTATAATGTGCTGAACAAGGATATTGAGTAATGAGCACGAAAAGAAAGTGAGCAACAAGAAATTCACTTCTATAAAATCACACCAAAACTTTCCAAGTACAGTTCTTGCTCAGATAATAAACTCTCAATATTCTACACTTTCTATTATAATCAAGTTACTGAGGAACTAAAGTTGGAAGTAGAGGAAGATTGAAGTAAGTGGATCAAGCTAAGCAAGAAGTTAGAGCAAGAGGTAATACATATCCCTTGCTATAAACTTATTAAGCTAAAGGGTTATGGGTTTTAGAATTGATAATAGAATTTGGTGTAAGTTAAGTTCTGTGTTATTTCTACATGAAATCTGGGTTTGTGTTTATTGAACAAGTTATGCAAACTGAAACCCAAGTTAATACCTCCTAGTTATATGTTCTTATGCCCAAATGAAAATTTATTATAAAACAATGGAAATTTAGGAAGTCATAGATTGTAATTCTATGTTTCTAGACAAGAAAATGAGTTCTATTCATGGTAAAACACAATTGAGGATGTATGCTACAATGAATAATAACTAAGAATCAAATTGGAAGACAAATTGCTGAAAATAGAGCCTAAATTGGAACTGTCTCGAAGTAGTGCGACCGCGCCACTTCCCAAGGCAAAACCAGCGCGGTCGCGCTGGTCCCCAAAAATGGAATTTGATTTCTTTTGTTTACTGAACTTCTGGGCATGGGGAATAAAGACCTATAAGCATGAATATATGTCTGATATAATGACCAAGTTAGTTATGCATGAAATAAATTGTTTTAGTTTGAATTAGAATGAGATTTCAAATGAAAACTAAAAGGTTTTGAAAAGTGAATCTAAGTTTAAGTTATAACTTTCAAAGTATTGTGTTGCATGTTATGTTGAATGTTGCAAAACCCCAATATGATACAGATGGGACAAAGTTAGAAGAAACCCAGATTTTTGCCTCAGATGGAGTAACGCGACCGCACCACTCCTAGGCATAAATGCAGCGCAGTCGCGCCGCACTGCAGAACTGTCAAGATGTTGTATATGCTACCTAAGTTATGATACATATATATTAGGATCTCATAAGCCTCATTATATGTCAATTGATATGTTTGTACTGTCTAAACATATAATGGCTATGTAGAGTTAAGATTTTCAAAAGTACTTCAAAAAGAAAGTGTTTCTTGAATTGAATTCGTGAAACTTTTAAATGAAAGTAAAAACATGTGATGCAATGGTTTGAATGTATGCCTATACATGTTTACTTGGTTTATACTACTGAGTATGTGTATGAATGTGTATTAGATATGAATAGCTAATGTATGTCTATACATGGATATATATAGGATTCGTGAAGTAAAGCTTAAGTTAAAACTTATTCGTAAACTACGAACAAGGCAAGTATCCTACCATGTGCATTTATATTATGCAATAGTTGCATGTAAACAGCAACCTGAATTGGGTTATTTCTAAGCAAATTTCTTAAACCTTTGCGTTTATTTTATGTAATAGGTCTTCATATGAGAAAAGCATGTTTTAAGCTCAGTTCAGATATACATTGAAAGATTATCAATAATTTGATAACAAAATGTGCAATTTAAAGATAGTTTAAGCCATTTGTTCCGGCTAGACAAAGTTATAGTATTTCATTACTTTTATATTAAGTCTTTAAAATATTATTAAGTAGATAGAGCTGTTCAATCATATTATTGTGATTTAAACTCCAGATTGAGAATGAACATCACATAATTGGGAAAATTTTATATTGCGCCAAAAGGCGGTGACGTTGAACGCAAATGTCGTTCCCGTAGATAGTATTGATCAATATAGGGCATAACGAGCTGATCACCCACCGTGCCCGTAAGCTAGACAGTTCACAGATGAATTTCTGATAGAACCTTTTCAGAACAATGAAAAAGAAAAATTCATGGTCTTTTGACCGTTCAACATTTAAAAGTTAGTATATTGTTTCAAAAATGAAATCAAGCCATGTTTCAGTTACTTTACAATCTTGTTCTATTGTCAAAGAATATTTTAAAGAAAACATTTATTTTTTGCGTATGTTATTATTAATTGTTATTACTTGCTGGGCAATTGAATGCTCATTCTTACTTTGAATATAAATGTTTTCAGCTAAGCAGGATCAAATAGAAGGTTCTAGAAAGGATAAAGGAAAGGGAAACGTTGTTGAATAGCTGAAGTGTTATGTAATAGATAGTTCTTATGTGTTGTAAATATTATAACTATCATGTAATAAAGAATTTAAAGGTCTTCGTACCTGGGATAGATACATCTGATATAATAATTACTGTTATTTAATATTAAGTATCTTGAATGAATGATATCGTGTAGCACCAAGTACGGGTTTTTAGTACTCGGATTTGAGGGCACCACACAATCGATTATCTAAGTCTGTTTGTAGTCCACTATTAAGCTTGTTTTCTATCCTTATGCTTAGGCGTACTTTTAATCTTTTATTCATTTAACATGCACGTTTAAGGTGATTTAACAAGGTTTACTCCTTCATATCCACCTTATACTTCAAGATCCACCATGATCTTCACTTATCAACAACCACCAACAACTACCAATCTCAAAGAAAAAAAAATTAAAAAGATAAAGAGTTAAGGTTCTAGGTTTACCTTTTGATGATCTTCTTCTTCTTTTTAAGCTTCAATGGATGTAGATGATCCTTAAACTACTTCTTCTCTCTCTCTAATCCAACCACTCTCCCTCTCTTTCTCACTTGTTCTCTTAAGCTTTCTCTCTTCTTCTTGCTCTTTTTTTCTTTCCTTTCTTTCTTCTCTCTACTCTCTTCTCTCTCTTCTTTTTCTCTTGGAATGAGTAAGGAAAATGACTAAGTGTAGAATTGACCTAGCTAATTTTTCCCACCAACTAACCTAACCATCCTTAGGTTAGGTCAACGTTAGAATGTCACATTCAACGTTAGGGGACCTAATGATTGCTTAAGGCCATGTTTGGTTAAAATAAAATGAATGGAGGGGACAACAATATAAGCTTGATCTATTTGGATAAAAACTTATCATAAATGGAAGGTGAGTCACCACGTTGTCCCCTCATCTTCAAGTGGCCAGATTTCATGCTCCCTCCTTGTCCCTTTTCTTGATTCATTTAACCACATGTCAATTAATTAGCATGTGACACCTAGCTCTAAAGACTTTGACTCCAAGTCTTTAGGGTTTAACCCTTGGCTCCAACACTAGCCAAGCTTAGCAACCCTAGGTTCAACCATGGAAAACTCTTCGCTCAACCCTAGCCAAGTCATCCAAAACCTAGGCTCAGCTCAGTTATTTTTTCAAACTAAATTTTGAGTTCTAGTTTCTTTTCAGTTAACTTTTATAACTTATTTAGTTAGCAAAAAGTCTATTTTGCCCTTTCATATAATCGATTAGGGTTTACTTCTTGAACTTAGTGAGTTACCCGATTTCTTTCTAGATAGATTTTTTTCTAACTCATTCAACATGTGAAAATCGCGAAATTTCTTTCATCGATTTTATTGGAGATTACGTCTCTCGTCCTCAAATAAACGTTATCCAGTGATTCAAAACTTCAAAAAATGAAAAGGACGTTTTTCAGCGTGAATAGTATTTTTGCGTCTTTTTTTTGGAATTTTTTTATTTTCGTCTACGAAACCCCAATTCGTAGATTCTAACACGTAAATACAATCTAGGTCATAATAGGACCTTCAAACACATACAACACATTTACACATCATAATATTCATAAAAATTATTTTATTAGATATTTACATCAAAAACCTAATTACAAGGCTATCCGATTTCTCGCGTCGTCATATTCTTCCCTCCTTATAAGGATTCCGTCCCCGGAATCACTATTACAAAATTACAACAAAAAAGATAAGGATAAACATAATTCATTATCTTTTTCTTCCTTAAGTTCCCATGCAGCTTCTTTGGCAATGTGGTTACTCCATACTACCTTCCCAGAAGGCATTATCTTACGTCTTCAAAAACTTGGCTAATGTTAATTTACTAGCGCTCCTTCCCTGACTACTAATTTCTTCATCTGCCCCTTTCTTCGGACAATTTTTCACTTGATGATCTAACGATCTACAAGCATAACACTCGTTTTGCTTTGAATTGGGGCAATTAGGAGAGATGTGTCCCTCTTGTCCATAATTGTAGCACACCCTCTTAGCTTTCCTACACACTCCTGTATGATTCTTCCCACAGTTTTCACTCTTGAACCCTTTTTTTTGGGTCCTCTTGTTTATCTTTTGAATGATTGTTATTCCATTTCCTCTTTTGACTTCCCTCAGCTTTACCTCATTCGTCGTCTTTCTTGCTCTGTCCCTCCTGACTGAATTGGCTTAACACCTTGCTTCCTCCCTCTGCTATTATAGCTTTTTCTAGGATCGTCCCGAACAATTCACCCTGCAACACCGATAGTTTATCGTAGAGCGAGGGGTTCAACCCTTTCTCAAACCTACGCATCTTCCTTTCCTTAGTGTCCACTTGATGTGGAGCAAACCTCGTTAGTTCGTTGAACTTGGCAGCATATTGGGGTACCGACATGTCCCATTGTTTCAACTCCAGAAATTGCACCTCCAGTCGGCTCTACATACTCTTGGAAAAGTAGTTCTCGAAGAATAACTCCTTAAACTTTTCCCAGGCGACCACTCCCTCTCCAGCCCTGTTCTGGTTTGCCTCCCACCAGAAGTTGGCTTCTCACTTTAACATGTAGGTAGCAAAAATTATCTTTTGTCCTCTCTGACTTTGGCGATTATAAACGCATTTTCTATCTCCCTAATCCATGATTAAGCCTCTATAGGCTCAGTGGTTCCCTTAAATTTAGGTGGTCCCATGCTCTTAAAATCCTTAAAACTGGCTACTTACACAGCTGGAGGATTTACATTTACTTTGGCGGGGCTTTTACCTAAAGCCCCTACTAGAAGTTCTATAAATTGTTGCATAGGGTTTGCTTGATCTCTATTCTCGTTATCTGCCTCTTCTTGGTTGCTTTGACCTCTTCTTGGCAGCATTATTCTGTTTAATAAAAATATATTATCTTTTCATCCTTCATATAAATCATTCATTAATAATTTTAAAAATCTACTCATCACATAACACATAATAATACATATATTTATATTAATATGTATCTAGAAGTACACCGTACTTTACATTTTATAGCTTTCTGCTATTTCATACTTCTCTCCATTACCTCAATAAGTCCTATAACTCTCGGATTTAACCTTTCTTCTTACACTTTTCGACCCTCTCATTAGGGTCTTCTCTCTTAGCTTCAAAACTTTCTGGATTTCTTACAACACCTTAAACGACTATTTGCGTTTATATTGACTCCACCTGTGTCTGCTTACTTTGACATCACCTATGTCTACTTTATTATGATACCGCCAATGTTTAGTTTATTATGACACCGCCTATGTCTAGTTTATTATGACACCGCTAGTGTCTGGTTTATTATGACACCGCCAGTGTCTAGTTTATTATGACACCGCCAGTGTCTAGTTTATTATTACCCTTAATACTAAGGTTGTTCATAACTGACTCAGACCCGAGTATGCTACGTCCGCTTTTCTTGCTGATTCTTAGCTACTACCCCAACTATTTGCTTAGGTAGAACCTGTGACCCCCTCAAATCCGGGTTTCCTAACCTCGAATTCGGTGTTCACGATACTCAACAACAAACATACTTTCTAACTAATGCGGAATAATAAACATACATTGTTTATCGAAATAGTAATAAAGTCTTACAATCATGGTCCCAAGGTTCTTTAACCTTAACTTAAAACGTACCCTTAATACAATAAAAGTTCACATAACCAAATAATATTCAAGATAAACTAGTACATAAGCCCTATCAGACAACTACTCTTGCACCTTTCCTTTTCCTCTATCCCATTTAGACGTTTCTGCCTTGGCTGAAATAAAGATCATGATATTGCAAGGGTAAACAACTAGTTTGCTTAGCAAGTTTATACACAAGGGAGATATATCATGAATAGAAGGAAGTTTCGCTTTCAATGTTCAACGACAGTATAAATTTATGAAGAAACATGAATTAATAGTCAACAATTGAATATTCGAATAATTGAATGACAATTACTGAGTGGTTGGAAATAACCATAGACATTTGCCAAAGTTCTCAGCATTTAAACTGGACCTCTTAAAAAGTTTTGGTAATCAAGGGGATCAGCCTTTCATACCCCGTGATTTATGCATAAACACTTAATAAACCAGCATTGATATCATGCCTTAATCAAATTTATCCTTTTCTCAGCCAAGAGTTCTTACCATAACAATTTAATAAGAACAACTTTTAAAATACCTTTGATTCAACAAATTTAGACATGATTGATCTAGCTGATACAAATAGCATAGATCTATCTCATAAACAGTTCATACTTGAAAGAACTTTAATCCAATTCACATTTCAATAACAATAGAATAGGAATTCAATTGCACGAGGTACGAATCTCAATAACCAGTATAGATGTGAATAATCAACAATAATTATTCACTAACATGCTTCGAAAATAATAACTCGAGTTTGAGCTAGGGAACTTGCTTGTCTGCTCAACTACTAATAATTCTAGCTTTAACTAATTGGCCTTGAAGAACCTAACATTGATAACGTCGATCTACCAATTAGTACTGCATAGTTGTATATCGATACGCTTACTTATGCTATTTATTTAACAATTAAGCAAATCACATAGCACACATAAGTTAATAAACTATCGTAAATCCTATAAGACACTTAATATTATCAATCCTGATAATATTTAATTCACCTCTTGGTATTATTAGTCCACTAATAACATTTTTATTCGTTTACTAATGTTATTAACATCTTAATAATATTTTAATCATCCAATAATACTTTAATCTAATATTATTAATCTCTTAATAATATTTTAATTCTCATATCATTAATAATATTTTAATCTAATATTATTAGTCATTTTAATAATATCTTAATCATTTATTAATGCTTAAAACAAATATTATTACCCATTCAATAATATTTCTATGAAGTTTTAATCTTAATATTTCTATGTTTACTTAAAAAATATTGAATTCTTATATTACAAATATCATAGTAATATTTTAATAAGTTATTAGGCGAATAAAAAATTTATTCTAATTGTTTTACCCTTTATTAAACAACTCCTTTACTACCCATAAAAGGTCATAAATATTATTTCTCATTAAATATTACCAAAATACCCCTCAATAGTCAGAATATATAATATTAGGAGTATCCAAGCTTAAAAATCACATTTTCCTTATTTATGACATCATTTAACCATTTATTTTCTTTTAACCATAACTATAACATTATTATGAAAAATAGTAAATAGGTACTAAAAATTATTATCCTCTGGATCTGGATAGTATATGATCCAATAATGATCCACCAATTTTTCTGGAATTTTAGAAAGTGATTTACTATATTTAAAGTACTCAAAATCGCCGAATCTTGTTACCTTTTTTATAAATCAAGTTTTGCTCAGAAAATTCTGATATTTTCAAGATACACTCTTATAACCTATATAAACATACTATAAAACGTTCATATTTTTCCTAGGTATACACAGTGAGTAATTCAGGTAGAAATATTTAGGAGTCCTTCACGGTAAATGCCATTACACAAAAACTACACATCGAAACATGTTCATTCTTTTTCCTACTTATAGATAACTTCTGAAGGTACCTCTGTGATTTTTCCCAGAGTTTTAAAAGATCCATAACTGGCCGAAACAGCCTTTGAAAAAACAAGGACAGCAAGCTTTTAGGGTTTTAAAGCTTTAAGTTTTATAGCTGGACTGTTTTGGGAAAATAACCCCCAAGGCTTCAAATATTATTGGATTTGTCTTCTACCACTTAGGTTTACTAGCTAACTCATGTATCTAGCACCCTCCTTCGACGGATCACAAATCCAAGTGGTAGATCTCATGTTATGGGTGATCCAAGTGAAGAAAATCAAGGGTTTTTACCTTTTAAGAACATAAGTTCATTTTCTTCCTTTGAATCTCCATTCTAACACTCAAGAGGATTAGATCTATACATGAAGCATGAAGATCTAATGATTCTTGAGTCTTAGAACAAAATCTCTCAAAAACTATGAAAATAAAACAAAGTAAGAAAGAAGGAAATGGTTTAGGGTTTCACCTTGATCTTGTAGCTACTCTCCTTGATCTACCAAAGTATGTGATGAACTTGGGATGCATGAACTATGCTAATCTCACTCTCTTTTCCTCTCTAAGATCTTACTCTATGTTCTTGCTTGGGAGAAATGAAAGAAGGAGATGAAAAGAAGAATTGAACTTGAAATGAAATGAAAGGATAGAATACTTGCAAGTATAATGCTAAATTAGAATTCATGCTATTATCCCCCACATCTTTCTTGCCCCTTGGATATAAGAGTTCACCTTATCCCTTCCATTTAGCCTCAATCTTATCTTTAAGTGTGCTAATTAGATTTTTCACCAATGGGAGCTTGACATCCTTGTCCTTTGTGTAAGAGTTACCAATATCCCCCATATTTTTGTTGTCCCTTGGATAAAGGCTTACTAATTGGATAATAGCAATAAACCTCTACCTTTTGTCATCATGAAGCTAGTGAGTAGCCTTGTGTCACTAGGGTGGCTAGTTGACATCTTAGGAAGCTATGACACATCATAGGTAGCTACTTGACATTATAGGAAGCTATGATGTCAAGTCTACCATTTCAACTTCCCACACAAGCTAGCTACTTAATTAAAATAAAGTTTGAAATCAACTTACTCCTCCTTTCTCCTAAGTGCACGGCAAGGAGGGATTTTGTCCCAAAATGTTGTCCCAAATAGCTTTAAATAAATAAACAATTATTACACATTTAATAAATCAAGTGGCTAGGTTTTGGACCACACATTAAATACCATTGGCTTCCAATTTAAATGATTAGGCTAATAAAATCCAAATCTATTTAATGCAATATTGGGTCATTTAATTTAACTCCATGATAGCTCATTTAATAAGCCACACAATTAATACCTAAATCCATGATTAATATAAATGATTGAACTAGGTTCATTAATTAAGTAACTTAGTCAATTAGTAAATAAATTACTAACTTAACTATTAATTATTATTATCTAATTTGGACCATGTCGCATTAACAACTACTTTCATTAATTAACCCACACACTTTATTTACTAACTATATTTAATTTACTTGAATACTTAATTTAGTACATGCCTTGTCAACTTTATGGATATAAAGCCTTAGGGTTTGCTCACTAGTTTAAATATACTACTAGTGATTCCCTTAACACAAATTTATATCAATAAATCACATAGTCACATAATCCACCAATACCCCAAAGGTTTAAATAAGAACACAAAGTTAACTCATTAAAATTAAAATTATATTTAATTAATAATGACGTTCAAAATTCACGGGCATTACATCCCTCCCCCCTTATAAACATTCCGTCCTCGGAATTGCAAAAATAGGGTTACTCAAATAAAAACGGATAATTCGCTTTCATTTTCTCTTCGAGTTCCCACGTAGCTTCTTCGACTGCGTGATTCCTCCAGAGAACCTTGACGGAATGGATGGTCTTGTTTCTCAGCTTCTGTTCCTTCTTATCGAGAATCTGGATAGGAACCTCCTCGTACGTTAAGTCCTTCTCGACTTAGATTGGTTCATAGGAGATAACGTGGTTATAGCCTGGTTTATACGGCCGCAACACTGACACATGAAACACGTTGTGAATGTACTCAAGTTCAGGAGGTAACGCTACCTCGTACGCCACCTCGCCGATTCGCCTCAAAATCTCGAACGGTCCTATGAACCTAGGGCTCAATTTGCCCTTATTCCCAAACCGGATCTTTCCTTTCCAAGGAGATACCTTCAAAAATACAAAGCTACCAACTTCAAAGTCCCGCTTCTGACGATGTAAGTCGACATATTTCTTCTGGCGATCTTGAGCTGCTACCAGCCGGTTTCTGATCAGCCGCACGATGTCCGTAGTCTACTGCACCATTTCTGGTCCCAGCAATCTTCGCTCCCCAACCTCGTCCCAACACATCGGGGTTCGACATCTCCTTCCATATAGCACTTCGTATGGTGGCAGGCCGATACTGGCGTGATAGCTATTGTTGTAAGCAAACTCCATCAGTGGCAAATGGTCATCCCAGCTGCCCTTTAAATCCATCACGACCGCCCGAAGCATATCTTCTAAGGTCTGAATCGTTCGCTCGCTCAGGCCGTCGGTTTGAGGATGATACACTGTACTCAACCTCAACTGCGTTCCCATTCTTGCCTACAGACTTTTCCAAAAATTCGACGTGAAGTGCGGATCTCTGTCAGATACAATTGATACCGGCACTCCATGTCGTGACACTATCTCTTTCACATAAAGCTTTTCTAATTGTTCCAGATTGTACCGTATTTTGATTGGCAGAAAATGAGCAGACTTGGTTAGACAATCCACAATTACCCAGATGGCGTCTAAACCCTTATGAGTTGGTGGCAGTCCCACCACAAAGTCCATTGTGATGTGCTCCAACTTTCACTCCGGAATCTCTAATGGTTGAAGTAGTCCGCTCGTTCGTTGGTGCTCTGCTTTAATCCGCTGGCATGTCAGGCATCGGCTGACGCACTCTGCCACTTCTCGTTTCATATTCGGCCACCAAAAATTTCGTCGCAAATCCTGGTACATCTTTATGCTCCCGGGATGTACTGAGTAGTTCGTGCTGTGAGCTTCCTGAAGGATTTCTTCCCTCAATTTCAGATCCAACGGTACCCAGACTCTCCCTTCAAACCTTAGCAACCCGGTGCTATCAATCTTATACTTAAGCTCCTCGCCTTCGGCAATTCGCTTCCTTGTTGAATCACAATCCTCATCCTTTTCTTGAGCCTCCTTAATCTGATCCAATAGGGTCGGGCTTGCTGTCACTGTAAACAATTTCCCGTCCGTCTCCATCGGATACTTAACCTCTAATTCCAGACGTTCGAACTCCTTTATCAACTCTGCCTGAGTCGTGAGCCTCATTAATTTCTCTCTGCCTTTCCTACTCAGGGCATCTGCCACTACATTTGTTTTGCCCGGATGGTACAGAATCTCACAGTCGTAATCCTTGATCAATTCTAACCATCGGCGCTGCCTCATATTCAGCTCCTTCTGAGTGAAGATATATTTCAGACTTTTGTGATCTGTATATATCTCTCACCTCTCTCCATATAAGTAGTGCCTCCAAATCTTCAAGGCGAATACTACTGCTGTTAACTCCAGATCATGAGTCGGGTATCCCCTTTTCATAGTCCTTCAGCTGACGTGAAGCGTACGCAATGACCTTGCCATGCTGCATTAGTACACAACCAAGACCTTTATGTGACGCATCACTGTATACTACAAAACCTCCAGTGTCATCCGGTAAAGCCAACACCGATGCTTGGCTAAGTCTCTTCTTCAGCTCCATGAAACTTTCCTCGCACTTCTCCGTCCAAACGAAATTTACCGTCTTTCTGGTTAGATTGGTCAATGGCGATGCTATCTTTGAAAAATCTTGGATGAATCTCCGATAGTATCCCGCTAACCCTAGGAAACTCCTGATCTCCGTCGGCATCTTCGGCTGCTCCCAGTTGATAATGGCTTCCACCTTTGTTGGGTCTACCGAAACGCCATTCCTGTCAATGACGTATCCTAGAAACTGCACCCTTTGTAACCAAAATTCACACTTCCAAAACTTTGCGTACAGCTTCTCCCTTATTAATGCCTCCAAAGCAATCCTTAGATGTTCAACACGTTCTTCCTCTTTCACTGAATACACCAACATGTCATCGATGAATACTACCACGAACTTGTCTAAGTACTGGTTGAACACCCTGTTCATCATATCCATGAATATTTCTGGCGCATTTGTCAGCCCAAACGACATCACCAAAAACTCAAAGTGCCCATATCGAGTTTTGAATACTGTCTTTGGAATATCCTCCCGCCTCACCTTTAGTTGGTGATATCCCGTTCTCAAGTTAATCTTTGAAAAGTATTTTGCTCCCTTCAATTGATCAAACAAATCATCAATTATGGGCAGCGGATACTTGTTCTTAATCGTAACCTTGTTCAATTCCCTGTAGTCGATACTGAGCCTTAACGATCCATCCTTCTTCTTTACGAACAGAACTGGCGCTCCCCACGGAGATACACTCGGACGAATATACCCTTCTTAACCTCTCCTCCAGACTTGTTGCCTCCGCAAGATTGGCTATCGATCCTTTTCCTTTTATTCGGGTTACTTCCCCTACGGTTACCTTCCTTATGACCATCATGGCTTTTCTGATCTGGTTGTGCTTTGTCAACGCTTCATTTCCTCCTCGGCAACGATTGCTTCCTTAAGTAATGTAGAAAATGTGTTGATCTACAAAACCACAACCTTACTATACGCCCAGGGCTTCAATCCTTGTTCAAATCTCTTCGCTCGCCTAGCTCCAGTGTCCACTTGGTGTGGAGCAAACCTAGCTAGTTTGTTAAACTTCGTTACGTACTCTGCTACCGACATATCATCTTGCTTCAGATCCAAGAACTTTATCTCCATACTTGCCTGCGTGCTTTCTAGAAAGTAATTTTTCGAAAAACAGCTCCTTAAAACGAGTCCACGCAGTTGTGCCTTCCCCAGCTCGGCTTCTATTCGCCTTCCACCAGTAATTTGACTCACCCTTCCTCATGAAAATGGCAAACGAAGTCTTCTGTTCCTCGGTCACTCTTGCGACCTTGAAAACTTTCTCCATTTCTTCTACCCATGTCTGGGCTTCACTCGAATCCGTATTGCCACGAAACTTCGGTGGTCCTAGTAATTTGAAACCCGTAAAGTTCGCCATGTGACTTCATGGCCGAACAACCGCAATGGCTGGTCTGCCTTGGATCGTTTCCTCTAACAAGTTCGCAAAGGTCCTCTTGGGGTCAGTCTGACCCTCCTCGTTATTCACTGACTCTTCCACCCTCGTGTATCGGGGTTGTCTCCTTGACGGCATTGTTTGTTCTAAACAAAACCTTACATAAATCCTTCTTGTTTTACATATCGTGCAAAATTCTACTGATGTTATCATTTAAGAGTCAAAGCACAAATTGATCACAATCAATCATGTAATAATAACACCACATTTATATTCATACACCCCTTAGTGTGTCAAACACTTATAATTCCGGCATATTCCTATAAATGTTAACTATCCCATTAAGACACAAAAGATGTGATTAATAAGAACTGCATTCCCCTAGATCTGAAAAGTGGGGATATATCATCATCATATCACCTCAAGGCACCTTTAATAAATACTAATAAGCTCATCTTAGTACTTCGTACTACTTACATCATATAGCATTCCTGATATCCACTTATCCCTCTATTACTAACAACAAGATGTGATTCACATAACTACTCCACAACTTACACAAAATTGGGACTTACAACAGATATACTGCTAGCTGTACAAAAACTGAGATTCACATTTCTTACATGCATAGATATACTAGTACATATACATTGACCACTATTCTTCATTTATTACGACTCACAAAGGTCTTATAACTCTTAGACTTAACCTTTCTTTCTTTCATTTCCTCCATCTATTCCTTATATCGGGCTCCAATTAATCCTCCTTAGGGATTTCCATTATCTCATCATTCAGTTCCATCTCTAGATACTTTTTCCAGATCAGACACTAAATCTACCCTTGGTTCATTTCTTATAATCTCTCCGTTGTCTCTCCTTTCTAATCATCAAAATAATCTAAATTGCCATCAGTCATCTCTTAAATTTTTTTTTTTGCATATAACATCATTCATCTCAATACTCTCAACTTTTGCTTAACAACTCTATATGAGTCCATTACCTTTGTCTCACCTAGCATTCCACAATAAAGCTTAATAACTTAACTAACACTTCAAAATATCGATATATTCATATTTATCGAATCAATGATTTCCTTCTTACAAACCTTAACCCAACAGATTCTAAGGTACCCTCTTTTCATCACAAAGAAACTCCATACAACATCACTCCAATATCTTATCTAATGAATAACCACAAAAATTGATCAATAGCCACAAAATTGATCAATAGCATCAAATGATTAATCTAATTACCTCGAATATCTATAACTCTAGTTTACAATGGATTGTCCATACTTAATGGTCTTCACTTTACCATATTATCTCATCAATACACATTCCTCAAATTATCCACAAGCTTAATAACACCAACGTATGATCCAAATCCTCAATTCTAAGATCATAATAAATTTCTACCCAAAAATAACTCTATATGAGTTCTATCCCCTTCTATTCCTCTATATTCTCTCAGGTTATAGCCTAAGGACTCTTTCTCCTAAGGGTTATAACCTATAGCTCTGATACCAACCTGTGACACCCCCAAATCCGGGTTTCCTAACCTCGAATTCGGTGTTCACGATACTCAACAACAAACATACTTTCTAACTAATGCGGAATAATAAACATACATTGTTTATCAAAATAGTAATAAAGTCTTACAATCATGGTCCCAAGGTTCTTTAACCTTAACTTAAAACGTACCCTTAATACAATAAAAGTTCACATAACCAAATAATATTCAAGATAAACTAGTACATAAGCCCTATCAGGCAACTACACCTTCCCTTTTCCTCTGTCCCCTTTAGACGTTTCTGCCTTGGCTGAAATAAAGATCATGATATAGCAAGGGTAAGCAACTAGTTTGCTTAGCAAGTTTATACACAAGGGAGATATATCATGAATAGAAGGAAGTTTCGCTTTCAATGTTCAACGACAGTATAAATTTATGAAGAAACATGAATTAATAGTCAACAATTGAATATTCGAATAATTGAATGACAATTACTGAGTGGTTGGAAATAACCATAGACATTTGCCAAGGTTCTCAGCATTTAAATTGGACCTCTTAAAAAGTTTTGGTAATCAAGGGGATCAGCCTTTCATACCCCGTGATTTATGCATAAACACTTAATAAACCAACATTGATATCATGCCTTAATCAAATTTATCCTTTTCTCAGCTAAGAGTTCTTACCATAACAATTTAATAAGAATAGCTTTTAAAATACCTTTGATTTAACAAATTTAGACATGATTGATATAGCTGATACAAATAGCATAGATCTATCCTATAAACAGTTCATACTTGAAAGAACTTTAATCCAATTCATAGTTCAATAACAATAGAATAGGAATTCAATTGCACGAGGTGCGAATTTCAATAACCAGTATAGATGTGAATAATCAACAATAATTATTCACTAACATGCTTCGAAAATAATAACTCGAGTTTGAGTTAGGGAACTTGCATGTCTGCTCAGCTACCAATAATTCTAGCTTTAACTAATTGGCCTTGAAGAACCTAACATTGATAACGTCGATCTACCAATTAGTACTGCGTAGTTGTATATCGATACGCTTACTTATGCTATTTATTTAACAATTAAGCAAATCACATAGCACACATAAGTTAATAAACTATCGTAAATCCTATAAGACACTTAATATTATCAATCCTGATAATATTTAATTCACCTCTTGGTATTATTAGTCCACTAATAACACTTTTATTCGTTTACTAATGTTATTAACATCTTAATAATATTTTAATAATCCAATAATACTTTAATCTAATATTATTAATCTCTTAATAATATTTTAATTCTCATATCATTAATAATATTTTAATCTAATATTATTAGCCATTTTAATAATATCTTAACCATGTATTAATGCTTAAAACAAATATTATTACCCATTCAATAATATTTCCATGAAGTTTTAATCTTAATATTTCTTTGTTTACTTAAAAAATATTGAATTCTTATATTACAAATATCATAGTAATATTTTAATAAGTTATTAGGCGAATAAACAATTTATTCTAATTGTTTTACCCTTTATTAAACAACTCCTTTACTACCCATAAAAGGTCATAAATATTATTTCTCATTAAATATTACCAAAATACCCCTCAATAGTCAGAATATATAATATTAGGAGTATCCAAGCTTAAAAATCATATTTTCCTTATTTATGACATCATTTAACCATTTATTTTCTTTTAACCATAACTATAACATTATTATGAAAAATAGCAAATAGGTACTGAAAATTATTATCCTCTGGATCTGGATAGTATATGATCCAATAATGATCCACCAATTGTCCTGGAATTTTAGAAAGTGATTTACTATATTTAAAGTACTCAAAACCGCCGAATCTTGTTACATTTTTTATAAATCAAGTTTTGCTCAGAAAATTCTGATATTTTCAAGATACACTCTTATAACCTATATAAACATACTGTAAAACGTTCATATTTTTCCTAGGTATACATAGTGAGTAATTCAGGTAGAAATATTTAGGAGTCCTTCACGGTAAAAGCCATTACACAAAAATTACACATCGAAACATGTTCATTCTTTTTCCTACTTATAGATAACTTCTTAAGGTACCTCTGTGATTTTTCCCAGAGTTTTAAAAGATCCATAACTGGCCGAAACAGCCTTTGAAAAAACAAGGACAGCAAGCTTTTAGGGTTTTAAAGCTTTAAGTTTTATAGCTGGACTGTTTTGGGAAAATAACCCCCAAGGCTTCAAATATTATTGGATTTGTCTTCTACCACTTAGGTTTACTAGCTAGCTCATGTATCTAGCACCCTCCTTCGACGGATCACAAATCCAAGTGGTAGATCTCATGTTATGGGTGATCCAAGTGAAGAAAATCAAGGGTTTTTACCTTTTAAGAACATAAGTTCCTTTTCTTCCTTTGAATCTCCATTCTAACACTCAAGAGGATTAGATCTATACATGAAGCATGAAGATCTAATGATTCTTGAGTCTTAGAACAAAATCTCTCAAAAACTATGAAAATAAAACAAAGTAAGAAAGAAGGAAATGGTTTAGGGTTTCACCTTGATCTGGTAGCTACTCTCCTTGATCTACCAAAGTATGTGATGAACTTGGGATGCATGAACTATGCTAATCTCACTCTCTTTTCCTCTCTAAGATCTTACTCTATGTTCTTGCTTGGGAGAAATGAAAGAAGGAGATGAAAAGAAGAATTGAACTTGAAATGAAATGAAAGGATAGAATACTTGCAAGTATAATGCTAAATTAGAATTCATGCTATTATCCCCCACATCTTTCTTGCCCCTTGGATATAATAGTTCACCTTATCCCTTCTATTTAGCCTTAATCTTATCTTTAAGTGTGCTAATTAGATTTTTCACCAATGGGAGCTTGACATCCTTGTCCTTTGTGTAAGAGTTACCAATATCCCCCATATTTTTGTTGTCCCTTGGATAAAGGCTTACTAATTGGATAATAGCAATAAACCTCTACCTTTTGTCATCATGAAGCTAGTGAGTAGTCTTGTGTCACTAGGGTGGCTAGTTGACATCTTAGGAAGCTATGACACATCATAGGTAGCTACTTGACATTATAGGAAGCTATGATGTCAAGTCTACCATTTCAACTTCCCACACAAGCTAGCTACTTAATTAAAATAAAGTTTGAAATCAACTTACTCCTCCTTTCTCCTAAGTGCACGGCAAGGAGGGATTTTGTCCCAAAATGTTGTCCCAAATAGCTTTAAATAAATAAACAATTATTACACATTTAATAAATCAAGTGGCTAGGTTTTGGACCACACATTAAATACCATTGGCTTCCAATTTAAATGATTAGGCTAATAAAATCCAAATCTATTTAATGCAATATTGGGTCATTTAATTTAACCCCATGATAGCTCATTTAATAAGCCACACAATTAATACCTAAATCCATGATTAATATAAATGATTGAACTAGGTTCATTAATTAAGTAACTTAGTCAATTAGTAAATAAATTACTAACTTAACTATTAATTATTATTATCCAATTTGGACCATATCGCATTAACAACTACTTTCATTAATTAACCCACACACTTTATTTACTAACTATATTCAATTTACTTGAATACTTAATTTAGTACATGCCTTGTCAACTTTATGGATATAAAGCCTTAGGGTTTGCTCACTAGTTTAAATATACTACTAGTGATTCCCTTAACACAAATTTATATCAATAAATCACATAGTCACATAATCCACCAATACCCCAAAGGTTTAAATAAGAACACAAAGTTAACTCATTAAAATTAAAATTATATTTAATTAATAATGACGTTAAAAATTCACGAGCATTACAGAACCTCTAGCTTCTCATCAATAACATGATCACCTCTATTTTCTTCTTCTGACATCCTTTAGTCAATTTTAATATTTTTATTAACACACAACAAATAATAATATAGGTTATTTTACTTTTACTTCTTTGGATGAATTTCCTCAATTCAACCCTTAAAACTCTATCCGAGTTATCTCTTTACTATCTTTATTAATCTCTTTCAGGTTATAGCCTAAGGTTCCCCACCTATGGTTTATAACCTATAACTTTGATACCAATTATAACGCCCCCAAATTCGGGTCTACTTTCAAACCTAAGTTCGGTGCGTCACGGTGCTAATCATTCAACATAATCACCCAATAGTCTTAAGACATAAATGTAACTTAAGTATATTACAATATGTCACCTTCTAATCCCAGGTTCTAATACCTTTACATGTTCATAACATAGAAATAATAAATGTTACATCATTTATTTATTACAACAATATATTTGTGACTTTTCTCCGCCACTATAGATACATATAATTTAACATGCAATTATTCTAATTAATGAAAGTAGTTTACACACAAGCCAATCATATTTAATATGATGTAGCATATACTTCGTAATCTTATTCATTTATTAATAAAAGAATTAATTTATTAAAGGTATTTTACTTTATCTACATAGTACTGTTATTTCATATGTGATAAACCTATAGTTTTGAGCAATGCTTTTAGAATCATGATGATGATCATACTAATGAGATCTAAATTCTTAGAAAGTTTAAAACTAAAATTGTTCCTAATCGTTGGATTACTAAAAAGGGAATTGGTGAATCCGAATAGATTGATATATACTTTGTTTGCTCTTAGGAAGAGGATAATTGATCTCATAATCATTTGTGTGGAGACATTAAAATAAATATGTAAGTGTTTATTAGAGAATAAGTTCACTGAACGTGACTCGCTAAGGGAATACCTAATGGAGTTTTACTTGTTTGTCAATAGGAATTCCTTTATTGATAGTAGTACAAGTGATCCTTGGACTTGAAATTATCATATTATCTTGTGTATGATGAGGTATACTTTAACATGTTCCTTAAGACCCTTAAGATATATCAAAGGGTATGCATATGTATAATAAGTTGTACATGGAGGCATTGATTGGTCAACAAAGAATCTACCGCTTCTAGTAAAAGGAGAGAATGTCCTATGCGATTCGATAAATGACAACTCAATAGTTCTTAGCTAAGACAGAATGAAATGAGAAAGTAGTTTCTAATTTGCATTATTTAGAGTTGTGCATTTGAGAATCGAAATACATATAATTAAATAAAATAAGACTTGACAGTAATTTCATATCAAATAGTTAATTGGGACATTGTATGGTAGAAGGATTGAATTGTATGGTAACTATTCACTGAAAGGTTCTTTTGTGATTAATGTTGAAATTTATATTATCTTAAAAGTCGTTGATCGCTAAAGAGGCTTACCTTTATTGTATAATAAATATTATTTATTTAAATAAATTAAATAGCTTAATTTATTTATTTAAATAAGATTAGAATTGTTCTAATTAATTTATTCACAACCGGTTTAATATGGAGAACCTAAAGGGTCATACCGCAAAAGAAAAATATTTATTTTTTAAGTAAATGGCATAATCGTAATAATAAGTTAAGTATATTTAATTTAATCTATGGTGATAGAATAAATTAAATAACTTAATATTTATTATTTAATATTTTAAAAATATTAAATATAAATTAATAAGAGGAGTCTTATTATTATTACTATTATTATTATTTAATTCTTAAAAGAGTTTGAGAATTAATTAATATAAGTACTCTCATAAATTCTTAATTGGATTAGGAGTTTAATTAATTAAAAGAGTTTAATTAAAATAAAACCCTAATCCTAAATAGTTTAGGAGGGAAATAAGAGGAGTCTTATTATGTATTAAGGTTATATACGCTTCCATAAGGTTTGAGAGAGTACTTACAAATTCTATAGAGATAGAAAATTAGGAATTGCCAACACCTATCTTCTTGAATACATATTATTTCTTGGTGGATCACCTCTAAAGGACAAACACTTGGGTGGCTAATGTTGATCAAAGGAAGAAATCTAACCAGTGAATTCAAGGAGAACGTGAAGGATTTGGAGTTGAACTCGTACCTAAGGAAGCACGGTTCTACGAAGGTATGATTCTGTTTCTCTATCTCTTTCGTATAATTAATAGTTGAGTACAAGGAAAGATCATGGCACCGGATTCCTCTGTTCGTTCTAGCTTTGTTGAAAACATTTTATTTTAAGCAAGGGAGAGTATTTAATTGCTCTACAAGTATAACAGTTAAATAAACAGTCAACAACATAATGAATATCAACATATTCCTTGAAAACTTCAACAACTGAACAATAGTTGTGAAGCAGTTTCAAATAAATAAGAAAAATAATTTCCTTTCATATAACGCTTTTGAAACGACATATTGACCAATCCTCAAGACCTTAATCTTTCTTCTCTGTTCTTTTCTTAGATTTGACATAAATTGTGTCTACTTCACTACTATAATACAACCTGCATCTACTACAATTATAACAAAATTTACTCACATAAAATATTATTACACGTGGTGTAATACATACGAATACTTTTCCAAATTATTTGATTTGGTACTATTAACTTATCATAATTCAAGAATTTTTACCATTCATATTTCACCAATAACTATTCCGACCGGAATAGTTCGACAAACCGAGTCAAGCTAAATCAAATGGCAGAAACTCATTTTCATAGCTTATATCACATCATGCGATGAATTTTATATAACAAATAAAATTCCCCACTTTAAACTCACACAGGATAATAAATTTGTACAAGGTCATAAAATACTTGCACAATATATAAATTTGTAAAAGTCAGAAAACATGAATTCTCACAATATGAAAGCATTGCATAAATTAGAACATGCATTCAATGCATAAATTGAATGGGAGTTCAGAAACTTGCTTGAAGCGTTCTTTAATTTATACACTAAATCTTCCTTTAATTCGTCCTACACATTAAGTCATGTTGACAAACCAATTAGACATGTATCGACGTCAATTATGGTATACATTAACCTTATTTAATGTCTTTTAATGTCCATTCGATTAGAATTAGGACAACTTTCAAGTTCTTTAACATTTGAGTTGGCATTTCGACGTTCATACGTTGCATGCCCGATTTTCCTAACTCGAACGCCCAAGCGACATGCCCAACTTATCTACCTTACCTTGGTTTATAATACCTTAGATCATATTTCCAAAGTTCAACATTTATAACTCGGAAAACTTGACAAACACGGCTTGGCGTCACGACGTTCTGAAAGAATCACCACGCCTCGTGCCCAATTACACAACAGCCCTAAAGAGGCTCAATTTCAACCTTGATCTTGACATTAACTCTTAATTATTAAAGAATGAAAGTTGTAAGTTTACTTCTTAGCTTTTTGGATCATCTTGAATTACCTCAATCGGAGTTCGTACGAAAGAGTTATGTCCAATTTACTAAAACATGTCACAGCTGATTTTTCTCTAACACTTGACCGGCGTATATATGCCCAAAATTAGCCTTTGGGTAGCGTATATATGCCCAGGGTGTAAGACCCCAACTTTATTGAATAAAATTTAATTTTTCTTCTTATAATTATTATGCTAAACAGTGAGGTGTTAAATTGGTAAACTGGTATAGTTAAGGAAGATATGTGGAAATTATAAAATAAAAAGTATGTCGTAGAATATTCTTTTTGTCGGAAAATATTCGGCAAAGTACGACGGCGCGGAAACGACTAATCATTTGTGGGCCCCACAATGACGTAATTGTCGGATATAGAAAACGACAAAAATAAGTTTTTTAATAAAAATTATCAACGGTACTATCACCTTAATTGTTTAAATACCTGGTGATAGAAGTACAGTAGCACACGTGCAGTACTCTATAGTAGCACACAGTGTTACACAACAGCACACGGTACTCTACAGTAGCACACTATATTGCATAGTATTTCATAATTATTGATTCAATAATTGTTAGAATTGCATAGTATTTTAACTCAATAATTGTTACAGTAGTAATCTGCACAATATTTCATATTAGAAAATCAATAATTATCACGACAGAGTAACTCATATTATTTGATATGATATTGACATTATTGACAATGTCTAGAAGTTCTGTCTAGGAAAGGGGTTATTAATTAATTGCGTGATGTTTATACGGAAGACCCCCTCTTTCCTAGGAACGATCTGGTTGTCACAATAATTATCCCAACATTTCATACTATTTGGCATTGTAGTATGGGTAGTAATGGAAGGTTACATAATTAAAAGTCACGGGTATTAAACTATTAGACATACTCATTATTTGAAGAACACTAATATTTGTACATTAAGTCAATAATAATTGATGAATTGTACAAATTAAATTAATAATGATGAATTAAAATATATAAATCATTTTGAATAAATAATGATAATGGATTTATCTTTTTATAAATAATGATAATGGATTTATCTTTTTGAATAAATATTGATAATGAAATTATCTTTTTATAAATAATGATAATGGATTTATCTTTCTCAACAAATATTGATAATGGATTTATCTTTTTGAATAAATAAAGATAATAGATGAAAATGGGTAATCATTATTTTTAAAGTAAAAATAATGGATGAAAATGGGTAATCATTATTTTTAAAAATAATGATAATGGATGAATAATATATTTATAAAGTTTGGTAAGTTTCTGGCTATAAATAGGAGGGGTTAACTTATGGAAATTTATAACTTCCTTACTTATATTTCCTCTCACTCTCTAAAAATTTCCTAAGTTCTCTCTAAGTGTGCTCGGCTATTTTGGGTATTTTTGAAGATCAGTAAGAATACGAGTAATATTGTTCAAATAAGTTTTTATATAAAAGTTAGTCAAGCATCCACACACATCACACGGTGTTTATAATTCTTCCTTTAGAAGTGTTATTTTGAAAACCTTCATTTGGAAGACTTTATTTTGAAATAATATTTTCTTTTAAAAACTATTTTGAAGTTTACTCTTTACACTACAAAAATTTATACTACATAGTCACTTTTGATAATTTCATAATATACGAGTTAGTATTCACCATATGTGATAGTTACTAATTATATTATAAATAGATTTAGGTTGATAATTAAGGTAAGGGATGTCATTTTCTTTCATACTCCATATTATGGTAAGAGATATCATTTTATTTCATAACCCTATATCAAAACTTACTATTGTAAGAATTGCTTCTATAATTCCTGAAATGATTAGAAACTCCTCTGAGGTTTGCGCTTCATCTAATATCATTTCACTTGAACTTTTTATTTACCTAAACATTTCTTATTGAATATTAATCGTTATATTTAAAATATGAATCTTGAATATCATTCTTGAATTTGACTCCACATTTTAGTCATCATATTGATAATTTGGACACTATTAGACTCTGGACAAATTAATTGTAAAACCTCGAATGTTTATTCTCTTATCTTATTATTCTTACAACTTTAGTTCATTCTTTATATCACTGTTATTTGTACTAATCATCAAAGCATCAAGCTATTATGAATATCTTTAGCCATGGTGTAAAGATAATATGATTGCGGAGTGTCTTTGGTCTGTATGGCGAGGACACGTGGTGAAAGTCTCTTTGGCCCGTAATGTAAAGATGGACTGTTATTTGAAATGATCATGACCATTGGTGTTACAATTAAATATCTTTGACCTGTAGTGCAAAGATGAGTCGATTAGCATGATTAGGACCAAAAGCTGATTGACATGATTATGAACAGGAACTGTTGATTGGTGTTGTAGATAAAGGTTTGATGATGAATTTATATATAGGAGAAGATTGTGGACATCATGATCTATTTTACTCTCCTAATTGATTGTTATTTCCGCTGCAGTTGTTGATCTAAAATTTGTTGTCTATTATATTTTATCAGATTTTTCACTGTTGAAGGCTGAGAATAATTTATTCTTTATTATCTTAGCCATGATATTCTTTACTGGGCTAATTGAGCTCACCCTTTTCCTTTTTGTTCCATTATTCTTCTCAGGAAATGAGAGTGTAGCTGGGACTACCGGGGTGTGGAGTGATGATCTGAGGGAGTTGTTATGGTAGTCTTTACCATGTTGTAAAATAGTGTGACAATAATCATGTTAAAGACTTGTACTATATATTGCCGTCTTTTATATGACTTTGTAATAATTTGGGTGTGTATACTGTCGTATTATATACGACCCTGTAATAAGAGAACGTATGTTTATGGTATGTATTTTGGCAACCAAATTGGGTCGTGTGGACCTTATTTTGGGGGCATCACAGTTGGTATCAAAGCTTAAGGATATGATCTCTAGCGGAGATCTGGGATTAGAACTAAGAGGCGAGAGACGAATAATATCATTCACTAGTGTGTCCTACCTAAGATAAATTTCATTATCTAATTAGTCGGCTTGGATGTGGGGACGAGAAGTAATGTGTCAGTTTGTTTAAACTAATGTTTGTTTTATTACCGCATTTCAGAATGACATCTGAAAATCAAGAGGTGAACTATGAGGCAAATCTGGCTGAGAATCAGGAAGCTACAAATAATCCTGCTGTGAACTCAGCAATAATGCTACTGACAACATGATGCATGAGGGTTTCTTTAGGAACTTCATGCAATTCATACAGAACCAAGCGAGAGGAGCTCTTGTCTATAATACTGGTGGAAACGCTGGTAACTTATGAATGGTCACTGCCAAGTAGTTCAGGGAGCTAGGACCACTTGAATTTCTTGAAAAGCCGGACCCACTTAAGGCAGTAGTGTGGCTCAAACAAATAATGAAGATATTTGACATATTGCGTTGCACTGATGATCAAAAGGTTCCCTTCGCCACCTTTATGCTATAAGGAGAGGCAGATCACTGGTGGGAATCAGTGAAGTGTACGCATCACTCAGCACTTGAAATGTCTTGGGCAGTGTTTCAAGAGGTGTTTAATGAAAAGTATTTTTCAAAGAGCATTCGCCATATGTAGAAAATGGAATTTATTAAGTTAGAATAGAATAATATGACTATCTCGTAGTACGAGGCTAAATTTGCTAAGTTATCCCGATTTGTGCCCCACTTAGTGGACAATGAAGAGCGCATGACTCGGATGTTCTTACGAGATTTGAAATTTGAGATTCGTCAACATTTTATTTCTCATAAACTTTGTTTATATTTTGATATCGTGGATAGGGATCAATTAGTAGAACGAGAGAAAGAAATATTGCGACCAGGAGACAACGATCGATAGCGAGAGAGAAATTATGATAGTAATCGTAACCGTGGAAATAATCATCGAAACAATGAGAACCATCGAGGAGGAGATTATCATTCCACAAATGGTAACCACTTCGGTGGTAATCCTGGCCCAAATAATAGAAGAAGTGAATCAAGTGGAAACAATTTCAAGAAGAGGAGATTTAATAATGACTATGGAAAGGCACCAACATCAGCACCAACACCAACACCAGCTTCAAGGAGAGGAGAACGACCACTAGTCGGATGTTTCAAGTGCAGATAGGAAGGACATATTGGCCCGAACTGTACACTGTTATCCAAGATATGTTACAGTTGTGGAAAGGAATGTCACATAGCTAAATTTTTTCCTGTAGCAAAATCAAGTCCAGTTGTATTGATGACACCAAAGGCCGGCACAGACAACTCAAAGCTTGTGGTTCAGCGGAGAGCTTTTGTCGTGACGTCCCAAAAGGCATGGAACCCGAACGAAGTTATTATGGGTAAACTACTTATCAACTCTTGTGAAGTTTATGCTTTGTTAGATACTGGCTCTACCCACTCTTTTATTTCACCAGCATGTGCTCAATGTTTAAACTTGAGTCTTAAAAAATTAGACTTTAACTTATCAGTTGAAACCCCATTAGGAAAAATAGCCATCACATCTATTGTCTATAAATCCTATTTGGTCTAAATCATCAGCCTCGCATTACCAGTTGATCTTATCTCCTTGGAAATGCATGAATTTGATGTGATTTTAGGAATTAATTGGTTGACTACTCATCATGCTAAAATTAACTGTTTTCATAAGATCATTAGTTTTTATATTCCTAATCAACCCGTTATGTAAATTCAAGCAACCAAACCATTGAAATTAATAGCTGTCATTTCTAGCCATAACGCCATTCGTTTATTGAAAAACCAATGTCAAGCCTTCTTAGTAGTGTCACTGATTTGAACAAAAATACGTCAGACTTGAATGATATTCCTATTGTTAATGAATTTCCTGATGTTTTTCCTAAAGAACTTCCTGGCTTACCCCTAAATCGTGAAATTAAATTTGGTATTAACCTAGAATCCAGTACCAAACCTATTTACAAAGCCCCATAACGAATGGCTCCCGTTGAACTTCAAGAGTTAAAAGTCTAACTTCAAGAATTGTTGGATACTGGTTTCATACGTCCGAGTACATCACCTTGGGGTGCTCCTGTTCTTTTTGTGAAGAAGAAAGACGAGAGTATGAGACTGTGCATTGATTATCGAGAGTTGAACCATGTCACCATCAAAAATAGGTACCCGTTACCTCAAATTGATAACATGTTTGATCAACTACAAGGTACTCAATAATTTTCAAAGATTGATCTCTGTTCTAGGTATCAACAGTTGAAGGTTAAAGATGATGACATTCCCAAGACTACCTTCAGAACTCACTACGGGCATTACGAGTTCTTAGTCATGCCTTTTGGATTAACCAATGCTCCTGCAGCTTTCATGGGCATGATGAACCAGGTATTCAAGGAATATTTGGATCATTTTGTAGTTGTCTTTATTGATGACATCCTCATATACTCTAAGAGTCACGAGGATCATGAACGTCACTTAAGATTGATACTCCAGAAGCTACGTGAGAATAAGTTGTATGCCAAGTTGAAGAAATATGAGTTCTGGCTTGAGGAAGTAGCATTCCTTGGACATGTGATTTCTAATCAAGGAATATCGGTTGATCCTGTAAAGATTGAAGCGATTTTAAACTGGGAGCAACCTAAGATAATAACTGAAGTACGAAGCTTTCAGGTCTAGCTAGTTATTATCGGAGATTCGTAGAAGGATTTTCTCGAATTGCCACTCCATTAACTCAGCTGACTTAGAAAAGTACAAAATTTGAATGGAGCGAAGAATGGGAGAAGAGCTTCAAGAATTCAAGAGGAGACTTATTTCAGCTCCTGTTCTTACCATACCATCGGGATCGGGAGGATTTGTCATTTACAGCGATTCTTCAAGTAGAGGTCGTGGTTACGTCCTCATGCAATATGAAAAAGTCATAACTTATGCCTCTTGACAACTCAAGGAATATGAGAAGAATTACCCTACTCATAACCTAGAGTTGGCAGCAGTTGTTTTCACATTAAAGAATTGGAGGCACTACTTGTACGGAGAGAAAGTGGAGATCTTTACAGATCATAAAAGCCTCAAATATTTCTTTACTCAGAAGAAACTCAATATGCGACAATGACATTGGCTTGGGCTGTTAAAGGATTATGGCCACACCATTCAGTATCACCCAGGAAAGGTGAACATGGTAGCTGATGCATTAAGTAGAAGATCATATGCGAGTACAAATGCAATACTGACAACATAAGGGCGCATTTCAGACGACTTACAAAAGATAGAGATAAAGACACCAGTGACCTATATGCAGATTGCGCATATACGTGTAGAACCAACTTTAATCGATAAAATTAAAGCTGCTCAAACTACTGACCCAAAATTGATGAATATGAGGAAGCAGGTACAAGAAGGTGCTATTCCGGAAGCGAGAATCGACGAGGAAGGGATTCTTCGAGTTAATTCTTAACTCTGTGTCCCTCACGACCCTAAATTAAAATATAAAATTATGATGGAGGCACATAACACACCATTTGCAATCTATATTGGAAGTACCAAAATGTATTGTGACCTTTGACATATATTTTGGTGTAGCAATATGAAGAGAGAGATTGCGGAGTTTATCTTAAGGTGTTTAACTTGTCAACGTGTCAAGGCAGAACATCAAGTACCTAAGGGTCTATTGCAACCACTCGAGGTTCTAGAATAGAAGTAGGAACACATCAATATGGATTTCGTGACGGGTCTTCCCAAAGTCTCTCAAGGCTTAGATGTAATTTGGGTTATTATAGATAGATTGACCAAGTCCGCTCATTTCTTACCAATACAAGAAAACTATTCACTTGAGCGTCTTGCCAGTATGTACATAAGTGAGATTGTGAGATTGCATGGCATGCTAGTATCCATAGTTTCTGATCGAGACCCTAGATTCACTTCACGATTTTGGATCAGCTTACAAAAAGCTATGGGCACCGAGCTACGATTCAGTTCTGCTTATCATCCCTGTTGTCCGATTTCACAATCAACAACGTGCAAGTATACGCGATCAACAAGTAATAAAGTGATAAGATAGAGTGTCGAACCCACAGGAAATCTCCGTTCAATAATCCGAACTACTAGTACTATATCAATTCAATTTTATATAAACAATCACAATTTGTGAATAATGATTAAAAATAATTAAACTAAAATTAAAACTAGCACAGAGGTTGAAATTCAGATATTTAAAGGCTTAAGACTACAATATCCCCAATTATGTAATACGAATTAATTTATCCAAGTCATCCAATTATTCAATTCATTCGAGTTGTTAACGGGAATTCAAGATTATTTATAAGCCCTTTCCCAAGTGATCAAATAAAATTATCTAACTTAATTAATTCTGCGATATTCCTATGCAAAACTAAAGAATCAAATTCATTAAGTACCAATTCTCAATAGTTATATGCAACGAAGAGATATCCCTATTCACTTCACAATCCCCAATTATTCATCTCATACAAATAATTAAGAATACATGCTATCACATTCAGATCTAACCTTAGATTTCATCTCTTGAATTCATCTAAAGTATCCAACTAATTGCTGATCGGGCAATTACACAATAAACACAAAATATGATAGACAACTCAATATGAATAAATAACAAGAATTAAATAGATAATTAATCCATAAACATAAAAGGTTCAAGTGTAGTTTTAATTAAAAGTTTCGTTCATACTGAAAATCGAAATCAAAGATCCAAAATAAGTCATCACAATTAAATTATAAATCTAAGATAGAGGATAAGAAAAACTCAATAAAAGTTCTTCAATCTTCAATCTTCTAATCTGAATTCCTTCCAATGCTTCTCTAGTCTCTAATCTCCAAGTTCAGCTCTGTTTCTCAATCCTTGCGTAAGTATGTAATTGTTAGTGTGTCTCTATTTCTATCTCTCTCTATCTCTTTTATAGTCTTTGAATCAGTTTAGTAAAAAGAATCCAATTCCAACTCAACTTCCCGAAATAACTTATCCTTGTTATTATTTTCTTCTTTTCTGCGCATTCTCGCCCCGGTGAGAAATTTAAGCCCAATGGAATCCGCCCCGGCGCAATCTCGCCCCGCGAGGAAATTATACTGTGGGGAACTCGCCCAGGCGAGGACTCTGCTTCAAAATTACCAAACTGCTACCAAACTTCAAGTTTTCCAATTTTTCCCATCCAAAGCCGCTTCCTACAAAATAAACACAAAACGAGTAACAAGACACTAAAAATACTTAAAGATAGTAAAGAAATAAGCCCAAAGATATATCTAATTCGCAGGTATAAAACCTATTCATCAAATGCCCCCAAACTCAAGACTTTGCTTGTCCTCAAAAATAAACAAACCTATCTAAATGAATGCAAATGCATGATGTAATACGACCGAGCAATCAACCGACATAGATTATAAATATCAGGCTTTAGAGATCAGTATCTAACAACTTAGCAAGACTTCAAATTTATGCATCATCAGGAATGTAACAAATCACCACTCTAATCTTACTCCTATCCCTTCCGTGTGTGTGTGAATCCAAATGTATCAAACTAGCAAAAAAAACACTCAAAGAAGCTCATGAAATCAAATGCATCATTAAAGATATCAAAAAGGTTAGTATAACAATAAGAACTCTATATACTTATCTTCCACAACTCAAAGCGAATACAAAAAAACATAACTAGAGGATCACAATGTTATTTAAAACATTTAAGCCCCTTTTAAAACCCTTCCCCAGAAATTAAACTTTTTTTTCTTTTCACTCTTTTTTTAGTGAGTGCTTTTTACGCTCCATCTCATTTTCAATTGAACGAGTGCATTTTATGCTCCATCTCATTGCATGTGTTTATGAGTGAGTGTGTTTTACGCTCCATCTCAACCCACCACATGATCCATTCTTTCAATTGGGAAAGGTTCAAAATTTTCAATTTTTCAAATTAACCAAGATTTCCCCCAAATTATATTCTACCTCATATTGCACTTTAAGTTATGATCAAACAAGATACAAAGTTCACAAAATATCTTCCATAAGCATTTAACATATAAACTTCCTCAAAGTTAAGACTAGCTCAACCAAATGGATATGTGCATAAAACAATTAAAGGGTCTTAAGCTCGACAAAACTAGGAATAGTCAAAATTCCTAATTTAGCACTCCTTATCCGTCTTGTTAAACTAATTAGCAAACTGATCAAAATTTTCATCATTGGCCTTCCTTAAATGCTCTATATCAATTCATTGCTCAAATAAACCTAAATGCAATATACTAACTCTAATTCAAAAAAAAATTAAAAAAAAATTATTTTTATGATTTTTAAAATTTTATTTTTTAACAATAATAAGACAAAATTAATCGAAAGCAATTAAAACAACTAATGACATGAATGCAACCTATAATGCAAACTATATGAAACTAACATATGCATGCATAATACACAATAAAACTAACAATGCCAAACAAACACCCCCAAACTTAGAAAAAGCAATGTCTTCATTGATTAGAAAATAAAGAACTGAGAACGGAGGACTTCCCTAAACAATCAAACGTTAGGCTCGACCTGCTCATTATCAAAATCTGAAGGAGGGAATATTGGTAGCGGCTAAGGAACTACCAATTGTTCTGTCTGAGGAATCCGTGTAAGATGAAGTAGAAATAATGTGTGGACTAGTGTCTTCGATCTGGTGATAAACCCTAGAAATCATTCACTTGGAGAAGCAAAACCCGTGTATAGCTGTAGTGGCCAAGAGAAGAATCCAAATTGGATGTGTGACGCCCCCAAATCCAGGTTACCTTAACCTCGAATTCGGTGCATCACTGTGCAACTCATCAAGCATTCTATCAATAACTAATTGCGGAATAATAGAAATATTTACATTGATATAACATAAATATTCTCGTCCCAAGTCTCGATACCAATGCAAATACCTGACATAACATAGAACACACTATAATTAAGTCTTAATACAATACATCAGAATACATAAAATTAAGTAAGTCTTAGTGCGTGCATGACAGAAATATAACATAGTAGGACAAAGCTAATCCGTAGCTTTGCCTTTGCCTTTATCCTTTCCCGAGCTCTCGCCTCTTTCGGTAACAACTGAAATATTTAAAGGAAAGCAAGGGTGAGCAACAAGTTTGCCCAGCAAGTATAATAACAATGATAATGAGAAGTCATGAGTAAAGTTTCTCAAGTTTCAATTCAAATCTCTACTATTAATAATGAGTCACTATGGACTGGATGTATATAAAATGAATTCAAGGATTTCAAATTTTACAATTTGCAGGAATCACTGTGTGGCCACCATGGCACTTACCTTCCATTAGAATTAATAGTATTGCACTATTAACCCTAAAAACAACAAATACAGGTACAATAGGTGATCAGCCTAAAATACCCGGCGTTATGCATAACCCTCAAACATTCAACTTGCGCGTATGTCAATTCCCCGAATAAAAATATCATTTTCCCTACTGTGAGGGTTGTTCATCTCTGCAAAGAGTCCGCACCAAAGCAATTAGTTTGGATCGCTTTCTAAATCATGGGTATTGGTCTAGCCGAATCAAATGGCATTGACACTCTTCGTAAACAGTTCATGCATAATTTGAACTACAAAGTTTTAACAGTTTATGTCAATAACATATCTTGAACACTTGTGCGAATATTAAAGATTCACATAAGTATGGAATTCATACAATCATATATGTATTGTGTAATTATGAACTTTGAACATTAAATAACATTCGTAAGAATATAATCGAATGAAGTTGATAAGCTTGCCTAGCACGAGGACTAGACAAGGGTTTAGAAAACCTGCTATAACATAGAATACTTGTTCAATACCGAATTAAACAAGAATTAGAAACTTGCTTAGCAAATAAATTGAGTAAGGTTAAGGAAACTTGCATTCAATACAGTAAATGAATGAAGTTAGAGAACTTGCCCAACACAAGGGTTAGACAAGTATTAGGAAAACTTGTCTTACGCGCTGCTACTATTTGACATTAATCGTCCTTCAAAGATGTCCTACACATTTAAGTACATATTCATATATCAATTAGTCACACAATAGACGCCAATATTGGTATGCATTAATCCTTACATTATACACTTTTAACGGTTCTCTTGGTTCAAAACATTGTTTGCCACTACGACTACCCAGTCGGGGGTCTCGCTCCCCGGTGAGCGAGCGGGTGCCTAGCTCGCCGGTGAGCTGGCGGGGGTGTAAGGGGGCAGCGCCCCCTAGAAACCAAACGTAAAATCCAATTAAGTTATTCATTTCATTAAGAAAATCTCACGTGTCTTAGTCATTTCATGCTTGGCTAACCAATTAATAACATGCTTCATGTATTACTGCTTAAGAGGTTCACATAAACTTGCCTCAAGCTTTAGTTAACAAAAAGAAATAACTTGGCAACTCTGCAGCACGGCTCGGCCGCGCTGCTATTTGGCCTAGGAGTAGCGCGGCCGCGCTACTCTTCTTGTAGCTATTTTCTGGTTTATTTCTTACTCTAACCAACCTCTAGATGCTTGGGGTCATTCTAACATTATACTAACATATCATACAAATGCTCTGGGGTATTTATAACATGCTAGGTCTATATAAACATGCATCAAATCAATAACACAAAGCAGCATAACTTTTCCCTTCTGCAGACCAGCGCGGCCGCGCTGGTTTTAAGCTTGGGCCGCGCCACTCCGGATACAGGGAGATCCAGGTTCCTGCTTATGCAGAAACTTAACCACAAAATTTAATTTCTTCCTCTTTGCTTCATAACCATTTTACAACTAGTACACATGACTTAAGAACATGTTTTTATTACTCAGCTATACATTATAACATCATTTCAACAATTGATCAATACTAGTTCTCATGTTCTTAGAGAAAATCATTCTCTTGGACATTAAATCAAATGGCTTATGGGCATAAGTTGAAACTCATATAGGAGTAAGTTTTAACTGCGTTCTAGCCCAGATTTCCAAATGAAATCATTTTCCTTCTGCAAACTGGAAACTTGAAGCAATTATAGAAATGAACTAGGCTCTATATGTAATACCCGAGATCATTGTGTAATTTAATGGAATTAATAAATTGAATTTATGTGAATCTCTTGAGTGATTTTAATAAATATATGTGTATGTGTTATATATATATATATATATATATATATATATATATTTTATTGAGTTACGTGATGAGATGTATTTAATTAGTTGGTTTGGATTAATTTAACTAATTGAATTTAACTAAGTAGTTAACAAATTTTATTAAATGCAAGGAATGGAGTTAAAACTCAAATTTGAGTTCGGAGTAGAATTTGAAGACGCTGACTGTATATTTGAGTCTGGAACATCGAAATTAGTCAGAATAGACTGTAATCACAAAATGTGTCGGGGTTGACTTTTCCGGATAAAGAGTCAAACTCGTATACGGGGATGATTTTTACTAAACAAATATACCCATGACGTTTGGAACGTCGATTTTAGTAGGAATCAGTATTAGTAACAAAAATATTGAATTCCAGAGGACAAAATGGTCAAATGATTTATTTAATTGATTAATTGATTAATATAATATTTTATTAATTAAAATTGTATCAGCTGAATTTGGAGGGACCCATGTGACTAACAATTTGGGACTAAAGTGAAGGAATATACGGTTATTCAAAATGGGAAAAGAGGGAGTAAATGAAATGGGAGGAGTTTCATTTCTTTAATCAAAATCCTTTCAATTTCTCAACCCCTCTCTCACTAAATTCATTGGCTAATTGATTAAGGAATTGGAAAAGTTTTGCAACTAATGATTAGTAGTGATAAGGGGTGTAAAAGCATGGGTAACCAAGATCCTATATATACTATCATCCTAAAGTACTCTTCCGTTTTGCAAAAATTTCATCCGAGAGAAAGAAATTGTGAATAGGTGTGTGAGAGTGAGAGCTTGAAGTGTTTCTGGGATTTCAGAGAAGTAAGCAAGCAAGAAGTGAAGCATCATCTGAGTATTTCAATAGGAAGAATCCACATAAGAGGTGAATCATAAGCATATTTTTGTCCATATGAAATAGTAAGAAAAATATATGTTTAGAATGGTAGTCAATAAGTTGGGATTATGTGATTGTTATATGATTGTTGTTAACTGGTGATTGTAGATTATTAAAGAATGAAAATTCTGAGTTTCATGTATGCTCTGAATTTAGTCTAGAAATGTTAAACATATTTCATGATTGTTAAATTGCTTAAATGAGATTAAATTGTTTAAAAGCATGAATTGGATGAAGAGATAAGTTATGTTGTTTATGTACATGCTATTTAAGATAATCTAAGCCATAGGAAGTGACTTTTGGGTTTAGAGCTATGAAAGCTAAGCTAATTGAATTGAATTCAAGCTGTGCAGAAAACAGAGTTTATTTTGAGTCGTTCCGAAGTGGCGCCGCGCCACTTCCCCAGCCAAAACTAGCGCAGCCGCGCTGGTCCCCAAAAATGGAATTTAATTTCTTTTGCAATCTAAGTCTTTGAGTATGGGCAATAGAGTCCTATATGCATCAAAATGTATTTGATATAATGTCTAAGCTAGTTATGCATGTGGCGACTGGGTAAAATTTGTTTATGAATAGGTTTTTAAAGGAAAAGGTATCTTGAATTGAAGAAATGACATAAATATGTTTTATTAACATTTGAGCATGCGTATCAGAACCTATGTAACAATAAAATGAGGGACAAGTATGATCATGGCTAGTCTTTAAGGAAAATAGCTATTAAGCTTGTTTATGAAAAGAAATTTCAAAATGATATATTAGATATCGAATGCATGGACCTAATTTAGTTTTAAATCTTCAGAATAATGTGAATATTTGTTATTTGTTGTATACTAAGACCTCAATATGCTAGAGAGAGAGAGAGTTGTGCATTGGAAAGCTCAGTTCTGGGCTTGAATGGGAATAGCGCGGCCGCGCCACTCCCAGGCATAAAAGCAGCGCGACCGCGCCGTGCTGCAGAGTTGCCAAAAGGGTTTGTTTGTGAACTAAAGCTTGGTACATATATATTACACTCTTTTAAGTTTTACAATGTGTCAATTGAAATGTTTGTACTGTCTATGGCTATATAGAACTAAGGTTTCAAAGGGTTTAAACGAGATTTATAAATGAAACTTTTGGAGTAAAAACAAAAGCAACAATTTGTGATATATAATGATTTGCTTTAAATGTATATCTGGTTAAATGTATATTTGTAATACAGATCTATAAACATGAAACAGTTGCATTAGGTATGTATTGAGTGAATAGAATTTGAGAATCTGTTAATGTGAATGAGTGGCTAATGAATATCTATATATGAATATATATAGGATATTTGCAGTAAAGTTAAACAATAATCGTAAATTATGCGAAAGGCAAGTATTCTATCTTGATTCATTTTGTTCCTACGAAAGTAAGTTTCCCAATTTGTGAAATTTATTTACAAACTTCTCATTTGCTAGTTATATCTCATTTGCTAGTTATATCTCATTCAAGTTTATATCTTGTTCAAGTTCAGTTGATGATAACTCAATTTCAATTGTGTATAAGTTCTTAATTGAATATGAACTGTTTTTTTTAAGAATGTCTTCTGGCCTTTTGTTCCGGCTAGATACTAATGATGCGAAACAATTATCATTTGAATTATTCAAATTCATTGTAGTTACTGAAAGTCTACCAATCCAAATTATTTTGGTGCGGTCCCGCATGAATACTAAGATGAACAACCCGATTAACGGGGTAAAACTGATGACGGGCATATAGTCCCATTTACGCTTATGCGATTAAAATTTATACTTGTGCACAATGTAGGGTACGAAAGGCTGATCACCTAGAGTACTTGCGGAGAATGTTTTTACAGTCTATTTGATTGTCAAAACTTCTGATGGTTTTCAATGAATTAAAAATAATGTCCAGGGTTCTTATACCCCTTAGTACGCTGTTAAAAATTTTAGAACTCTTTTCTTTGACTTTCGACACTATTTTTTGATTATTCTTTCAATTATTGAGAAATACCAAAACAGATGATCCTATCTTTGATGTCCTTTATCAATTTATTTTATTACTTGCTGGGCAATTTGTGCTCATTCTTGCTTTAATATTTCAGTTAAGGGTGAGAAAGCAGAGAGCTCAGGCAAGGACAAGGGAAACGCAAAGATGAAGAATTGAAAGTTTATTTTTGTAATAGGTTTAGATTTCCGCGTTGATGTAATGTAGCGATAAATACTAAGTTTAAGATTATTTAAGGTTATGTAAACCTGGGATTTTATTTGGACGTTATTATATATTTTATTATTTTATGGAGTTTATTTAGAAAAATGATGGTGTAAGATGTATCGTGAGCACCATATCTTGTGTTTGATGATACACGGATTTGGGGGCGTCACACTATATTACTAACCTCTTGAAGCTTCTTCTAAGATGTTAAAGGGATTGATTACAGCTGCTAAAACAATCTTTCTTCTTCCTCAATTCACCCGCATAACCACTCTCACCTTTCTCTCTTAATTTTCAGCTCTAACTTAGCAACAATTGAAAGGAATGGTTGGTTGGGCAAGAGAGGAGTATAAATAGATGGAATGGTCAGCTCCTTGGGTGATGGAGGAGTTGAACATGCTTGCCATGACAGCTCCCCATGAATAGGAGGCTGAGCTTTTGCCTCCCCTAGGCGCGGGTAATTCCCCTCCCTTCTCCCTAATTGCTTTCCCTTTGCCAAATGCAAGAAATTGCTTCAACCGAGATGTTCTTATTCCCTTTGCTCCTTCTCTTCTCATTCTTATGTTCCTCCCGTTCATCTTCTCCCTTCATTTCAGCTAATGATAATACCCATTTCCCTCATGGGTCATGGGTTGGGTCATGGGTTGGGTCATAGGTCGGATCGTAGGTCATGGATCATGGGTTTGGGCCACCTTTAAAATAATTTGGGGCTTCTAATTAAATCCCAATTTAGCTCAAATAAAATCTAACACTTGGATTATTAATCAATCACATTAACACATTGACGAAAATAAGAAAAGGTCAAAATAAACAAAAAGACATTTTTGGTGTGGATAATGTTTTAGCGGTATTAACCCAGAATCATTTTAATAATTCCTACCAAATAACAACACTTAATAATATTGCAAACATATAGTCTAGGTTATTACATAACCTTTAAACACATACAGAAAATTTAAATTAATAAAAACTCATTCATTAATTAATATTCATAAGCTTAAATTACAAAGTTATCCAAAATTCACGGTCGTTACAAGATGAGTATTTGGGGATGAACCCGCCATGAATGGGTCTTGGTTTCGAAAGGGATCCATGGAGTTTTAGCTTGAGGGGGGGTATTTAAGGTTAAATCCAAGTGGGATAGGGGAGGAGAGGGTTTAGGTCAAGCTTGAGAGGATTTTGGGGTAGTACAAATCTAATTTGAAAAGGATTTTAAAAACTGAAATTCGACGTCTTTGCCAAGGCGAGGAAAATTGACCTACGAAGCTCGCCGAGGCGAAGAGATACAGAGAGGTCTGGGCTGGGGCGAGTAATGGAACCGCTAGGGCGAAGTTGGACAGAGAGGTTCTCACCGGGGCGAGCTCGTCCTGCCTTTTTTCTCGCGCGGGGTGAGATCCCCTGTTTCTGAAATTTTAATTTTTTCAAGTTTTCTGCACTTCTTCCTGAAAGTAGTATGCACACAAGCCAATCATATTTAATATGATGTAGCATATACTTTGTAATCTTATTCATTTATTAATAAAGGAATTGATTTTCTTTAAAAGGCATTTTATATTATCTACATAGTGCTGTTATATTAAATGTGATAAACCCTTAGTTTTGAGCAATGCTTTTAGAATCATGATGGTGATCATGCTAATGAGATCTAAATTCAAGATAGCTCACAAACTAAAATTGTTCCTAATCGTTGGATTACTAAATTGGGGATTAATGAATCCGGATAGATTAGTACATACGTTGCTTGCTCTTAGGAAGAGGATGATTGATCTCATAATCATTTGTGTGGAGACACTAAAGCAAGTATGTAGGTGCTTATTAGAGAATAAGTTCACTGAACGTGACTCGCTAAGGAATACCTAATGGAGTTTTACTCGCCTGTCAATAGGAATTCCTCTAGTGATAGTAGTACAAGTGATCCTTGGACTTGAGATCATCATAGTATCTTGTGTATGATGAGTTATACCTTGACATGTCCCTTAAGACCTTGTGGGTATATCAAAGGGTATGATTGGGTATAATTAGTTGTACATGGAGATAGGTGAATGATCAACAAAGAATCTACCTCGTCTAGTAAAAGATGTGAATGTCCTATGTGATTCGATAAATGATAACTCAGTAGTCCTTGGCCAAGGCAAAATGAAATTAGAAAAGGGTTTCTAATTTGCATTATTTAGAGTTATGCATTTGGGAATCGAAATACATATAATTAAATAAAATAAGACTTGACAGTAAATCCATGTCTTATATTTAATTGGGACATTGTATGGTAGAAGGATTGAATTGTACGGTAACTATCTACTCAAAGGTTCTTTTGTGATTAATGTTGAAATCTATATTATCTGGAAAGTCGTTGATCGCTAAGGGGGCTTACCCTTATTGTAGAATAAATGTTATTTATTTAAATGAATTAAATAGTTTAATTTATTTATTTAAATAAGATTAGAATTGTTCTAATTGATTTATTCACAACCGGTTTAATATGGAGAACCTAAAGGGTCACACCGCAAAAGAAAAATATTTATTTAAGAAGTAAATGGCATAATGGTAATAATAAGTTAAGTGTATTTAATTTAATCTATGGAGATAGAATAAATTAAATAGCTTAATATTTATTATTTAATATTTTGGAAATATTAAATATAAATTAATGAGAGGAGTCTTATTATTATTATTACTATTACTATTATTTAATTCCTAATAGGGATTGAGAATTAATTAATAGAAGTATTCTCCCATGAATTCCTAATTGGATTAGGAGCATTATTAATTAAAGGAGTTTAATTACAATACAAACCCTAATCCTAAATAGTTTAGGGAAGGGTTATTCCTACATCTATAAATAAGAGGGGTCTTATCATAGATTAGGGTTACACACTCTTGCATTAGATTGTGGAGAGCAATTTCTATAGAGATAGAAACTAGGGTTTTGCCAAATACCCAACTTCTTGAATACTTGTTCTTCCTTGGTGGATCACCTCTAGAGGCCAAACACTTGGGTGGCTAACGTTGATCAAAGGAAGGAATCACACCGTAACATTCGAGGAGAACACGAAGGACTAGGAGTTGAATTCTTATTCTCTTTGTTCTATGAGGGTATAATTCTTATTCTCTTTATCTTTTGTTTATATCGTTAATTGAGCACATAGATTGATCTTGGTGATGGTTTGTATAAAATTTTAAAATCCAATTTTATCGCGCTTCCGCACTATTTATGTAATTTGATTGCATGTTCGCGTTATATACAAACCCAACAGTGGTATCAGAGCCTAATCTTGAGCTAATTATCGATTTTGATGATTCCATGTATGCTTGATATGCGATTGGATCGAAATTTTTGGGCAGAATAAAAATTTTTCTGAATCAGCGACACGGCGCAGCTGTGCCGTCTCCAGTTCATTCTGGAGCGCAGCTGCGCCGAAACCCAGAATCGTTTTTTTCTGGGGAGCAGCGCAGCTGCGCCGTTGCCCAGTTCATTCTGGGCGCAGCTGCGCCGGTAAGCAGAATCTGAAAAATATTATTTTTCTTCAATTAAAATAAATGGTTTATTTAATTGATATAAGTTTAAAATAAAGAGTTTATTTTATCTGGAATAGGATTTCAGATTGCTAAAATTAAAGGAGTTTAATTTGGATTTGGTTTTTGATTAAAATAAAAGAGTTTATTTTGTTTCAAAACTAAATATTAGCAAAACGTTTGCCCATTAATTGATATCAATGCATATATGGAATGGATTTATTATTCATGAGATGAATGTTATTTATTGATACATATAGAGATATGTATGATAATAAATAGGGATTGATTATGGACTGTTGACCAATGTGTGATTGGATTTATTTTAGTGGATGCTTGAATGTATGGGTTTTTTATAAATGGGGTCTGCGTACCTCGTCTTCTCTAATTTTTCTTAATGTAAATTCTATCTCCCTCCTATGTACTTCCCCTTGACTGCTGATCAAGGTTTCTATTTATTGTAAATAGTTTTTGTAATAGGACTAGTTAGAATTAATTTTTGAAGAATTGGAGATAAAGGAACAAGGAGCGCTTGAAGACCCGTTTGTATTGGAGCCCGGGTTTAAATATAATAATTATATTTAAATTTAATTCTTGCACCCTAGGTTTGACCTTTTGGTTCACTTGGTGGCTCTAGTGAACCAAACTAGAATAAAAGTCCATAATCAATCCGGGTAGAATATAGTATTCTATATGTGCATGCTTATTATATATATATTATATATTATCCAACATGCTTCGCATGTAAAATAATATGACGCGTATTTTATATATATATGTGCATGCGCGCTAAACAAGATGAGACTAATAATAACAAATCCCTCAAAGAAATCATATTAAGTCCTAAGCGTTCAAAGATATTTGGAATATCGAACGTCGCCTTCTAGCATGGTAAAATAATAGAGTATTAAATATTTAATATGAGTTTGTTGTGTCACCACAAGGCAAGTATTAAATATTTAAGATGTTGCTTTATCACATTTGATGCTTATAAATAGACTGAACGATGCTGTTTTGTTGTGTCACCACAAGGACAGTGTTTTTCTTTCGAATATATGGAAGTGCTAGGTTGGACTTAACTTGGATAATTTTGATTCGGATGTGTCACCACTTGATCAAAATAATCTAAGAGGCAAAATACAAGGAGTTACATAGTGATATAATTGACAAGAGTTGTCTACCTATTTATTTATATATCGCTTGTTGTGTCACCACAAGGCTATATACATTTGAAATGGGATCCTTAATCTCACTAGCAAATATTTAATTAGATTTGCCGAACTATATAATGAGGGTAATATAGTTTGATGAAAATAGTGGGAGATACCAATCTAAAATAAAGACCTAATTTATTTTGGTAATTAATTAAATGAATGTATGCTAAAATGTTGTCTATTTCACATGCAGAATTTAAAAATGTCAAACTCACTATCACTGCGTAGCATACTTGATGCTAACAAACTGACCGGACCGAATTATACGGACTGGTTAAGGAATCTGAGAATTGTTCTCACTGCTGAAAAGATTTCTTATGTCCTAAATTCGCCAGTCCCTGCAAGTGTTGCAGAAACAGCCTTTGAGGAAGAGATTGCTACTTTTAGAAAGTGGCAAGATGATGCAATCTTGGCTCAATGCATCATGCTCGCATCCATGAGTAACGAGCTTCAGCATCAGCATGAAACTATGGATGCTCCTACTATATTGATGCACCTCAAAGAGTTGTATGGTGAGCAAAGTAGGACTGCTAGATATCAGATATCTAAGGAGCTCTTCCGATCTCGTATGACCGAGGGCACTGCTGTTGAGACTCATGTCCTTAAGATGATCAATTTGATTGAACAACTTGGACAGCTTGGGTTCGTGATGGATGGGGAGTTAAGCCAAGATTTGATCTTGCAGTCACTCCCGGACACCTTCTCACAATTTGTTGTGAATTTTCACATGAATAAGTTGGACGTCAGCTTGCCTGAGTTACTTAACATGTTGAAAACTGCTGAAGGTCACTTCTCATCCAACAAGAACCAAGTCTTACTAGTGGATGATTCTTCCAAGAAAAAGAAGAGGCCCAAGGTATCTTCTGAAAAGAAGAAAAACAAGAAGGCTAAGGGCAAGGCGAAAAGAAAGGATAATAAGAAACCTGATCCAGATAGCAAGGGAATTTGCTACCATTGCAATAAGCTGGGACATTGGAAGAGGAACTGCAAGGAGTATCTTGCGGACCAAAAGAAGCTTGGAGAAGCTTCGACTTCCGAGCTAGGTTTGTTCATGATTGAAATTAATTTTTCTGAAAGTCAAAATTCTACTTGGGTATTGGATATCGGCTGTAGTTCTCACATATGTAATAATATGCAGGGACTAAGCAGAAGTAGGAAGCTGAACAAGGGTGAAGTCATCCTACGAGTGGGAAATGGAGCAAAGGTTGCTGCATTGGCTGTAGGGACTTATTGTTTAGCACTGCCTTCGGGCAAGTTCATTAGTTTAAATAATTGTTATTATGTTCCAACACTCATTAGAAACATTATTTCAATTTCTGTATTGGATATGGATGGTTTTGATATTATAATAAAGAACAACAGTTGTTCTATTTATAATAAAAATATTTTATATGGTGTTGGCAATTTAATGAATGGACTTTACATACTTGACTTGCATGAAAATATACTTCAAATTGAACAAACTAAGAAAAGAAAAAGAGATGATGTTAATTATACCTTTATGTGGCACTGTAGACTCGGTCATATCAATGAAACAAGATTATCCAAGTTGCATAAAGATGGGCTTTTAGAGCTATCTGATTACGAATCATATCCAACTTGTGAATCTTGTCTCATGGGTAAGATGACTAAATCCCCTTTTAGTGGAAAAGGAGAAAGAGTTACAGAGTTGTTAGCGTTGGTACACACAGACGTTTGTGGACCTATGACAACGAATGCACGAGGAGGGGTATTCTTATTTTATTACTTTCACTGATGATCATTTCTAGATTTGGATATGTGTATTTAATGAAATACAAATCTGAATCGTTTGAAAAGTTCAAAGAATTCAGAAGTGAAGTAGAGAAAACAAACTGGTAAAAGTATTAAAATTCTTCGATCGGATCGAGGAGGGGAATACTTAACCAGTGAGTTTTCTCAATTGTCTCAAAGAAAATGGTATAATCTCACAATGGACTCCACCAGGGACGCCACAGTTGAATGGTGTATCTGAAAGGAGAAATCGAACATTGTTGGACATGGTTCGTTCCATGATGAGTTTTACCGACCTTCCAATATCCTTCTGGGGTTATGCCCTAGAATCGGCTGCATACCTACTTAACAATGTACCTACCAAATCCGTCCCAAAGACTCCATATGAGATATGGACAGGGAGGAAACCAAATCTTAAGCATGTTAAGACTTGGGGTTGTCCAGCTTATGTCAAAAGGTTTGAGCATGATAAGCTGAAGACTAGATCCGACAAATGTAGATTCGTGGGATACCCTAAAGAAACATCAGGGTATTATTTCTATCATCCTACTAATCAAAAGGTGTTTGTTGCGAAACACACTGCCTTCTTGGAAAAAGAGTTTATCCTTGAAGGGGTCAGTGGGAGTAAGATATATCTTGAAGAAGTTTAAGAACCACAAAATACTACGGATCAAAGTCAGGTACCTGATCAAGTAGAAGAACCTACTGTACCACTACCTATTCGTAAATCTGGAAGAGTACCGAAGATACCTGAGAGGTATGGATTCATCATAGAGGATGATGATGAGGTACGCATCATAGATGATGATGATCCATTGACTTACGAAGAGGCTATGAGTAGTGAAGACTCAGAGAAATGGCTAGGAGCCATGAAATCCGAGATGGACTTCCATGTATGAAAAACCAAGTATGGACTTTGGTTTCACCACCTGAGGGCATTAAGCCTATTGGGTGTAAATGGGTCTTTAAAGAGAAAGACTGGGGCAGATGGCAAGGTAGAGACCTATAAGGCCCGACTGGTTGCAAAAAGGTTTCAAACAAAGACAAGGAGTTGACTATGATGAAACCTTCTCACCAGTAGCTATGCTCAAGTCCATTCCGGATTTTGCTTGCAATTGCAGCTTATTATGACTACGAGATCTGGCAAATGGACGTGAAAACGGCCTTCCTCAATGGAGAGCTTGAGGAGAATGTATATATGATACAACCAGAGGGTTTTGTTTCAACGGTTGGAACAAACCAAGTCTGTAAGCTACAACGATCCATTTATGGATTGAAGCAAGCTTCTCGAAGGTGGAACATCCGTTTTGATGAGATAATCAAAAGGTTTGATTTTATCAAGAACGAGGATGAACCATGTGTGTACAAGAAGGTTAGTGGGAGCGCTATATCATTCCTTGTATTATATGTTGATGATATATTACTGATAGGGAATGATGTTCCTATGCTACAGTCGATCAAAATTTGGTTATCTAAAACACTTCTCCATGAAGGACTTGGGTGAGGCATCCTATATTTTGGGGATAAAGATCTATAGAGATAGATCTAAAAGGATGCTGGGCTTGACCCAAGGAAAGTACATTGACTCGATGCTAAAGAAGTTTAGCATGGAAGATTCCAAGAGAGGTCTCATGCCGATGAGCCATGGAATACATCTCTCCAAGAAACAGGCCCCAAAGACACCTGAGGAGCGAGACCGTATGAGTAAGATTCCTTATGCTTCCGCAATAGGATCTATCATGTACGGTATGATATGTACTAGACCAGATGTTGCTCATGCACTTAGTGTAACCAGCAGATATCAGTCGAATCCAGGAGAAGAGCACTGGAAGGCAGTGAAAAACATCCTAAAGTACTTGAGAAGAACTAAGGATGTATTTCTTGTCTACGGTGGGTCTGAATTAAAACTAGAGGGCTATACAGACTCAAGTTTTCAAACGGACCAAGATGACAGTAAATCCGTTTCAGGGTACGTGTTTACCTTAAATGGTGGCGCAGTGAGTTGGAAGAGTTCCAAGCAGCAAACAGTTGCTAATTCGGTGACAGAGGCAGAGTACATAGCTGCAAGTGAAGCTGCAAAGGAAGCTGTTTGGATGAAGAAGTTCATAACTGAACTTGGAGTGGTTCCTAGCATTAGAGGAGCAGTACCTTTATTCTGTGACAACAACGGAGCTGTTGCGCAGGCTAAGGAACCCAGGTCTCATCAGAAATCCAAACACGTGTTGCGGCGGTTTCATTTGATTAGAGAGATCATTGAAAGAGGAGATGTCACCCTGGAGCGTGTGGACTCTCAAGACAACATTGCAGATCCATTTACTAAAGCTTTAACTCAACAGCAGTTTGATCGTCACTTAGAGAAGATGGGTATTAGATACCATGGCGATTGGCTTTAGTGCAAGTGGGAGATTGAAAGTAGTATGCACACAAGCCAATCATATTTAATGTGATGTAGCATATACTTTGTAATCTTATTCATTTATTAATAAAGGAATTGATTTTCTTTAAAAGGCATTTTATATTATCTACATAGTGCTGTTATATTAAATGTGATAAACCCATAGTTTTGAGCAATGCTTTTAGAATCATGATGGTGATCATGCTAATGAGATCTAAATTCAAGATAGCTCACAAACTAAAATTGTTCCTAATCGTTGGATTACTAAATTGGGGATTAGTGAATCCGGATAGATTAGTACATACGTTGCTTGCTCTTAGGAAGAGGATGATTGATCTCATAATCATTTGTGTGGAGACACTAAAGCAAGTATGTAGGTGCTTATTAGAGAATAAGTTCACTGAACGTGACTCGCTAAGGAATACCTAATGGAGTTTTACTCGCCTGTCAATAGGAATTCCTTTAGTGATAGTAGTACAAGTGATCCTTGGACTTGAGATCATCATAGTATCTTGTGTATGATGAGTTATACTTTGACATGTCCCTTAAGACCTTGTGGGTATATCAAAGGGTATGATTGGGTATAATTAGTTGTACATGGAGATAGGTGAATGATCAACAAAGAATATACCTCGTCTAGTAAAAGATGTGAATGTCCTATGTGATTCGATAAATGATAACTCAGTAGTCCTTGGCCAAGGCAGAATGAAATTAGAAAAGGGTTTCTAATTTGCTTTATTTAGAGTTATGCATTTGGGAATCGAAATACATATAATTAAATAAAATAAGACTTGACAGTAAATCCATGTCTTATATTTAATTGGGACATTGTATGGTAGAAGGATTGAATTGTACGGTAACTATCTACTCAAAGGTTCTTTTGTGATTAATGTTGAAATCTATATTATCTGGAAAGTCGTTGATCGCTAAGGGGGCTTACCCTTATTGTAGAATAAATGTTATTTATTTAAATGAATTAAATAGTTTAATTTATTTATTTAAATAAGATTAGAATTGTTCTAATTGATTTATTCACAACCGGTTTAATATGGAGAACCTAAAGGGTCACACACGCACCGCAAAAGGAAAATATTTATTTAAGAAGTAAATGGCATAATGGTAATAATAAGTTAAGTGTATTTAATTTAATCTATGGAGATAGAATAAATTAAATAGCTTAATATTTATTATTTAATATTTTGGAAATATTAAATATAAATTAATAAGAGGAGTCTTATTATTATTATTACTATTTACTATTATTTAATTCCTAATAGGGATTGGGAATTAATTAATAGAAGTACTCTCCCATGAATTCCTAATTGGATTAGGAGCATTAATTAATTAAAGGAGTTTAATTATAATACAAACCCTAATCCTAAATAGTTTAGGGAAGGGTTATTCCTACATCTATAAATAAGAGGGGTCTTATCATAGATTAGGGTTACACACTCTTGCATTAGATTGTGGAGAGCAATTTCTATAGAGATAGAAACTAGGGTTTTGCCAAATACCCAACTTCTTGAATACTTGTTCTTCCTTGGTGGATCACCTCTAGAGGCCAAACACTTGGGTGGCTAACGTTGATCAAAGGAAGGAATCACACCGTAGCATTCAAGGAGAACACGAAGGACTAGGAGTTGAACTTGTACCCGAGGAAGCTTTGTTCTACGAGGGTATAATTCTTATTCTCTTTATCTTTCGTTTATATCGTTAATTGAGCACATAGATTGATCTTGGTGATGGTTTGTATAAAATTTTAAAATCCGATTTTATCGCGCTTCCGCACTATTTATGTAATTTGATTGCATGTTCGCGTTATATACAAACTCAACACTTCCTTCCCAATACCTTTCCCCTATAATAAGGTAACATGATATGGGTTGGTATACATTTTGTTTTTTTTGACTTTGGAGACTAGCAAAGCATTGAAAAATCTAAAACTAACTACTAAAAATACTAAATAAATGCAAAAATATTGAACTGAATTAAACAAAACTGAAACAATAAAATAAAGTGATTGGGTTGCCTCCCATCATGCGCTTGGTTTACAGTCGTCAGCTCGACTTTCCTTTATTCTTAACCCGGATCAAACTTATGCTTAGAGGACCGCTTCACAATCCAATGCTGGGCTTTATCCTTGTACCACTTAACTGTTCGGCAAGATCGAACACCCCCAAACTCGAGTTGATCCGTCGTTTTCATTTGGTTTACACTTTTTCCATCCACTTCCTTCTTGAGTGCACCATCAGCTTTTTGCACATCTATTAAACTTCTTCCCGTGGCCAAAAATGGTCGCCCAAGAATGATAGGTATTTCCTTATCCTCTTCGTAATCCAATATGATGAAGTCAGCCGGGAAGATGAACTTATCAACCTTAACCAGAATGTCTTCCACAATACCCCTTGGGTATGTCACTGACCTATCTGCTAACTGTAGGCTAATACTCATCGATTTCGGTGCCTTTAATCCTAGTTGAGCGTAAATAGATAACGACATTAAATTGATACTTGCTCCTAAATCACACAATGCCTTTCCAGAAAACTGATTACCAATCGTGCACGGGATCGTGAAACTTCCAGGATCTTTCAACTTCGGTGGTAATTTCTTCTGCAAAATGGCACTACATTCCTCTGTTAATACCACAATCTCAAATTCTCCCAATTTCCGCTTCTTAGACAAAAATTTCCTTTATAAACTTGACGTAACTCGACATTTGCTCCAAAGCTTCGGCAAATGGAATGTTGATGTAGAGCTTTTTAAACACCTCAAGAAACTTTGAGAACTGCTTTTCTAATTTCAATTTTTGGAATCTCTACAGAAATGGTACGGGAGGCACAATAGTACTTTGTTTGCCCCCATTAGGTGTCGCAGCTAAGCTTACATCTCTCATCTTAATAGTCTCCTCGTCCTTACACTTCTCCTTGTCTAACTCTTTCTCCTTTAAGGGTTCCTGATCTGCACTTTTATCAACGACCACTGGCAGCTCCTTCCCACTTCGTAAAGTTATAGCCTTGCAGTGCTTATTTCCATCCCTCTTCGGGTTAACTTCAGTATTGCTCGATAACGCTCCTGGAAGACGGTTGTTCAAAGCATGAGCTAGTTGACCCATCTGATTTTCTAAGTTTCTAATTGACACTGCTTGGCTTTTCACATTCAAATCTACTTGATTTAGCAGTTTGTCTTGATCATTCATTCTCTTCTCTGAAACTGTAATGAATTTTGCCAAAACCTCCTCTAGGCTCGGTTTTCTCTCTACCTGTTGTGGAAATTGATTTTGAAAAACTCGGTGGATTTTGGGGCCTTGGAGCTTGAGTTTGAGCCTGAATATTATTACTCCAAGAAAAACCCGAATGATTCCTCTACTCCGGATTATAAGTATTTTGATATGGTTGTTGCGGTCTGTTATAACACCCCAAGAATTGTACTGACTCTGCACTGATAGCACATTGATCCATCAAGTGATTTCCTACACATAGCTCACATACCATCGCCACTTGAGAAGTTATTTGCGGTCCCCATGTCTCAATCTTTTTCGTTAGTGCAGCTAACTGTGCGGATAAAGCTATTACCGCATCCACTTCCAACTTCCCTGCTGTTTTAGACGGATTGGACCTTGACGTAGGCCACTGATAGTTGTTGGCTGCCATAGATTCTAATAACTGGTAGGCATCCTTGAAATTCTTTCCCATGATAGCGCCTTCAGCCGCTGCATCAATGCTAGTTCTTGTGGTCCCATGCAATCCATTATAGAACGTCTGTACCTGCAACCATTTTGGGATCCCATGATGTGGACACTTACGAAGAAAATCTTTAAACCTTTCCCATACCTCATACAACGTTTCTGAATCAAGTTAATTGAATGAGGTAATGTCGTTCCTCATTTTTGCCGTTTTCGCTGGTGGGAAGAACTTAGTAAGAAACTTTTGAGCTAAATTATTCCATATAGTAATTGAGCCTGGTGGCAAAGAGTGCAACCAACTTTTTGCCTTATCGCGTAGTGTAAAAGGGAAAAGTCTCAATCTCACTGCCTCCTCCGGAACATTATTGAACTTGAACGTGTTGTAGATTTTCAGGAAGCTGATGAGATGTTCATTCGGATCATCATTTGGACCACCCCCAAATTGCACTAAATTCTGTAACATCTGAATGGTCCCCGGTTTGATCTCAAAACTGTTCGCATTGATTGCAGGTCTCTGAATACTGGATTGAATGTCTGTCACCAATGGCATGGCATACTCCCTAAGTGACTTTTGCACTGCCTCAGCTATAGTTTCTTGCTTATCAGTTTCCTCTGCCAGTTTTTCTATTGTCTGTGTTTCCTCACCAGATAATTTCAATTTTTGGAACTTTCTTTCAATATCATCTGCGTATCGCAAAAGTTCCTCTTTACCTTTTGACCTAGTGTGCATACACAGATGAAAAAAACCCTGTAGAGGTGAAATAAACAAAGAAAATAAAAACGTTTAAATTAAGACTGAATTGATTATAACTAACATGAAAATAAATATTAAACAACGATTCCCCAGCAACGGCGCCAAAAACTTGTTATCCGATTTCACAATCGACAATTACGTGCAAGTATACACGATCAACAAGTAATAAAGTGATAAGATATAACAAAAAATGCATTGTGTAAAAATCCATAGTTTCTTTTTTTATTCTAGTAAGAATAAGGTTGTCAAGGAAATAAAAAAGGAAGAAAGAATAATAAGAAACGACACTTTGATTTTCTATTATATAATAAGAATGAAAATATTCTTTCGTCTTTTTGTTGTTGCTTTAATAACAAACCTTTTTTGGTTTCAAATCAGATAAATTGTTTTAGCTAGGATTCGTTGGAACAAAAAAGGCCCGGCTAGGTAGTGACCAGGCCAGGCCACGGGAGTAAAAAAGGGGCCTTTCGAACAAAATCAAAGCAAAAAGGTCCTCTTTTTTTTCTTTCTATTTAGTGTCGAACCCACAGGAAATCTCCGTTCAATAATTCCCAATTACTAGTACTATATCAATTCAATTTTATTTAAACAATCGCAATTTGTTAATAATGATTAAAAATAATTAAACTAAAATTAAAACTAGCACAAAGGTTGAATAAATTCAGATATTTAAAGGCTTAAGACTACAATATCCCCAATTATGTAATACAGATTAATTTATCCAAGTCATCCAATTATTCAATTTATTCGAGTTGTTAACGAGAATTCTAGATTATTTATAAGCCCTTTCCCAAGTGATCAAATAAAATTATCTAACGTAATTAATTCTGCAATATTCCTATGCAAAACTAAAGAATCAAATTCATTAAGTACCAATTCTCAATAGTTACATGTAGCGAAGAGATATCCCTATTCACTTCACAACCCCAATTATTCATCCCATGCAAATAATTAAGAATACATGCTATCACATTCAGATCTAACCTTAGATTTCTTCCCCTGAATTCATCTAAAGTATCCCGCTAATTGTTGATCAGGAAATTACTCAATAAACACAAAATATGATAGACAACTCAATATGAATAAATAATTGGAATTAAATAGATAATTAATCCATAAACATAACAGGTTCAAGTGTAGTCTTAATTAAAAGTTTAGTTCATACTGAAAATCGAAATCAAAGATCCAAAATAAGTCATCACAATTAAATTACAAATCTAAGATAGAGGATAAGAAAAACTCAATAAAAGTTCTTCAATCTTCAATCTTCTAATCTGAATTCCTTCCAATGCTTATCTAGTCTCTAATCTCCAAGTTCAGCTCTGTATCTCAATCCTTGCGTAAGTATGTAATTGTTAGTGTGTCTCTATTTCGATCTCTCTCTATCTCTTCTATAGTCTCTGAATCAGTTTAGTAGAAAGAATTCAATTCTAACTCAACTTCCCGAAATAACTGATCCTTGTTATTATTTTCTTCTTTTCCGCGCATTCTCGCCTCGGCGAGAAATTTAAGCCCGATAGAATCCGCCCCGGTGAGGAAATTATACTGTGGGGAACTCGCCCCGGCGAGGACTCTACTTCAAAATTAGCAAACTGCTACCAAACTTCAAGTTTTCCAATTTTTCTCATCCAAAGCCGCTTCCTACGAAATAAACACAAAACGAGTAACAAGACACTAAAAATACTTAAAGATAGTAAAAAAATAAGTCCGAAGATATATCTAATTCGCAGGTATAAAATCCATTCATCAATCCCCAAACAAACGGGAATCAGAAACGACAATTCAAACTCTCGAAGATCTATTGAGACTTTTCGTGCTAGACTTCAAAGGAAGTTGGGACAAATACTTACTATTGGTTGATTTCTCCTACAACAACAGTTTTCAAACAAGTATAGGCATGGCCCCATTCGAGGCTTTGTATGGACGAAAGTGCCGCTCTCTATTATGCTAGAATGAGGTAGGAGAAACAAAATTATTGGGACCCGAGTTGGTGCGCATGACAACAGAAAATATCTAAATGATTCGACAACGAATACGAGCAGCACATGAACGACAAAAGAGTTATGCTGATCTTCATCGAAGGGATGATTCAATGTCAGAGACTATATATTTTTATGTGTTTTCCCATGGAAAATAGTTACGAGATTCAAAAAGAGAGAAAAACTCAACCCTCGATTTATTGGCCCATTTGAAATTCTCGACTGAGTAGGAGCTGTGGCCTATAGACTTGCTCTACAGCCAAACATGTCTCGTATTCACAACGTTTTTCACATATATTCATGTTACATAAGTATGTAAAGGATCTAAATCATATCATTGAGTTGGTTCCAGACGTAATAGCGAAGTATTTAACGAATGAAGAGGTACCTGTTAAGATCTTAGATAAAAAGGTGCAGATTCTATGCTCAAAGATTATACCTCAAGTCAAAGTTTTATGAAGAAACCAAGATACAGAGGAAATGACTTGGGAAGTAGAATATGAAATGAAAGCTAAGCATTCTTACCTTTTCGGAATGCCAGTCGAAATACCAGGTACGTCAATTTCGAGGACGAAATTTCATAAGGAGAGGAGGTTGTAAGACCCCAACTTTATTGAATAAAATTTAATTTTTCTAATAACTATTATGCTAGACAGTGAGGTGTTAAATTTGTAAACTGATATAGTTAAGGAAGATATGTGCAAATTATAAAATAAAAAGTATGTCGGAGAATATTCCTTATGTCGAGGAATATTCCTTCTATAAAAAAATATTTAGTAAAATATGACGGCGCTGAAACGACTAATCATTTGTGGGCCCCACAATGACGTAATTATCGGATATAGAAAATGATAGAAATTACTTTTTTAATAAAAATTGTCAACGATATTATCACCTTTAACTGTTTAAATACCCGATGATAAAAGTACAGTAGCACACGCGCAGTACTTACACAGTACTCCACAGTATTTCATAATTATTAATTCAATAATTGGTACAACTGCATAATATTTTAACTCAACAATTGTTACAATAGTAATCTGCACAGTATTTCATATTATTAAATCAATAATTGTCACGACAGAGTAACTCATATTATTTGATATGATATTGACATTATTGACAATGTCTAGAAGTTCTGTCAAGAAAATGGGTTGTTTAATTACGCGTCGTTTATACGGAAGGCCTCCTCTTTCCTGGAAACGATCTAGTTGTCACAATAATTGTCACAACATTTCATACTATTTGGCATTGTAGTAAGGGTAGTAATGGAAGGTTACGTAATTAAAAGTCACGGGTATTAAACTGTTAGACATACTTATTATTTGAGGAACATTAATATTTGTACATTAAGTCAATAATAATTAATGAAAGGTACAAATTAAATTAATAATGATGAATTAAAATATATAAATCATTTTGAATAATTATTGCTAATGGATTTATCTTTTTATAAATAATGATAATAGATTTATCTTTTTGAATAATTATTGCTAATGGATTTATCTTTTTATAAATAATGATAATAGATTTATCGTTTTGAATAAATATTGATAATGGATTTATCTTTTTATAAATAATGATAATGGATTTATCTTTTTGAATAAATATTGATAATGGATTTATCTTTTTAAATAAATAATGATGGAACATCTTAACAACTTGCTTATCTATGATTCGATCTTTCAGGAATCAAACAACCACCTACAGACAATCGATTATCTAAGTCCGTTTGTAATCCACTATTAAGCATATTTTCCATCCTTATGCTTAGGCAAAATTTTAATCTTTGATTCACTTAACATGCACATTTAAGGTGATTTAACAAGGTTTACTCCTTCATATCCACCTTAAAAAGATCCACCATGATCTTCACTTATCAACAACTACCAATAACTACCAATCTCAAAGAAAGAAAAATCAAAGAGATAAAGAGTTAGGGTTCTAGGTTTACCTTTTGATGATCTTCTTCTTCTTCTTCTTAAGCTTCAATGGATATAGATGATCCTTGAACTCCTTCTCTCTCTCTAATCCAGCCACTCTCCCTCTCTTTCTCACTTGATCTCTCAAGCTTTCTCTCTTCTTCTTGCTCTTTTTTTCTTTCTTTTCTTTCTTCTCTCTCTTCTTTTTCTCTTGGAATGAATGAGGAAAATGATCAAGTGTAGAATTAACCTAGCTAATTTGCCCTTCCAACTAACCTAACCATCCTAGGGTTAGGTTAACATATGCAAGGTTAGGGGACCTAATGATTGCTTAAGGCCATGATTGGTTAAAAAATGAATGAAGGGGACAACAATATAGGGCTTGATCTATTTGGATTAAAACTTACTATAAATGGAAGGTGAGTCACCACTTTGTCCCCTCATCTTCAAGTGGATTTCATGCGCCCTCCTTGTCCCTTTTCCTGATTCATTTAACCACATGTTAATTAATTAACCTGTGACACCTAGTCCTAAAGACTTTGGCTTCAAGTCTTTAGGGTTTAACCCTTGGCTCCAACCCTAGCCAAGCCTAGCAACCTTAGGTTCAATCCTAGGAAACTCTTGGCTCAACCCTAACCAAGCTTAACAAACCCTAGGCTCAACCCTAGCCAAGCCATCCAAAACATAGGCTCGACTCAGTTACTTTTTCAAATTAATTTTCGATTTCTAGTTTCTTTTCAGTTAACTTTTATAACTTATTTAGTTAGCAAAAAGTCCATTTTTCCATTTCATATAATCGATTAAGGTTTACTTCTTGAACTTAGTCGGTTACCCGATTTCTTTCTAGTTAGATTTTTTTTCTAACTCGTTCAACATGCGAAAATCGCGAAATTTCTTTCATCAATTTTATAGGAGATTACGTCTTCTGTCCTCAAATAAACGTTATCCTGTGATTAGAAAATTCAAAAATTTTAAAAGACGTTTTTCGACGTGAATAATGTTTTTACGTCTTTTTCTCCGAAATTTTTTTATTTTCATCTACGAAACCCTAATTTGTAGATTCTAATACGTAAACACAATCTAGGTCATAATAGGACCTTCAAACACATACAACACATTTACACATCATAATATTCATAAAATTTATTTTATTAGATATTTACATCAAAAACCTAATTACAAGACTATTTGATTTCTCAGGTCGTCACAATCTCCACAACACCACTCATTCATGTTTCTCAAAGAAATTTAAGGATGAGGCATGGCTATGGCACTTCTGCTATAGGCATCTAAATTTTGGTGGATTAAAAACACTACAACAAAAAAACATGGTGACGGGTCTTCCTCAAATTACAACTCCTTCTCAAGTTTGTGAAGAATGTGTTGTTAGCAAACAACACTACAATCAATTTCTAGAAGAAAAATCTTATAGAGCGAAGAACTCATTGGAGCTAGTTCATTCCGACATTTGCGGGCCAATAACACCACATTCTAATGAAGGTAAAAGATATATAATTACCTTCATTGATGATTATAGTCGTAAAACATGGGTTTATATTTTACAAGAAAAATCTGAAGCTTTTGCAGCCTTTAAAAGCTATAAAGTGCTCGTTAAGAAAGAAGTTGGCAGCCCCATCAAATTTTTTCGTACTGATCGTGGTGGAGAGTATAACTCACATAAATTTGTAAATTTCTATGAGGTTCATGGAATTAAGAGGAAACTTATTGTAGCCTACACGTCCCAACATAACGGAGTGTGCAAAAGGAAAAATCAAACTATTATGAATATGGTGCGAAACCTTTTGATGATGAGTGGCATTCCAAAAAGATTCTAGCCTGAAGCTGTTAATTGGAGCATTTATATATTGAACAAAAGTCCCACATATGTTGTTCAAAATATGACACCAGAGGAAGCATGGAGAGAAAGGAAACCTGTTGTAGATCATTTCTGGATTTTTGGGTGTATTTCTTATGCTCATATTCTAGATGAGAAAAGGAGGAAGCTAGATGACAAGGGAGAAAAATGCATTTTTCTTAGTGTTAGTGATAAGTCCAAAGCTTATAAGTTATACAATCCTAGCACCATGAAAATAGTTATCAGTCATGATGTGTTTTTTGATGAAAAAGGCATCTACTCATGGAATGAAAATGGTGTTTAACAAAATAGTCCAACAAATTTTGATGATGATGATGAGAAAGGGCAGGAGCCTATAGAGAATAAGTAAGAACAGTAAGCCACTAAACATATTCTGGTAGCCGATCAAAGCCCACTTGTAGTTGAATCTCAAAGGCCTCAACGTATTCGAAGAAGACCAACATGGATGACTGATTATGAGGTAACTGGAGTTGACCAAGGTGATGACCCACTTACACATTTTGCTCTATTTTCATATTGTGATCCTACCACTTTCAAAATGGCTATCAAAGAATCAAAATGGAGAAAGGCTATGGATGCTAATATTATAGCCATAAAAAGAAATGATACTTGGGAGCTTTATTATCTTCCCAAAGGGCAGAAAACAATTGGTGTAAAATGGGTTTACAAGATAAAGCTGAAGGAGAATGGTGAAGTTGACAAGCACAAGGCACGTTTGGTGGCTAAGTGCTACAACTAGGAGTTTATTATTGATTATATAAAAGTCTTCGCTCCAGTTGCAAGGCATGACACAATCAGATTAATGATTGCATTGATAACTCAAAACTTATGGCCTATCTTTCAATTGGACGTGAAATCAGCTTTCCTTCATGATATTTGAAAGAATAGGTATTTATCGATTAACCTCCTGGTTATGTGAAGCTTGGCAATGAGCATAATGTGTATAAGTTAAAGAAGGCTCTATATGGATTAAAAAAAGATCCATGGGCTTGGTATAATCGTATAGAAACTTATTTTTTAAAGGAAGGATTTCAAAAATGTAAGACCCCGAATTTATGAAATAAAAATTTATTATTTTCTTTATGATTATTTTTCTAAATAGTGAAGTGCTTAATTGTTATAAATGATAGTTAAGGGTGTTATATGCAAATTATCTGATAAATAGTGTGTCGGGAAATATTCCTTTTGTCGGGGAATATTCTTTCTGTCGGGGAATATTATATTCGGTACCGTACGACGGCGCCGAAATGGCAATATTGTCAACGATAGTGGGCCCCACAACGGGTTAACTGTCGGATATAGAAAGTGATAGAAATTGGCGGCAAAACTTTAACCAATAACTGTTGAAATACCCGACGATAAAAAGAACAGTAAAACGCGTTATTCCACAGTAGTACACGGTATTCCACAGTAGCTCACGATGTTGCACAGTGTTTTATATTATTGATTCAATAATTGATAAAGTAGCAATTGCATAGTATCTTGATTCAATAATTGTTAATTAGCATCTGCATAATATATTTTACTATTTGTCACGACACTGTAACTTATATCATTTGATAGGATATTTTAGCATTATCGACAATGTCTAGAAATTCTGTGAAGGAAAGGGGTTATTTAATTGCGCGCCATTTTTTATGGAAGGCCCCCTCTTTCCTGGGAATAATCTGGTTGTCAGTATTGCGAGTATATGCTATCTGTGATATTAATACATTTAACACAATAATACAGAAAAATGAATTTATTGTGATAATGGAGTTATTTTTTAATGGTTTTATCTTTTGATAATGGATTAATTTTTGAATAAATGGATGGATGATATTAATGGAAGAAAAAATGGATGGATGATATTAATGGAAGAAAAAATGGATGGATGATATTAATGGAAGAAAAAATGGATGGATGATATTAAAAGAATATGGGGAAAAGACCAAAATGCCCTCACCTTGATTTTCCTATAAATATGGAGAGTTTGCTTAAGAAATTTTCACACCTTCATTGCTTATACTTACTCTCTCTCTAAATTTCTGAAGTTCTCTTAGTGTGCTAGGCTATTGTGAGTATTTGTGAGAATACTAGTATTATCCGAAGTTAGTAAACTTCATAGAAAGTAACATCCAGTCACTTGTTAACTAAGGTAGGGAATATCATTTCTTTCATACTCATATATAATATCATTTGCTTTCATGTTCGTAAGTGATATTATACTCATAAAGGTTGTTATTCGTTCTATATTAATTTGTGGGGATAACCTGTCCGTGCGGTATGACGCATGTCTGGTGAATATCCTTTTATATTCATTCCTTATTATTCTGTGGGAATAACCTGTATGTACGAGTGTCGTACCTGGTGAATACCCTTTGTATTCATTCCTTATTATTCTGTGGGAATAACCTGTATGTACGAGTGTCGTACCTGGTGAATACCCATTGTATTCATTCCTTATTATTCTGTGGGAATAACCTGTATGTACGAGTGTCGTACCTGGTGAATATCCTTTGTATTCATTCCTTATTATTCTGTGGGAATAACCTGTATGTACGAGTATCGTACCTGGTGAATAACCCTTTGTATTCATTACTTATTAATCTGTTGTGGAAATAATCTGTCTACGCGAATTATCGCATGACAGGTGAAAATCCATTTGCAGTTTCATATATTCTGTTATACTCGTATAACGTATCATTTCTTTTGTACTCGTTAAGGGATATCTTTTTCTTTCACATTTCTCCATTTAGGATAAGAAATCCTTGTTTGTTTCCAAAACCTTATTTTTAAATGGAGAAAATCCCTGAAAATTGGTAGAATATCCTTAATAGTTTGTGCTTCATCTAATATCTTTTCACTTGAATCTTTCTATTTCATTTTATACGTTATAGTTGAAGCATGAAATAATTTCTTGAATATCATTCTTGAATTTGACTCCACAATTTGATCATCGTGTTGGCAATTTGGTCAATCTTTGATACTGATTAAATTATAAGTTTTTCTTATCCTTAATCTCACTGTATCATTGTCATCATCCTCATCCTCATACTTAAATTGTGGTGATAGTTCTCTTTGGCCCGTAGTGCAAAGATGAACTGGCGTGACATGATTTTGACCAAACTGTGTATTGGTATTATAATGACTTTTGGTGTTACAAACAAAGGCGTATGGTGAAAGTTCTCTTTGGCCCATAGTGCAAAGATGAACTGGCGTTTGGCATGATCATGACCGGTGATGTTACAAATAAATATCTTTGGCACGTAGTGCAAAGAGAGGCTGTTGAATATAAACTGTTGATTTGGATGTTCATAAACAGGAATTGTTGATTGGTGTTACAGGGATAAAATATTGGTGGTGATCCTTTAATTTATAGAAGATGGTAGATATTATAATCTACTTGACTCTTCTAATGGATTGTTTGTTCCGCTGCAATTGTTATTGTTGAACGATTATAATATCTTTAAATCTCTGATTTATTATTGTTGAAGACTAAAGATAATTTTTATTCTTCATTATCTTAGTCATGATATTTCTTACTGGGCTATTTGAGCTCACCCTTTTCAGTTTTGTCCCATTGTTCTTCTCAGGAAAGGAAAATGTAGCTGGGACTAGCCGGGGAGTGGAGTGATGGACCGAGTTAGTGGTTGCCTCATCAAGTTATGACATAGTTTAATAATGATTGTACTGGAGACTTAAAACATGTGTTGCCGTCTTTTTACGGCATTGTAATAATTTGGGTTTGGATACTGTGGTACCATACGGTACGATATTTGTATGGAAGTCACAGTATGTGTGTGGTCATATTTTGCACGACAAATATTAGTTGTAAATGAGAAAATTCGTATTTGTATTTGTATTTTGTAGAATATTATTGGCGACTCAAAATGGGTTGTGTGAACCTATTTTGGGGGCGTCACAAAAAATGTCCTTATGAATATACATTTTTTATAAAGATTGAAGATGGAGGAAAAATGCTCATTATTAGCTTACATGTTAATGATTTAATCTATATTAGAAATTATACAACCATGTTTGAAAGTCTTAAGAAATCCATGATGGCTGAATTTGAGATGTCTGATCTTGGCTTGATGCATTACTTTCTTGGAATTGAAGTGGTGTAATCATCTACTGGAATTTTTATTCCTCAAAAGAAGTATGTGCGAGAAATCTTAGACAGGTTTCAGATAAAAGATTGTAATCCTGTACATATACCATATGAGTTTGGTTTGAAGCTAAACAAAGATAATGGAGGAAAGAAGGTTGACGACACTCTTTACAAACAGATAGTGGGAAGTTTAATGTATTTAACGGTAACAAAACCTGATATCATGCATGCTATAAGTGTGATTAGTAGGTACATGCAATGTCATACAGAAATTCATCTCTTGGCTGCAAAAAAGAATTCTTCAGTGCTTACAAGGTACTTAGGAGTTTGGGCTGTTTTACAAGAAGAGAGAAAAATCAGATCTGTTTGGCTTTATGGATAGTGATTATACAGGAGATTTAGATGATCTAAAAAGCACATCTGGATATATTTTCATGATGGGGATAAGAGCTATTTAATGGTCATCAAAGAAGCAACCTATTATCATATTATCAACTACTGAAGCTGAACTTGTTGCTGCAATAGCTTGTGCTTGTCAAGCTATTTGGCTAAAGAAAATTCTTAAAGAGCTGCATTACAAAGAGGATTGACCTACTCAGATTTATTGTGATAACTTTTCAGTAATAAAGCTTTCAAAAAATCCTGTTTTACATGGTCGAAGCAAATATATTAATGTGAAATATCATTTCTTTAGGGATCTCATCAATGATGGAGTCATAAATCTTATTTACTGCAGAAGTGAGGACCATATTTGACATTCTAACAAAGCCTCTCAAATTTCCTACATTTCAAAAGCTCAGGAAACAACTTGGTGTTTACACTTCAAATGATTTAGTTTGAGAGATGGTGCTTCAAAGTTTGACTCTTATTAAATTGAACGTTATATCTGGAACATCAGTTTAAGGGAGGGATTATTGAGAAAATAAGTAATTTGCATGTTTTGGGTTGTCTTAGTCTTTAGGATTGTTAGTCATTTTGTTTATGTTTACTGTGACAACCAGAGAAATCGAGTAGCCTTGTGATAGGGTTTAAAAATATTATTTAATAAAATAATTTTTTATGAATAGTATTATATATATATATATATATATATATATATATGTGATTTAAGGTCGATTAATGGCCTAGTTTACATGCTACGTGATTATGTATGAGTTTTGGGATTTTTAGAATAAAATAAATTTTTAAGAGAAAAACGCTAAAACACTATTCATAAACTGCAGAAAACGCTAATAAACGTTTATTTTCAAAATTTTGAATTACATCATAGCGTTTATTTAAGATAAAAAGATGAAATCTCTAATAAAAGTTGTTTTCGAGAAAGTCGTAAAAACATTATTCACGCTAAGAAACGTCTTTTTCGTTTTTCGAATTTTTGAATTTTTGAATTTTCGAATCACAGGATATAGTTTATTTGAGGATGGGAGACGTAATCTCTAATAAAATCGACGAAAGAAATTTTGTAGTTTTCACATGTTGAACGAGTTAGGAAAATCTAACTAGAAAGAAATCAGGTAACCGACTAAGTTCTGAAACGTAAACCCTAATTCATTATACGAAAGGGCAAGATGGACTTTTTGCTAACTAAATAAGTTATGAAAGTTAACTAGGAAGAAACTAAAATCAAAACTAAGTTTGGAAGAAACTGAGCCAATTAAGCCTAGGGTTTGAAAAGAGGCTTGGCTAGAGTTTTGTATGGCTTGGCTAGGGTTGAGCCATGGGGATTCCGGGGGTTGATTTTAGGGTTTGACAAGCTTGGCTAGGGTTTCATGTGGCTTGGCTAGGTTGAGTCACATTATTGTAAACTTGGAGCCAAAGAATTAGATGGCTATGTGTCATTTGATGTGTGGTTGTTTAATAAGTATGTGGGTGATGCAAAATGGCAAGGGAAGGGGGGATGAACCGGTGGATAAGGAGGGGACAAGGGGGGACAATGTAGGATGGGAACTTATCATTTATGGTAAGTTCTAATCTCTTGTCTACCCTTTTGTTTTCCTTAACTATGAAGTCTTAGAAAGTCATCATCTCTTTATTCTTATAAATTTCAATTGCTAAGAAAAGGAGAAAGATTGAGAGAGAGAGAGAGAGAGGAGCACGACAGAGAAAAAAGGGAAGGAGAAGGAGAATAGCAAGCTTCTAACTTTGATCATCCTAGCTAAGAAGAAGAAGAAGGAAGAACAACAAAATTTAAATTTAAATCCCTAACTTCCATTCATCTCTTTAAAGCTTTGTAAATTAGCTTGTTGTGGGTTATGATGTAGATTGTATGATTAAACCATGTAATAATGCAAGAAAATGAAAGAAAATGAACCTAAGCATAAAGGATGAACCATGGACAAGTAGTGGAGTGTTAGTGGGCTGTTTTGGAGGAAATTAAGTTGTAGGGTGTTGTAGGTTGATAATCAGTGTGTGTACTGACTTTTGAGTTAGTTTTATGTGTTATTGGATTCTTTAGAAAAAAATTCCACCCGAGGGAATTTGTAGACGATGTTACAAAGAAGTAAATGATGCAAGAATGGACTTTTTCCAACTTAAAAAGAATATGTTATGAGGTTCAAAAAGAGGGGGGGTCAGAGCAGTGGGCTGTTGGGCACGCACGGGCGCTGTTGGGCGCGTGCTGGCCATGCTGGGCGCACTGGGGTGCAGCGTGCGGACGCTAGGCGCACTGGCCACGTTGGATGTGTTGGGGCGTAGCGTGCGGATGCTGGGGTCGCTGGGGCGCAGCGTGCAAGCGCTGGGGGCGATAGGGCCTCGTTTGCTGGTGTTTGTTGGGCTAACTGACATGGGGGCTGTGCACGGGCGTGTCGCAGGCTTTTTTTGAACGTCGTACGACGCCGTGCAACACTGAGTGACGTGGTGCACGTTGGGGCGTGTCGAGAGACGTCGAGCGACGTGGTGCACAATGGGGCGAGTTGGACGACGCCGAGCGGTGTTGTGCATGTTAGGCGTGCCATGGGCGTGTCGTCGTGTCGTTTCGTAACGACATGCGATATTTTTGACATTGTTCTAAAATGTTCCAAGTTATAGAAAACGAATATTATAAAATGAAATATAATGAATATATGAAGACCATCGTTAAGAGGGTCGTGACGTTCCCGAACGCCGCGACACCAAGAGATGTTTTTGAAGTTTGGTCGCGTGAATTAAATTATGAAACGCGGACCATATAAAATTAAGAATTTAAAATTTAATATAAATCAATATAAACGTCATTATGTGATTAATTGGTATGTTTGACCTTAATCATATATATATATATATATATATATAGGCCATTTGAAGAGGAATTGGTAACATTCTAGTAAATCGCATAGAAGACAAATTTCTGATCCTTGTTTGATTTTTTGTAATTAAGCAAGTTTCCTAAACTTATTCAAAAGTTATAATTGAGCAAATTTTCAACTTTCATTGATTACGTATTGAATGCAAATATTGTATAATCTTGTACATTTATTATTCTGTGCAAGACATATGTTTAGACTATGGAATTTCATTTGCTATATGGAATTCATCGTATTATGTGATATGAACTATGAAAATGAGTTATCGTCATTTGATTCGGCCTAACTAAATTTGTTAAGCTATTTCAATCGGAATATTTATTGTTGAGATAAGAATTATAATAATTCTTGAATTGTGATAGGACGATAGTGCCAAATCAAATAATTTGGTCATGAATTTGTATTATCTTGCACTCCGTGCAAGAATGTGTTATGTGAGCAAAATATTGCTATATTTGCTAAGTATGTTAAATGAGCAGTTACGGATAAGATTGCACTATGTGCATTAATGTAGTTGTTAATGGTTATACGCAAGATTATATCTAACCAACATCCGTACTTACGTGTAAAACTAAAAAGAAAAATTCTAAAAATGGAACTGTTCAACACTATAAGTGCCGTGTGTTACCAAATGGTGTTAAGAAGTACATTACGGTGTTAACTAAGTTTAAGTTGTGAGTACAATCACATGTTTTTTGACCATTAACGTGTAGTAATTGAGTAGAACAACTCCTTTGTATGGGCAAAGGTTTAAGATGAGTTAGGAAACAAATCTAGCTCACTGTCGAGATAGTGTAGATGAGGCAGGAAACTAGTTCATTAATTCTTAGGTGGGGAGTCACTCAGTTCACTATATTGATAACTGTTGAATATTTGTGTTGTGCTATATATATATATATATAAGAGAACGTATGTTTATGGTATAAATTTTGGCGACCAAATTGGGTTGTGTGGACCATATTTTGGGGGCGTCACAGTTGGTATCAAAGCTTAGGAATATGATCTATAGCAGAGATCTGAGATTAGAACTAGGAGGGGAAAGACGAATAATATCATTCACTAGTATGTCCTACCTAAGCTAAATTTCATTATCTAATTAGGTGGCTTAGATGTGGGGTGTGTCAGTTTGTTTAAACTAATGTTTATTTTATGACTGCATTTCAGAATGGCATCTGAAAATCAAGAGGTGAACTTTGAGGCAAATGTGGCTGAGAATTAGGAAGCTACAAATAATATTGCTGCAAACTCCGAAAATAATGTTGCCGATAACATGATGCATGAGGGTTTCTTTATGAACTTCATGCAATTCATGTAGAACCAAGCGAGAGGAGCTCCTGCCTATAATACTGGTGGAAACGCTAGTAACTTACGAATGGTCACTGCCAAGCAGTTCAGGGAGCTAGGACCACCTGAATTTCTCGGAAAGCCAGACCCACTTAAGGCAGAAGCGTGGCTCAAACAAATAATGAAGATATTTTAACGTACTGCAGTGCGCTGATGATCAAAAGGTTCCCTTCTCCACCTTTATGCTATAAGGAGAGGCAGATCACTGGTGGAAATCAGTGAAGCGTACACATCACTCAGCATTTGAAATGTCTTGGGCAGAGTTTCAAGAGCTGTTTAATGAAAAGTATTTTTCGGAGAGCATTCGCCACGTGAAGGAAGTGAAATTTATTAAGTTAGAATAGAACAATATTACTGTTTCGTAGTATGAGGCCAAATTAGCTGAGCTATCCCGATTTGCTCCCCACTTAGTGGACAATGAAGAGCGTCCCACTTTTATCAGATTTTTCACTGTTGAATGCTAAGGATAATTTATTCTTCATTATCTTAGTCATATTATACTTTACTAAGCCAATTGAGCTCACCTTTTTCCTTTTTGTTCCATTGTTCTTCTCAAAAAATGAGAGTGTAGCTGGGACTAGCCGGGGTGTGGAGTGATAATCTGAGGGAGTTATTATAGTAGTCTTCACCATGTTATAAAATAGTGTGACAATAATTATGTTGAAGACTTGTCATATGTGTTGCCATCTTTTATACGACATTGTAATAATTTGGGTGTGTATACTGTCGTATTATATACGACCCTGTAATAAGAGAACATATGTTTATGGTATGAATTTTGGTGACCAAAATTGGGTTGTGTAGACCTTATTTTGGGGGTCTCACACAGGGTTAGTGACCCGGCATACACCCAACATATATACGCCCACCCTTTGTGCCCAAACTCATTTTTTTTGCAACTATTGCCGCACTTACTTCACCGCTCCATAACTTCATCATCCGATATCGGAATGAGTCTGTTCTTAAGCCTATGACTCACATTTTTCATATACTCTAAAAGACCTAAGGTTTCGAACTTTTTTGGATAACTTATGTAACCATTAACTTGGCCCAAAAGTGGTTCCGAGCTAGGGTTTTTAGCGTTTAACACCTTTTACGAAAAAATTTGCCATAACTTTGTTATGGCGTATTTTTCCTCCCTCCCACTTGGAACATCTTAACAACTTACTTATCTATGATTCGATCTTTCAGGAATCAAACAACCACCTACAGACAATCGATTATCTAAGTCCGTTTGTAGTCCACTATTAATCATATTTTCCATTCTTATGCTTAGGCAAAATTTTAATCTTTGATTCACTTAACATGCACATTTAAGTTGATTTAACAAGGTTTACTCCTTCATATCCACCTTATAAAGATCCACCATGATCTTCACTTATCAACAACTACCAATAACTACCAATCTCAAAGAAAGAAAAATCAAAGAGATAAAGAGTTAGGGTTCTAGGTTTACCTTTTGATGATCTTCTTCTTCTTCTTAAGCTTCAATGGATATAGATGATCCTTGAACTCCTTCTTCTCTCTCTCTAATCCAGCCACTCTCCCTCTCTTTCTCACTTGATCTCTCAAGCTTTCTCTCTTCTTCTTGCTATTTCTTTTCTTTCTTTTCTTTCTTCTCTCTCGTCTTTTTCTCTTGGAATGAATGAGGAAAATGATCAAGTGTAGAATTGACCTAGCTAATTTCCCCCTCCAACTAACCTAACCATCTTAGGGTTAGGTTAACATATGCAAGGTTAGGGGACCTAATGATTGCTTAAGGCCATGATTGGTTAAAAAATGAATGAAGGGAACAACAATATAGGGCTTGATCTATTTGGATAAAAACTTACTATAAATGGAAGGTGAGTCACCACTTTGTCCCCTCATCTTCAAGTGGATTTCATGCACCCTCCTTGTCTTTTTTCCTGATTCATTTAACCACATGCTAATTAATTAACCTGTGACACCTAGTCTTAAAGAATTTGGCTTCAAGTCTTTAGGGTTTAACCCTTGGCTCTAACCCTAGCCAAGCTTAGCAACCTTAAGTTCAATCCTAGGAAACTCTTGGCTCAACCCTAAACAAGCTTAACAAACCCTAGGCTTAACCCTAGCCAAGCCATCCAAAACCTAGGCTCGACTCAGTTACTTTTTCAAATTAATTTTCGATTTCTAGTTTCTTTTTAGTTAACTTTTATAACTTATTTAGTTAGCAAAAAGTCCATTTTGCCATTTCATATAATCGATTAGGGTTTACTTCTCGAACTTAGTCGGTTACCCGATTTCTTTCTAGTTAGATTTTTTTTCTAACTCGTTCAACATGCGAAAATCACGCAATTTCTTTCATCAATTTTATAGAAGATTACGTCTTCCGTCCTCAAATAAACGTTATCCTGTGATTCGAAAATTTGAAAATTTTAAAAGATGTTTTTCGACGTGAATAATGTTTTTACGTCTTTTTCTCGGAAAAATTTTTATTTTCATCTACGAAACCCTAATTTGTAGATTCTAACACGTAAACACAATCTAGGTCATAATAGGACCTTCAAACACATATAACACATTTACACATCATAATATTCATAAATTTTATTTTATTAGATATTTACATCAAAAACCTAATTACAAGACTATTTGATTTCTCGGGTCGTCACAATCTCCACAACACCACTCATTCATGTTTCTCAAAGAAATTGAAAGATGAGGCATGGTTATGGCACTTCTGCTATAGGCATCTAAATTTTGGTGGATTAAAAACACTACAACAGAAGAACATGGTGACGAGTCTACCTCAAATTACAACTCCTTCTCAAGTTTGTGAAGAATGTGTTGTTAGCAAACAACACTACACTCAATTTCCACAAGAAAAATTTTATAGAGCGAAGAACTCATTGGAGCTAGTTCATTCTGACATTTGCGGGCCAATAACACCATATTCTAATGGAGGTAAAAGATATATAATTACCTTCATTGATGATTATAGTCGTAAAACATGGGTTTATATTTTACAAGAAAAATCTGAAGCTTTTGCAGCCTTTAAAAGCTATAAAGTGCTCGTTAAGAAAGAAGTTGGTAGCCCCATCAAATTTCTTCGTATTGATCGTGGTGGAGAGTATAACTCACATAAATTTGTAAATTTCTATGAGGTTCATGGAATCAAGAGGAAACTTATTGTAGCCTACACGTCCCAACAAAACGGAGTGTGCAAAAGGAAAAATCACACTATTATCAGCAACATTATCACACTATGGCAGTGACCATTCGTAAGTTACTAGCGTTTCCACCAGTATTATAGGCAGGAGCTCCGCTCGCTTGGTTCTGCATGAATTGCATGAAGTTTGTCGACGCCGGTTTCTTGTCTTTTCCAATTTTAGCCTTTTGATTGAATGATTTTTTTTGGAAAAGGTCGGCATTAAATGTCGACGGGGTTTTGAAAGATCATTTTTTATGATGAGCCAATTAACCAGAGTCGCCAGTTGGTATATTTGAAATGGATGTACCAACTCATCCGAGTTTTTGTTTTTTATAAATCGCTGGCTCATATGTGACTCCGAATTAATTGGTCTGCAAACCGAGATTCATAGAGTTTGGGGGCTTGCTTAAGCGAGGGGAAAGTGTTAGGCACCCCCCGACTTCCGTGAAACACGGTTACCGCAATTTTGATACTTTCCTATCCTTTAATTCATGAAATATGTATGTGTGCGTGTGTGTGTGTGTGTGCCTTTGTGATGGTGAGTTTGCATGAGGAAATCATTTGGATTTTTTGGAAAAGTCGTGCTTTTCTTTTGGGAATGCTTCAGAATGTCCTTCGGTTTATACGAGAAAGCTTTATGAGAAAATGTTTGATTTTAATTGTCAAAAACTATGATATTGCATTAGGTGTCATTTTGGCAAAACAAAAATTTTCTAAACCTTTGTCAAAAATAGGAATCGAAATCTATACGTTGCTTTCATAATTCAAATGATGGGCAACCTCTAGGATCTCTTTAACCCTATGCACAAAGATTTAATAAAACATTACTTATTTCTTATAAAATCATTTTTTTGATGTTTGAAAACGATTTCTTTCTTTAGCCTTCTCGTCAAATAGAAATCGACATTCATTAGCACCCCCAATTTCTTATCCTCGTGAGACTAATAACCTAGTTTGATTGATTTTATGAAAATTCTTTATCGTTTAGCTTTGAAATCAATTTCTGTCATAAATCAAATCAAACATTAAAATGCGTTGGGGCTATTCATGGGCATGTAAGCCATCAAAATAACCCCGAACGCCCACAATCGCATACTTTCACTATGACGGGGCCTTAAACACGATTCTCGCCTTGGCGTCGTTTTAAGGCCCGACGATTACATATGTACAATGAAAACTACATCCTTCTTACTATTTACATCAAAAGACGTCCATCATCGGATTTGGACCACGGGGCCGCTTTCCTAGGCTCACAACCAAATTTCCGCACACCCACAACCGGATATTACAAGGAAGAACCAACACGGATAATATAACAATATCCAGACATCCTAAAATAACGATCTAAAGGAACCACATCCAATATAGCACCGTAAAACAAGACAAAAATCAATGAACGAATATCATCGGATTATTGGGAAGAATTTTGTTCCGATGGAACCCTCACCAATAATCCCTAATTCATTGTCCCATCATAAATTACATGAAAAACTACATTTAATTTGACCAAATGATAAGATAGAAATTGCAAAAATAAGGAGATTTTCACCTTGCAAATGAGATCAAAGTGGATGTAAACTTGTGTATTTTGAATAGAAGAAGAAATATATGTGATACAATCCAATCAAAAGAATATTATTTCTCTCTTTTTTCTCTCTTTCTCTCCTCTTTTATTGCAAATTTATGCTATATTTCCTTTGAATTTCCGTGCTGCTGCTTATTCTTCTTCTCTCCCGATTTTCTACTCAAACCTTCTGTCTCTCTGCCTGAATGAATGAAGGAAATGGCTGAAGTAGGCTGGCTAAGCCCAGCCGCAGATCAATCTGCGGCTGGCCTTAGCCCGTCATGCACTCAGCCCGCCATGCACTTTAGTTATTTAATTCTCCTCGGTTTCCGCACTGCACCTCGATTCTCGTGTCGTGCTATCGGTTTTTGCCGAAAGGCCTGTATTTTGCAGTCCGGACGTCGGTTTTGGCTGCAAATCGTTGTGGTGGCGTCGAGTGTTCGCACTCGTGCCCATTCTTCGCTCCCGCAGGCTGGTTCAATTGACAATTTTGCCCTCCTATCACAGTTAGCATAGGGAACGCAAAATTTGGGTGTCTACAGCTGCCCCTCTTTATCATGTTTATGCAATGTTAAATGAAATGAACAGGATAAAGAATAGACACTCGATGCATGAATGACAGTGCACAAGAATGACAATACATACGTGATGCAACACATATGACTTATGATGCAACGTAAGATGCAATGGATGCAAAATATTCGTAAAAGGGTGCCAATGCGGATGATCGTCTCGTCGGGGCCGGGTCTCGTATCCGGTCACCCATCTCGTAATCACCGGGTTTCTTCGACGGTCGATCGTCTCGTCGGGGCCGGGTTTCGTCGCCGGTCACCCATCTGGTAATCGTCGGTTATCGTCGCCGGTCGATCGTCTCGTCGGGGCCGGGTTTCGTCGCCGGTCACCCATCTCGTAATCGCCGGTTATCGTCGCCGGTCGATCGTCTGGTCGGGGCCGGGTTTCGTCGCTGATCACCCATCTCATAATCGCCGGTTATCGTCGCCGGTCGATCCTCTCGTCGGGGCCGGGTTTCGTCGCCGGTCACCCATCTCGTAATCGCCGGTTATCGTCGCCGGTCGATCCTCTCGTCGGGGCTGGGTTTCGTCGCCGGTCACCCATCTCGTAATCGCCGGTTATCGTCGCCGGTCGATCGTGTCGTCGGGGCCGAGTTTCGTCGCCGGTCACCCATCTCCTAATCGCCGGTTATCATCGCCGGTTATCGTCGCCGGTCGATCGTCTTGTCGGGGCCGGGTTTCGTCGTCGGTCACCCATCTCGTAATCGCCGGTTATCGTCGCCGGTCGATCGTCTTGTCGGGGCCGGGTTTCGTCGCCGGTCACCCATCTCGTAATCGCCGGTTATCGTCGCCGGTCGATCATCTTGTCGGGGCCGGGTTTCGTCTCCGGTCGCTCGGTCGTAATGAGAAGTCGTGTTCGACCCCCAATTCATCAAAATCTTGTATTTTATTACCACATTATGAGTCAAAACGGGCCTCAGAATCGATTAAGCTTGCAATGGACCAAGGGGGAGCAACTGGGCCCAGCCGCAGATGGATCTGCGGCCAGCCGCAGATTGATCTGCGGCCAAGATCGGGCTCTTAAGCGGCCAGCCGCTTCCCAGATCTGTCATTTTCATTTGTACCCCATGCGATTTTCACACCTTTGCACGTCCTTTTTGCCGGCTTTTCCAATCTTTTTGCAAAAACCGCTCCGGTCAGATCGATCTACGCGTTACAGGTAACATTTTGACTGATCGTTTTTCAATTTCGTCAATGTTTTGCTATACATTTGCCTATTTGCATGCTTAGAGATAAAAATGTATGCTTTATAATGTTATGCTATGTATTATTGTATATACATACTATGTATCAACTGTGTGAGTCCTATTTTATGCTCATGATGCGGTTACACATATCTGTTGTTTCTTTTTGAAAGAAAATCATGCATTATGGTCCTTTTACATGTTGCAATTACCCATATGAATGCAATTTTGACCTGTTGTGGCTTGGATTAATTGAAAACATGCTTGGTTATTCATGGGATGCCCATTTTACAGACGGAACTCTGTCAATTTTTTTTTTTTTTTTAACATGCATCATGCTGCATTAATTCTACGATGATGATAGGAAATTTGTGACATAATTCAAAAAAGGAACTTACCTTCCTCCTTGCCTGTTCTATTCCAGCTATGGATCCCGACGCTCCTAGTAGCTCCTCTGCGTCTCAGACCTCGGGCGTTCGTCGCCGTAGGGCTGCACCTGCCCCTGCTCTGCCTAGGACCCGTCAGGCTCGCCGACTGGCAGAGGCTGTCATCTGGCCTGATCATCCCGATGTTGAGGAGGTTGTTCTCCCGGATGTTGCGGTAGAGGGGCCATCCTCTAGCACACCAGCTCCCTCTTCTCATCGCACCCTGTCTGGCGCCTCTGTGCAGATACCCGATCTATTGGGTCGGGATCTCAGTCGTCACCCCTCAGCATCTCTCGTGGCTAATGAGGTATATTCAATTCTACTTTGATTTTATTCTCAATTTCTCAATTCCCGTTCTATCTGGACTGACCCATTGGTGTTTACTACAGGTGCCCGAGTTTACTCAGCCGAGGGGTAACTGGTTCAACATCTACTCCCTTTACACCTCTTTGCACAGTGATTACCGAGCGGTGGTGGATTCCTGGGGCTTTCGTTATTTCTTCACCATCATTCCCCGCCAGTGCCCTTGGGGTTATATGCGGGCTCTGTCCGAGAGATGGTTTCACCAGACCCAGTCCCTTCACCTTTTGGACTGTGAGGTCGTGCTGACTCCCTGGTACTGGAGGTACATCACGGGTATCGAGTTCACCGGGTCCCGTGTTCCTCTGGATCTTGATATCACTCCAGTGGAGGTTCGAGCTTTGCTGGGTTTCGCTGCCAACGACCGGGTCTTTAAGGCCCGTAACATTCGGTCTGGAGCTTTGGCCGTTGATGCTGTGGGAGGCATATATGCGACGCCATTCCCCGCGGATCGGGCTACACGGGATATTCTGCTCCGGCGCCTGTTCCTGACCATCATGAGGGGTTGTTTCCTAGGGAACAACTCCTCCACCATTCACTTCAGCGTCGTCGGAGCTGTCAGGGATGTAGACCGGATCGGCGATTATGACTGGGGGTCCTTCACATTTGCTTATTTCCTCCACGGTCTTCGTCTACGCTCGGAGGGACAGATAGATGCCTGGCTCGAATTCTACCACTTTCTGCTGGTGAGCCTTCTTTTCCTCTTTACTTAATGTACTTCCCTTCATTTCATTTCTCTTTACTGCATTTGACAGTTACTCATGCCCTGCCTTGTTTCCGTTCACAGTTCTGGGCCTACGAGCGTCTTCCATGTCTGCGGCCGGTCACTACCCTTGGTCTGGATACCTATCCCTGGGGTCGGCGCTGGCACCACAGCACTCTAGAGGAGGTCCCGGTGTCTGGCAGCTTTGTCCATTGCCGCATTCAGCTGGAGCTGATCACTACTGCGGAGGTTGTCTGGACTCCCTATCTTTCGGAGCATCTGGCCGTGGGGTTCACCGATGGACATCCTTCCGGCCCGGAGTTCGCACTTTCCACTCGCCGCCTTACTCTGCAGAGTGTCGGGGGCTGGGTGATGTATCTAGGAGAGCGCGCATTCAGATGCATCACTGGAGAGATCCGCATCCCGCACTCCCTTCCTTTCACTACCTCCTGGCCGTTGGATTCTCAGCCTTCGGGGATCATGCTTGCGGGGGAGGATGGCCAGACATTATCTTCGGGTCCCAGTACGAGCGATGCCTTCCGCATCTGGTGGGTGCCCCGCACCATCGGTCCTCAGACTCGGGCCACATTCTTTCTTGGAGACATGGTTCCTGGCTGGGTGATGATGACCGATTGGGCTGCCTGCGTTCGGAGTCCCACTCACGCTGAGCAGATTGACACCTTGACCCGCCAGGTGGAGCAGTTATCCCTGTATCTTCGCGTGTTGGGTCAAACTCCAAAGGATGCTTACTCATATGATCCCGACAGTGCGGATTTCGCCACAAGCCCGAGCTCATTTGATGCCTCAGTGCCGCCTTATATCCCAAATATGAACTTCGGTCCCTCGACTTCGACCACTCCAGGGGATCAATTCGGGGATCCGGATTTCACAGACGACATTACTTTTGACTAGATCAGGCTAGGATAGGGCTTTTTGTACCTGAACCTGTTATATTTCTTTTTCCATTTTATGCACTATGTATTGAACTCTTTTATTCATTTATGCACAGTTTTTTATCTTTATGGAATTCACTTGCTTTATTATTATCTGTACGATGCATGCTTTTTATTTATGGATAGAGAATGACCCCTGTACAGTCTTTTTGATACTATTTTTCCACAGATGTCGTCCTCAGATGTCGTGGTGTGTTTGGATCCCATTCCTCCCACAGGGTTGGTCGGCAGTCTCCTCCGCTGGTTGGACAGTTTATCGCCGGCCGACAGGGTTGTCGCAGATGGTCTTTTGGGACATTCTTGGTCCTTATTATCCTTTCAGGTGCCAGCGGGCTTTGTGGATGGTATTCTGAGCTATTGGGCCCCCGCCCGTCAGGTGTTCAGGTTAAGGACAGTAGAGCTGACCCCCACCCTCGAGGAGTAAGCTCGCTTCACCGGCTTGCCTTTGGATGGTCCTTGTGCCATGGTCACAGCTGGTTCCATGCGCCGTCAATTCTTGACTTTCACCGGTTTGCGGAAGACAGTTTTGTTATCGGTGATCACATCAGACCATCTGGTTCCCCTTCAGTTCTTGATTGACCGATTCGGCTCACCCGACAGTTTTCGTCTTTTCTTTGGTGATTTCAGTTCTGTATTTCGCCTGTGTCATTTCAGTTCTGTATTTGCCAGCCGGACCCGATCAGTTAGATATGCGAATTGTCGCGGCCGTTAGAGCCCTTCAGGAGGATCACACCATTCTTCCCATGATATTGGCAGATACTTACATGTCAGCCTCATATTGTCAGTCTTTTCGAGGCAGAGTATTTAGAGGGAGCTCGACCTTATTGTATATGTGGTTCATGAGTCATCTCGGTCCCATCGGCCATTTCCGTCGCCAAGGGTTTTGCTTCAGCCATGACATAGCCACGCAGTTTTCATTTCGTCCCGTGAGCTGTATTGATGCGGCTTCCTGGGTAGAATTCTTGTCGGTTATTGAGGATCCTTTTCATCTCCTGATCTACTCGGGTTATTGCTCCTTTATGAGCTTCTTGACTCACGTGCCCAACCTGGATTTCATCCCCATTGCTGGCTTGAGAGGCGTGACGACCTATCATCCCTTGGCGGTTACAGGGCAGTTTGATCAGACACAGGATTTTCACCCCTTCACGGGTGCAGCCGCCTACCGATTCCTTATATCATCCCAGACAGAGAGGGATCTACTGCGGGTATACGATCTTTGGTCTCGCAGGATCTTTGCCGAATATAGTGAGGGCTGCCACATCCAGACATTTGCTTACGTGCAGTGGTTGCGCGGAGACTCGGATCCGGTTGGTTTGAGTCATACTGGGGCCTCTGATGACTCTGGAGTGATTTTCCCAGACGATACCGCAGATCATTCCATCTTAGCTGATTCTGCCCCTAGCCGGGTTAATGAGGATACTCGACTCCGCCTGGCCTTGATTAATATTGAAGCTGAGAGGGACGCCGCCCTTGTTGAGAGAGATGATGCCATTCTGGCTAGAGACGCTGCCATTGCTGACAGAGACGCCATTGTATTTCAAACCAGGGCAGTTATAGATGCTCATTCTGGAACTGTCGGCCGAGCCACTGCTTTATTGGACCGCATCAATATGATGGGGCAGCAGATTGCATGGGATGCTGATGCTTCAGATCTATCCACCACTTTATTTATCCTGCTTCAGCTAGTTTCAGATTTGTAGATTATCTTATTTCCTGCATAGACTATGTTAGTTTCATCGGTTATTGAAAGAGAAATCTTGTAATAAAATGACTTATATATGTAGACATGCATTTAAATTTAGTCATTTTCCCTTTTTGTCGTATCGTTGCCTTTCATTGGATCCTCATTTTATCCAGCTAACCATGATTTTGACCTTTCGCTTTCTTTCTCTTTTCAAGTCTTGATGGAGATCTGACAGATATTGCCGTACCCCTGTTGATTTCATCGGACTGGGTCTTAGATTTTGGCTAACTGTTTTAGTGGGATCAGGGTTATGTCATTAGTCGGCTGGTTTCGGGAAGGTTTTGAGGGGGTAGGAAGGTTTATCTGGCTGTTGGGAATTGGTTTTTGTTTAGGGAAAAGATTATTTTTTTAGGGATCGGACCGTGCCATGATGGCTGCCTACGTACCCCCACAAGTTGGGAGATCAGGTCCTACGTAGTTCGCTCCTCAAAGAAAAAAGAAGAGATCGATTATTCAAGCGTAGAACCGCTTCACCGAGTTGGAATTGAGGGGTTGTGGAAATACCTCACCATCCATTTCTTGCAATATGAGGGCTCCTCCGGATAGCACTTTCTTAATCACAAAAGGTCCCTCCCAGTTCGGGGCAAACTTCCCTTTGGCCTCGTCTTGACAAGGCATGACTCTTTTTAGCACCAGGTCATTTTCCTTGAACTTCTGAGGTCTTATCCTTTTGTCGTATGATCGAGAGATCCTTTGTTGGTATAACTGACCGTGCCAAACAGCAGCCACCCTCCTTTCATCAATTAGGGCCAACTGGTCGTATCGACTTTGCATCCAATCCTCCTCACTTATCTGAGCATCGATCAATATTCTGAGGGACGCCATCTCAACCTCCACTGGCAGAACAGCCTCCATTCCATACACCAAAGCGTAAGGGGTTGCCCCTGTAGAAGTACGCGTTGATGTTCGGTATGCTAGTAGGGTGAGGGGTAGCAAATCCGGCCATCCCCGATGATTAGCAGACATTTTCGCCATGATCTTCTTGATGTTCTTATTGGCAGCCTCCATTGCCCATTCATCTTAGGATGGTAAATGACAGAATTTAGGTGTTTGATCTTAAATTGGTCGCATAATCCCTTCATGAGGGCGTTGTTCAAATTCTTGGCATTGTCGGAGACCAAAACCTCAGGTTGCCCGTATCGGCAAATGACATTATTCCTGATGAAACCGACGATGACCTCCTGAGTTACTTTGGGGAAAGACGCTGCTTCTACCCATTTGGTGAAGTAATCGATCATGACGAAAATGAATTGGTGTTCGTTGCTTGCTTTGGGCTCTATCGGTCCGATTACATCCATTCCCCACATTGAAAATGGCCACGGGGAGGTCATACAGTGCATTTCATTGGGAGGTGTATGGATCACATTGTCGTGCGCCTGACATTGATAACACCGTTTGACATGATCATCGCAGTCGGCTTTCAGTGTTAACCAATAATGCCCCGTTCTCAAGATCTTTTTGGCCAGCATCGGTCCACTCATATGTGGCCCACACACTCCACCATGTATTTCATTCATAATCTTTTGGGCCTGCGTCTCATCTACGCATTGCAACAGTCCCAACCCAGCATCCCTCTTGTAGAGTGAATCCCCACTTAGGTAAAATTTTATTGCCATCTTTTGAATTCTCATCCTCTCAGCTCGGCTTGCCTGGTCGAGAATGGATCTATCCCTCAGATATTCCCTTATGTCGTGATACCAAGGCTGCTTTGGCAGAACCCCCTCGTCTGATAATACTGCAACATGTTCCTCGTATGTCGGGGCATTCTGTACTACTATCTCAATCTGTGGAACGTTCCTGCTCTTGATTACGTGGATTAAGGAAGCCAGGGTTGCCAATGCATCGGCAAAATCGTTCCGTCCCCGGGGGATATGTCGGAAAGCGATATCTTCGAACTCTTGCATCAATTGGATAACACAACGATGGTATGGGAGTAACCGGAGCTCTTTCGTGTTGTACACCCCGATTGCCTGTCTGATTACCAGTTCTGAATCCTCAAACACTGCCAGTCTCTTCACTCCCATATCGCGGGCAAAACGGCGTCCCAATATACATCCCTCGTACTCAGCTGTGTTGTTCGAATTGCTGAACTGTAATTTAGTGGCCACAGGGTATTGCTCTCCGGTGATAGAGACCAGAACTGCCCCGGCTCCAGCCCCTTCACCATTCATGGCACCATCAAAATACAGCTTCCAGAACTGCCCTTCGTCATCACATTTTGAGTGTGATACCCAAAATATATCTTCGCCCGGCAAAGGAGTTTCTAACGGCTCCATCCCTCCTGACGGGGTTTCCGCCAACTGATCTGCAATTCCCTGCCCTTTCATGGCTTTCTAAGTTACGTATACCATGTCGAACTGTTGTAAGATTAACTGCCATCTTGACAGTCTACAGTTCAGCATGGGCCTTTCAAAAATATATTTCAGGGGATCCATTCTCGATATCAGGTATGTAGTATGCCCATGGAGTTAATGCTGTAATCTCCCTGCAGCCCAGGCCAAAGCACAACAGGTCTTCTCAATGGGAGTGTAATTTTGTTCACATCGACTAAATATTTTGCTGAGATAATAGATGGCCTGCTCTTTACCTGCCTCATTCTTCTGCCCCAGCATGCATCCCATTGCAATGGCATTGACCGATATATACATAAACAGAGGGATCCCATCCTTCGGGGGTACCAGCACTGGTGCCTCTGTCAGCTGCTTTTTAATGGTCTGAAAGGCTTTCTGACATTGTTCATTCCACTCTTGGGAAGTATCCTTTCTTAGTAGTTTGAAAATCGGCTCGCATGTAGTCGTCAAGTGGGAGATGAAGCGGCTGATGAAGTTTATTCTTCCCAGGAATCCCCTTATCTCCTTCTCTGTGTGAGGTGCCGGCATATCCACAATGGCCTTAATCTTTGCTGGATCCAATTCAATGCCTCGATCACTAACCAGGAATCCCAAGAGCTTACCCGACTGCACTCCGAAAGCACACTTTGCTGGATTGAGCTTCAAATTATACTTTCTGAGCCGATCGAATAGCTTTTTAAGATGGGTTATATGGTCAGATTCTACCCTTGACTTCACGATAATGTCATCCACGTAGACCTCTATCTCCTTATGCATCATGTCGTGGAACAGGGCCATCATGGCTCTCTAATAAGTAGCCCCCGCATTGGTGAGATCGAAAGCCAATCGCCTATAGCAGAAAGTGCCCCACGGGGTGATGAACGCGGTCTTTTCCTGATCTTCCTCTGCCACCATTATCTGATGATATCCCGCAAAGCAATCAACAAAAGAGTACATCTCGTACTGGGCTGTGTTATCCACCAGGATGTGTATGAAAGGCACCGGGAAGTTATCCTTGAGACTGGCCTTATTTAGATCTCTATAATCTACACATACCCTCACCTTCCTTCCAGGCTTAGCCACTGGGACTACATTGGACAACCATTCTGGGTAAGTGGACACCATAATGATTCCCGCCCTGAACTGTTTGATGATCTCTTCCTTCACTTTTAAGCTCCACTCCGGTTTCAACTTTCTTAATTTTTGCTTGACAGGCCTGAAACCCTCCTTGATGGGCAACCGGTGTACCACAATGTCGGTGGATAATCCGATCATGTCCTCATAAGACCAGGCAAAGACATCCTCATATTGGCTTAGCAACTCAGTTATTTCTGCTTTCTGGCTAGGGGTAAGGTCCATCCCTATCTTGAGTTCTTTTGGCTTGTCCGGGGTTCCGATATCTATGGTGAGGGTTTGGTCTAAGTTGGGTTTGGGTTTATTCTCGACCCATCCTTTGATCTCATCAGGCGCGTCGTCGTAATCTGTCTCGTCTTGCTCAATGCCCATCAAATCAAAATCCAGCTCAATGTCAAAATCATAATCATCATTCAAATTTGAAAGACCGTTTGTTAGGCAAGGATTACTCAAATTTGTACACCTGACATGAAACAAAATACTTGTCATATATAAGTTATTTTCCACAACGATCACATTTTCAGATAACATGAAGAAACGACATAATTATGCAAAATATAAAACAACAAACAAAAATAAACTTCTTCATCCTCCCATCCTCTGGGGTCTACCACCCTGATGTCGGGTTTTACCCTTTCTTGGATATTACTGGTTTCATGGTTCAGTTGTCGATGGTCAGGTCAAATAAAATGCGCTGGATAAAAGGTGGCTCCACATCGGACACTTCCCCGATGACTACGGCCACATCGCCTGAGTCCTTCTTCCTACCTTCTTCAGGAATAATTAGCCCTGCCCAATCGATGACAGGCACACTTTGTTGGGCTCCCGGTGGCGTGACAATATCCGTCCCCTCTTCATTGCTTGTTAATTGTCCGGGGACATAGCACCTGGTTTCAAACTTCTGCGCGACCTCCTGTAGGAAACCTTCCCTCCTGGTCGACTCATCACTTGCGGGGGTTAATCCTTCATTCCCCGAACCAGTCACAGGCTCGCTAGTCCCCTGTTCATTGTTGACCTTGGTCACCGGACTGCCAGCCAGTCGAATCAGAACCGCACCTTGATGATGTCTCCGTGCTACGCCCTCACGATATCCCAACCCTGCTTTACCTATCTGATGGGGTAGTTGAATGGGCTTGGCGATTCCTTGACTGCTCTTTCCTAACCCCTGTCCAGGCTGGAAATTCATTTTCATCATTTCCTTTGCAACGAAGGTAAGTTCTGGAGAGACTTTAGGTTTCACAGCTGGAGCTCCCAGGCATCTGTAGTGGGGAGTGCTAATTTCCAGTGCCTGAAAACTGGCAGGTGTCGCCGACTCGTCCACATTAATCACTGGTAGGCCATTCCTAGGAGGAGAAGGGTCATCACATTCTGCCGAGATCGTTACCAGATTCCCGTCGATGATTAGTTTGATTTGTTGGTGTAGCGTGGAAGGAACTGCCCCAGCCATGTGTATCCATGGCCTTCCCAATAACAGGTTATAACTGGCCGCAATGTCTAGGACCTGGAAAGAGATATCAAAAGTACAAGGTCCTATTTCCACCGGCAATTCTATCTCTCCGATTGTATCCCTCCGGGAACCATCGAAAGCTCGCACCACTACATGACTGGCCCGCAGGCGCTTGGGATTAATGTTCATCTTCTGCAATGTACTGAGGGGACAGATATTCAATGCCGACCCCCCATCGATCAGCACCCCATTCATGATATACCCTGAGGAGATTACCGCAATATGTAGCGGTTTTCGATACCCCCTTCCCTCCTTGGGGATATCGTCATCTGTAAATGATATTACATCACTCTCCAGCAGGTGGTCCACCAGATGGCTGAAACTTTCCTTGCTAATTTCTTTGGGAACGTATGCCTCCTCCAGGACTTTCGCCAGGGTTTTGCAGTGATCATTGGACGATAACACCAAGTCCATGATTGATGTCAGGGTCGACTCCTCGCTTAATACCTTGATCCCTCTTGCTTACGGATGATCCATCCTCTTCAAGAATTCTATGGCTTTCTCCTCGGAGATCTCTTCATTTTTCTTCGTTTTGTTCTCCAGGACTTATCCAGGAAGATACAAAGGATTCCCCCTTGTTGTCACAGAAGCACAACTGGCCGCTTCCTCTGACACCCCCCCATAATTCCATGGTACCGTCTTTAGACTGCTGACAGGGATTTGCGGCCTCGCTGCAAGGATGAGGGGCTTCGGAGCCGCCAACTTGACAGGCCCCTCCATGATATTTCTGCTTACCCCTGCCAGTCTAATGGGCGCTCCCCGTGCACTTCCGTGATCACTTATCATGTTGATCATTTCCTCAATTTTCTTCATATAGTTCAGCCTTGACGGCCCCTCGGCTTCACTGGCCTCCGCCACATTGAGCCCCCCTCCATCATGCCTTGGCAGGGGATTGACCTTAACATTTGGGGAGTCCGGCTGTTCCACCACAATTTCCCCACTATCAATCAAGTTTTGGATTCTGTGCTTCAACGTCCAACAGTCCTGCGTATCATGACCGGGGGAACCTGAGTGGTATGCGCATCGCTTGCTTGGGTCAAACCTTCTTCCCTTCGGGTCACTCGGGGGTGCCAAATCGACTATCTTTTTTTGGGCTATCAATACCGCTAGAATCCGCTCAAGAGGATCCCCGAGTGGGGTGAATACTCGATTTTGCGAAGCCTCGAATCTCCTTCGCCCTTCCGCCCTCTGATCAGTGAAGTTAGGCTGTCGGGATGGCCCCACTCTCTACACCTGTACTGGAAGATTTTTTTCTGCCTTTCTGGGTGACCCCTGAAGGATGAGGGAAACATCCTCCTCATTTTTCTTTTGCACCCTACGGGAAGTGCTGCCATAATTTCCACTCTGTATTTGTTCTGCAGCCGTTTCCAAAGCCGTGAAATCCCGAATCTTACCGGACTTCAAACCCATATCCACCATTTCTCCGTGTTTAATCATCTCGGCAAAAGGCCTGTCAATCCCTGATATAACCCGCTCATAATAAGGGGCCTCTTGAATATCTACGAAGGTCATCACCATCTCCGACTCGCTCATCGGGGGATTCACTTGTGCGGCCATACCCCTCCATCATTGTGCATAATCCCTGAAGGATTCCCTAGGTTGCTTCTTAACTTTTGTCATTTGGTATCTATCAGGGGCCATTTGTGCCTGGAAGCTATATTGTGTTAAGAAGGTGTGGGCCAACTCTTCCCAATTGTGGATCCGGGCATTATCGAGACGAGCATACCAGATTCTCGCCTCTCCTGTCAGGCTTTTTTGAAATAATTGCATCCTTAGACCCTCGTCTTCTGCATAAGATCTCAGTTCCCCAATGTAGATTTTCAGATGGGTATAAGGATCCCCCTTCCCATTGTATTTCTCAAATTCGGGAATTTTAAATTTCTCCGGGTATCTGGTTCCGGGGAAGACACATAGATCCGAATAATTAACCCTGCCTAGGGACCCTATGCCTTTCATAGATTGGATAGTTTCCTCCATTTGTCTCATTTTCTTTCGCAAGTCATCCGTATCTCCCTCTTCCGGGATAGTAATCACTGTTTTGTTAGGTATGGGAATGGTCTTCGGGACGACTGGCTCGCCCTTAGGTTGGGGTGGATCCTCTTTAGGTGGATCCTGTCGAGGTAGCAATTGTTCCTTCAGCATTATGGCCATCTCCACCATCTGTTTTTTAAAGTCATCAAATTCCTCCCTAGATATGGAACCAGGATTAGTAGGTGGGAGATCAACCATTTCAGATGTAGAGTTTTGGGCTCTTTTAGACTGCAAACGCGTTTGGGGAGCAATCCTGCAGAAAAAACGGTTTGGAGTTTAATCTTTGGGAAATGAGGGATGTGGATGCATGCTAAAATGGTAATTTTTTGTGTTTTTGGGGTTTTTTAATTTTTTTCCTGCAAAACAACATGTTAGTAGTCCCTTATTGCAATAATGATTGATATACATGACTTATTATGCCTTCCCAGCTATTCCCTGCAAAACATGGAGGTCAGTACTTTCTCTTGACAACAGGGGAAGCATATATGAATGGGATCATGACATTTATACGCGTGAACGTAAAAGGGCATGAAGAGACTTCTCCTGCGTTGGGTTAATCTGAGGCTGACCTATCCTAGGATTACTCTCACGGGCTTTTCGGCATGAAGGTCCCCAAATCTTCGCAATCTACTCGTCTGAGTCCTTTCGATTGGAGCGGATTTGGGTGGTGCGTTTCCTGAGCCATCTCCGGGAAGCAGCCCCTTCGAGTCCAGTAATAAGCAACCGACAGGTTCGCCTCAGGAGGAGGTACAATCTCAACATATATTCACATTCATTGTCCTCACCGTATGCAAATGATTACTTTAAAGTAAAACACTCCCATTCAAATCATTCATTTATTGGGCAAAACACACATTCACACAACAAAAGTAAAAAAATCAAAATATCGCACATACACACATTTTATGAATTTTTAAAGGATAGGATGGCATCAAAATTTTGAACGCGGCTTAAGCCCTCTAATGGTCCCCAGCAGAGTCGTCAGCTATCGACGCCGGTTTCTTGTCTTTTCCAATTTTAGCCTTTTGATTGAATGATTGTTTTTGGAAAAGGTCGGCATTAAATGTCGACGGGGTTTTGAAAGATCATTTTTTATGATGAGCCAATTAACCAGAGTCGCCAGTTGGTATATTTGAAATGGATGTACCAACTCATCCGAGTTTTCGTTTTTTATAAATCGCTGGCTCATATGTGACTCCGAATTAATTGGTCTGCAAACCGAGATTCATAGAGTTTGGGGACTTGCTTAAGCGAGGGGAAAGTGTTAGGCACCCCCCGACTTCCGTGAAACACGGTTACCGCAATTTTGATACTTTCCTATCCTTTAATTCATGAAATATGTATGTGTGTGTGTGTGTGTGCCTTTGTGATGGTGAGTTTGCATGAGGAAATCATTTGGATTTTTTGGAAAAGTCGTGCTTTTCTTTTGGGAATGCTTCAGAATGTCCTTCGGTTTATACGAGAAAGCTTTACGAGAAAATGTTTGATTTTAATTGTCAAAAACTATGATATTGCATTAGGTGTCATTTTGGCAAAACAAGAATTTTCTAAACCTTTGTCAAAAATAGGAATCGAAATCTATACGTTGCTTTCATAATTCAAATGATGGGCAACCTCTAAGATCTCTTTAACCCTATGCACAAAGATTTAATAAAACATTACTTATTTCTTATAAAATCATTTTTTTGATGTTTGAAAACGATTTCTTTCTTTAGCCTTCTCGTCAAATAGAAATCAACATTCATTAGCACCCCCAATTTCTTATCCTCGTGAGACTAATAACCTAGTTTGATTGATTTTATGAAAATTCTTTATCGTTTAGCTTTGATATCAATTTCGTGTCATAAATTAAATCAAACATTAAAATGCGTTGGGGCTATTCATGGGCATGTAAGCCATCAAAATAACCCCAAACGCCCACAATCGCATACTTTCACTATGACGGGGCCTTAAACACGATTCTCGCCTTGGCGTCGTTTTAAGGCCCGACGATTACATATGTACAATGAAAACTACATCCTTCTTACTATTTACATCAAAAGACGTCCATCATCGGATTTGGACCACGGGGCCGCTTTCCTAGGCTCACAACCAAATTTTCGCACACCCACAACCGGATATTACAAGGAAGAACCAACACGGATAATATAACAATATCCAGACATCCTAAAATAACGATCTAAAGGAACCACATCCAATATAGCACCGTAAAACAAGACAAAAATCAATGAACGAATATCATCGGATTATTGGGAAGAATTTTGTTCCGATGGAACCCTCACCAATAATCCCTAATTCATTGTTCCATCATAAATTACATGAAAAACTACATTTAATTTGACCAAATGATAAGATAGAAATTACAAAAATAAGGAGATTTTCACCATGCAAATGAGATCAAAGTGGATGTAAACTTGTGTATTTTGAATAGAAGAAGAAATATATGTGATACAATCCAATCAAAAGAATATTATTTCTCTCTTTTTTCTCTCTTTCTCTCCTCTTTTATTGCAAATTTATGCTATATTTCCTTTGAATTTCCGTGTTGCTGCTTATTCTTCTTCTCTCCCGATTTTCTGCTCAAACCTTCTGTCTCTCTGCCTGAATGAATGAAGGAAATGGCTGAAGTAGGCTGGCTAAGCCCAGCCGCAGATCAATCTGCGGCTGGCCTTAGCCCGCCATGCACTCAGCCCGCCATGCACTTTAGTTATTTAATTCTCCTCGGTTTCTGCACTGCACCTCGATTCTCGTGTCGTGCTGTCGGTTTTCGCCGAAAGGCCTGTATTTTGCAGTCCGGACGTCGGTTTTGGCTGCAAATCGTCGTGGTGGCGTCGAGTGTTCGCACTCGTGCCCATTCTTCGCTCCCGCAGGCCGGTTCAATTGACGATTTTGCCCTCCTGTCACAGTTAGCATAGGAAACGCAAAATTTGGGTGTCTACAAAGTTCATAAAGAAACCCTCATGCATCATGTTATCAGTAACATTATTTTCGGAGTTCGCAGCAATATTATTTGTAGCTTCCTAATTCTCAGCCACATTTGCCTCAAAGTTCACCTCTTGATTTTCAGATGTCATTCTGAAATGCAGTCATAAAATAAACATTAGTTTAAACAAACTGACACATTACTTCTCGTCCCCACATCTAAGCCACCTAATTAGATAATGAAATTTAGCTTAGGTAGGACATACTAGTGAATGATATTATTCGTCTTTCCCCTCCTAGTTCTAATCTCAGATCTCTGCTATAGATCATATTCCTAAGCTTTGATACCAACTGTGACGCCCCCAAAATATGGTCCACACAACCCAATTTGGTTGTCAAAATTTATACCATAAACATACGTTCTCTTATATATATATATGTGTGTGTGTGTGTGTGTGTGTGTGTGTGTGTGTTGAAAAAGTGATTCTTTTCACATATATATTTGTTTAGGATGAGTTGAGTCCTAGAAGTGTTATAAGAGAATGTAGTTCTTAATGAATATGATAATATAGATGGTCTTAGGTGTTTATGATCAAATATATATGTTGTTGGTGATATGTAAGTTTACAGTTAGAAAATATTGTTCAACCTTTATGAGTAGAAGAATGTCCAAATGTCCAAATGAACCTTTTAGTAGAAGGATTAGAGAATGTTTTCTCTTAAAATAGTGATGGAGGTGTTAAATCATAGGAATCTAATTTAAATCCTATTTATTTAAGTTGCTTCTTAATTACTGTTCAGTTATGGAGGTTTTCAAATAATTATGATATTATTCTTGATTTTGTTGTTTATTCAATTACTATGACTTGCTGGACAATTAAATACTCACTCTTGCAAATTTTAAAACAATTATAGTTAAGACAAAGCAGACCGAAGGATCCGATATCGTCAAAAATAAGAAGAAATTAAAGTTAGAAGATTTGTGTACTAATCGTAATAATTAGTATTGTGGTAATATTGTAACGTAATATTAGATGATGCATTAGTTAAGGTCTTCGTAGCCGGAGTCGAATGTAAGATTCTGCATTGTTTTTGTAATTAAGGATATTATTTTTATTCTTATGATGTAAGATGTATTGAATGAGTTACACCATATTCTTAACTAGTACTTCGCCCGTGCCTCCGGCACTACGAAGAAAGGGGAAGAAGAAAGGGGAAGAAGAAAGGGGACGGGGAAGAAAGAGGGAGGCCAGGGAGGAACGACTTTATCCCAAACTTTGGACGGTCCAGATGATTTATTAGAATGAACGGGAAATTCAAAATCAGTTGTATTTTGTTATATAGATTTGAAGATAGAACCGGGTTTGAGGTTGTTACATTATCGAGTCAATAGGAGTCTGTTTTGTGAACGTTGGGTAGTGCCTATTTTCATGTTATTATCAGTTATGTATTAGCCTTTATATAGACTGTTTGGTTAATGAATAAAGCTATGCAGAAAAGTACCATCCTCTGTCTTTTATACTGTTATTGTGTAAAAGCTTACATTTGTTCATTGCTTCTATCAATGAGCTTACATTTGTTTATTGTTTATATCACAAAGTGACCTCTTTTAACTAATTTTGTAATTGGAAGCTCGGAATGGAGTATATCCTTTATCATTAGTATTTGCATGATCCACTAGAGAACTAAGGAGTCAAGTTCGCGTAAGGAGATATTAGTGCTTATAGTGTCTGCACAACATTGGGATATATGTATAGGAACAAGACTACTCAAAATAGAACTTTTGAGCTCAAAACATTAGTAAATCAGTTGTCTACTATGAAGATGAATCTTCATGATAAGGTTCAGACCATAGCTATAAATTGGGTTAATTGTCTATCGGATACTGAAGTATACACTATTTTATCATTCGTATTTCGAGATTTAAATGCTCTCATCCCGCTAACTAAAATACCGTTAAGTAATCACGAAATTTGTAAACTAATTTAAAAAATACTATTAATTATAAGATTTATTGTTATTAAAAATAATAAATTTAAAAACACTTCAGATTTAATAAGAAAAAAAAAATTAATCTTATATTTAAGAATGAATATAAAAATATATCAATAAATTTTGATAGAATTATGAGTAAGATAATAAAAATATAGGGATATAAGTAAAAATATTAAAAAAATCAGAAGGAGCCATGGCCGCCCCCAACCATGCCTTTGTTCTGCCACTGCATTAAGTTGTTATATTATTGGAGCAAAATGACGCTATTAGAGCAAATATATTTAGTGATATTTTACGATTATTTTAGCAACACTTAATCATTTAAGAAACACTTATTATATAAAAATATCATTTTTGTTCTCGCAATATTAACTGTCTACATTTATCTTTTACCCCGACGACAACCGGATTATAAGGAGGACTACAAGAAATCCGAATAAGCCTAAAGCTACAGACATAAAACATGATGAACGAGAAAAATGAAATTCATCGGTTGTACTCCTATTAATAGCCACCCTTGCATTTTCACGCGGGAATTTCAATTAGCAGCCCTCACCTGGCATTCTTTTATGCCTAGTCTTTTATTTCTAGACGTATACTCACTGTCTTTGGTTTCGGCGTAGGAAATGTGTTCCGTCGGCTAGCTAATGAGTTTGTCTTGGAATTTAAAAAAAAAAATTCATTCAGATGTCTCTCCCTGATCACAAAATATAATTTTATTGCAAGTTGCAAGAAAGATTCCTAAGTCTTTTTGGTCATGCAATATATACATGATAATTTATTGTTAATAATTTAATATATATAAAAGTATTATGTTTGCAAATTCGTTAAATTTTTCGTCAAGATACCTAATAAAGTCTATCTATATAGCAAATAATTGCATTGAAAAGGTTGCATTTTATATTTCTAACGAAAATTTTCATTATACGGATTCAACTATTTATGTGACCCGGCAAAAATTTGGCTAATTTGTAATTCTATGTTTTAAGGAGTCGTAGTACTATGTCTTCTGAGTTTAAATAAAATTATAGCACTAGTGAGTGTTGGGCAATTAAGTCATTGGATTTGTCTTAGAGGGAGTGCTACCGCTAATTTTGTGGGGGGAGGGGGGGCGGGGGGTTTCTTTAAATGTTTGGGTTATTATATATATATATATATATATATATATATATATATATGTATGCGACGGAGGGAGGGATAAATAATGGTCATACTCCACCAGCAGCCAAAAAGCAACAAACCACTTGAGTTAAAATGACACTAGAATACAGTCCCTACTTAAAATTAATAAAATTCTATCCGATTCAAACTTTGTACTACTACCCAATTAATTAATATAATTCTATCTGTATTCCCACTTAACTTATTAAAACAATTTTAGCAAAAACTCACACACTAAAATCCAGTCCCTACATGCATGGTGATAACTTATTCTATTTGTATTATTACACCCTCCCTTCAACTACTACAAATTCCCTAATAAGCTAGTTCATAGAAGGATCATGTTTTTGCAACTTGTTTTAAACTAGTATTTCCGATCTCAAGCAACCTAGTTTGAATCCTCCAAAAATTCTTTGACTCATTGACTGAATGGAATGAAATTATATCTTAATTTGACTTCATGATTCAAGCAATGCATATATATAGGATTGAAGATGGCCATTAGTATCCACAACAACAAGAAGTATTGAAGCAACATATATCCGATATATTCTATTCTTTCTCATTTGATTTGATCTATAGCTATTGCTACAATATTAATATAGCTATAATATAATGGAGCTCAATTCTCTAATTTCAATCCTAATCTCTTTTCTTTTTATCTCCTTCTTGATCCTACTCAAAAGATCATTTAGAAAAACAAGTGTTCATCAAAATTTGCCTCCCGGCCCACGAAAGCTACCACTCATCGGAAACATACTAGAATTGGCAGGTGAAGTACAACATCGAGCTCTCCGAGATTTGGCCCAAAAACATGGACCAATCATGCATCTTCAACTCGCTGAAATATCCGCGATTGTAGTCTCATCATCACGAGTGGCAAAAGAGATATTCAAAACCCACGATCGTGCCTTTTCGGATAGGGCACAACTTCAGCTGAGCAAGATTATATTGAAAGGATGTAAAGATGTTGTTTTTAATGAGTACGATGATTATTGGAGGCAAATGCGTAAAGTATGCACCGTAGAACTCCTCACTGCCAACAAAGTGAATTCTTTTCGCTCTATTCGTGAGGATGAGGCATGGAATTTAGTGGAATCAATTAAGTCGTCGGATTCGCCTACCAATCTTACTTACAAGTTTACCTCATTGACAAATGCCATAACTTGCCGAGCGGCGATCGGAGAGAAAAGCAAGTACCAAGATGAGTTGGTTCACCTCATTGACTTGATGGCAGCTTTGGGAGGAGGCTTTGATATTGCTGATTTGTTTCCTTCCTATATATTCCTTCATCTTTTTAGTGGATTGAGGTCTAAACTTGAGAAGGTTAGGAAGCGGCTTGACCAGATCTTTTACAATATCATCAAGGAGCATGAAGAGAAAAGGGTCATGACAAAGAATAGAGATGGCCGCGTTGAAGGGGAGGAAGATCTAGTTGATGTTCTTTTGAGAGTTCAAGAGAAAGGGGGCCTTCAGTTTCCAATTACTTCTGACAACATCCAAGGCATCATTTGTGTAGGCTATTTTTCCTTAATTCTAGCTTCTTTTTTTATTATTATTATAAAAAAAATCTACTTAATTTTTAATTCTTAGTAAATACTAGAATCATTAAAATTCTAATATGTATATATATTTGTATTACAGGATATGCTTACAGCTGGAACTGACACTGCTTCAACAGCACTTGATTGGTCAATGTCTGAGTTGATAAGAAACCCTAGAGTAATGGAGAAGGTACAAGATGAAGTTAGACAAGCCTTCAAGGGAAAGACAAAAATACACGAAGCTGACGTGCAAGGATTAAGCTACATGAAGTTGATAATCAAAGAAACTCTACGCTTGCACCCACCTGCTCCCCTACTACTCCCTAAAGAATGTAGGGAGCAATGTGAGGTTGAAGGATATGCTATACCTGTGGGGACCAAGCTTATGGTTAATGCATGGGCAATCGGGAGGGATACTGAATATTGGGTTAACGCGGAGAGTTTTGAACCAGAGAGATTTGAAAACAAATCTATAGATTACAATGGCACAAACCTTAATTATATTCCCTTTGGAGCAGGTAGGAGATCTTGCCCTGGCATAGCATTTGGTATAGCCAGTATTGAGTTACCTCTTGCTCTATTGTTATACCACTTCAACTGGACAATGCCAAATGGATTGAAGCCAGATGCTCTTGACATGAATGAGGTTTTGGGAGCCACTCTTAAGAGAAAAACTAGCTTACTTTTAAGTGCTACCCCTTTCACTCCAAACTAAGAGTACTCAAGCTGAACAACCACCCTGTATTTTATTTAGTAGCTATGAGGTTCCTTATTTAATTAAGTTATTGTTATTTTTTTCTTAATCTTGACTCATTTGGATTGGTTGAAAGCTGAAACACCACCAAGATATATTTTTCTTCACATGTTGTGTCACGCCTTTGTTATATTCTAAGTGTGGAAGCTGTAAACAAATGCTATCATGATATCATGATTTTTTTGTTGTTGCTAGTTTAACTGAAATTTAACATTCTTGCCTTTGACAGAAATGGATCCCATGACCTCATGCACTTAAGCCTTATGAGTAATTTTTTTACTATTGAGCCATGAGGGGCTCGGTGATATCATGATATTCTAAAGGCGCTTTATTTAATTTTGTAATTGTTATTCTTATAATTTAAATTTTATCACGAATCATTGGATTGGTTGAAACACTACCATATGAAGATTTATTTATTGTATATATTTGTAGTGACCACGTTCTCGCTGGATTTCAGTTGTCTGAAGTTGTTTCCAACTTACCATGTCTACAAGAATGAGTTACACTTTACCGAAAGAGATTTCGAATTGTATAACGAATGGCCATCAAGGCTGAAACCCTCGTACTAAACAAATAAAACTAATTTCTATAACTGAGAGAGATGGTAAGTTGACTCTCTTTCTATATAAATAAAACTCATTTCTATGAGCTTGACAGATAATAAATTGTGGGATAAGTTTATGAATTTCGGATCTCTTTTTGCCACACTACAAACAAATACTCCCTCGGTCTCTCTTTAATTGATCCAAATAATTTGCCACATTGTTTAATAATTATGTTGTTTATATAAGGAAGTAATTAATTTACTTTTCTTTAGAAACTAGAAACCTTAACTAATTGTCGTTAAGCAACATCTGTTAGTCACAAAATCTGTACTATTGAAAATTATTTTGTTTTTTCTTTTTTTATTGTTTGGATTGACTCATACTTCTGCGGGTCCGACTAATGATTACAATTGAGTTTGGAAATTTATTAATAGTTCAGTCTTAGGTTTTACTAATGTATTGGGTTTAAGCTCATGTTATAGCAGCTAGAGTTTTCTTGTTATTATAAAACATTATTTGGTGTATGGATCATTGTAGAGCATGCGGAGCATCTTATGAATACATTAAACAAGCAGGACTAGCCAAATTGATAAACCCGGGTATATCGTGTGTTCTTATTTTTTCCGTTCTTCATATAATTTATGTGTGTGTGCTATTATTCGTTTTTAAATTCTAACACTCACCCATGCAGGATCAAACAAAGTCTTACTTGTTGGCTTATATATTTATCACTTGCTGACTGCATTTTGGTTAAAAATCAAAGTCTTGCATTAATAACAAGCATACTCACTCCTCGATTCTTTGCAGATGTCCTTAATATAAGGTAAACCATACTTCTACGGGTCCAAATAATAAGATATAAAATTATTTTTACATCTTATTATTGTAATTTAGTGTATGTGCACACCTAGAGGGAGGTGATGTAACGATTGAGAATATGGTTTATCCTTATAATTAGGATTTTAATATTTATTAAATAAAATAAATATTTAATGGAATGATTGTGTGTTATGTGTTAAAGGTCGATTATTGACCTAATATATGTGTTATGTGATTATGTATATGTGTTGGGAGTTTTAGAAGAAATAAAAAAAATTTGAGAAAAAACGCTAAATCACTATTCATAAAATGCAGAAAATGCTCTTTTTTGTTTTTCGACATTTTGAATTATGTCATAGCGTTTGTTGAGGAAAGGTAGACGTAATCTTCAATAAAAATATTTTTATCGAGAAAAGACGTAAAAATACTATTCACGCAAAAACGTTTATTTGTGTTTTCGAATTTTCGGATTACGGCATAGCGTTTGTTCAGGAATGTGAGATGTAATCTCTAATAAAAAAAATTCCGTAAGAAAAATTTTACGGTTTGACTAACTGAACTAGTTAGAAAAACCTAACTAGAAAGAAAATGAGTAACCGAATTATTTTCGTCTAACCGAGCCAATTTGAGCCTACGGTTTAGAATGACTTGACTAGGGTTGAGCCTAATGTTGTACTGACTTGGCTAGGGTTGGAGCCAAATGGTAAGCCTAGGGTTAAAACCTAGTTACTTGGCCCCAAAGTAAGATAAAAAGACATGTGTCACTTGCCAGCATTTTGGTATGAGGTGAATTGAATGTAGAAAAGGTGGGAGAGAGAGGGAATGGCCGGGTATTGGATAAGGGGGGGGGGGGGGGAACCAAGTGATGAGTCATTTACCATTTATAGTAAGTTTTGGACAAATAAATCAAGTTGGTGATTTCATGTCCCCTCCCTTCATTTTTGCTTAGCCAAACAAGTCTTTAGGTCATTATTTTGTCTAGCTCTAGTCAATTTAATTGAAGTTAGATAAGTCAACTAAAGCATGGTTAAAAGGCCTAAATGTCTAAACTACCCTAGCCTTGATTGTTTTAAAATAAGGAAATGCAAGTATACTTGCTTTCCTTTAGATCATTTCGTCAATCTTCCTAAGTAAAAAGCAAGAGCTTGAGAGAGAAAAGAAAGAGAGGGGCGGATTATAGAGGAAAGAAGAAGAGGTCTACCAAGCTTGATTGTCGAGTCTTAGCTAACAAGAACAAGAACAAGAAAAACAAGAAAGGTAAGAACAAAACCCTAGTTTTCATTTTGATTCTTTAAGTTATATAAACTTGCTTTGTTGGTGGTTGTTGTTGTTTATTGGAAGATCATGGAGGATCTTGAAGGTATAAGGTGGTATATATGTATATGCTTGCAATCTACCTCGTAAATGGATGAAAAGTGGAACAAAATAATGAAAACAAAAAACCTAAGCATGAAGGATGAAAAATCAATATAGTGGACTGTTTTGGACTGATTTTATGTGGTGTCCTAAATGTAAAAATTAAGTTCTAGGATGTTGTGTTATGCTCCTAGGAGTTACGAACACCACGCAATTGGAATGGAGGTAAAAGCTTGTGTAACGAAGTCATGACGATTTTTTTTATAAAGCTAGTTAAAAAACAAAGAGCCTAGTATGACCCCTACTTTTTGAGCAGATTTCTATTCTATTTGGGTTGCTAGAAAATTTTTCTATTCTAAGAATTATGTAGTATGTAGAACAAGGATTCCGTAAACGTAAGATTGACCTCATTCCGAGTTCGAAGGTGAGAGTTACACCCTTCGGAAGGAGGCTAGTCAAATCTGCCAAAAATTAGAAAGCTAGGCGTCGGAGGTTTTTGGGGCCACTTTTTTGGCCTCAAAATGGGCCTAGAAAAAAATTCCACCCGAGAGTATTTGTAGTAGATGTTAAAAGGAAGAAAATAATGTGAGAATAGACTAATTCGACTTATAACGACCAAGTTATGAGGTTCGGAAGGAGGGGGGTCAGAACAGTCAACCAGAGGCGGGTAGCGTATGTTGGGCGTGCGTGGGCCACACTGGGCACCCAGTGAGGCGCTGGGGTCTAGCTGCTGGACGTTGGGGCCTCGCTACTGGGCGTCGGGACCTCGCTGCTAGGCTATCTGGGCGTGTGATTGGCACAGGCGTATCATGGGCTGTTTTCAAACGTCGTGCAATGCCATGCAGCGCCAAGTGATGTGATGCACGTCGGGGCCTGTCGTGGGATGCCGAGTGACGTGGAGCGGCGTCGTGCGTGTCGAGTGTGTAACGGGCATGTCGTCGTGTCGTGCCGCTACAACATGCTATATTTTTGACACCATTCGAAAATATTCCAACTTTAAAAAAATAATAAAATAAGTAATAATAATAATATGGAATATAAACCATCTGAGGGGGTTGTTAAAAGGGTTGTGGCGTTCCCGAACGCCGCAAGATCTTTTTAAGTAAATTGTCGCGCTAATTAATTTATAAAATGCGAACAACATAAAATAAGTAATAATGCAATGTAAACCAATATGTGAAGTCTTTATGTGACTAATTGGTATGTTATTATTAATTAAATATGTAGGATAATTGAAGGACGATTAACGTCAAGTTTAAAGCATGTGAAAGGTAAGTATCCTAACTCTATTTAATTTCGTATATTGAATGCAAGTTTTTAAATCTTGTACAATTATTGTTATGTGCAAGTTTTCATTCGTATGAATTATATTCTTATGAATATTCGTATATATGTTTTCGGTTACACAATACTTGTATATTGTGTGAACTCTGAACTTGTGAAATTCTTTTGGTATTTGCATCAGTTGTTCTAGTTTTTCTGTAATGCTTATTGATAAGATTTTTATGTGAGTTATGTTCTTATGAACAACTTGTATGTTTGATTCCAATTACACAATGCTTGTATATTGTGTGAACTTCGAACTTCTACAAATCATTTGGTATTTGCATAAGTTGCTTAAGCTGTGCTATGTTACACGTTGATGTTATTTTTAAGTTATAATATTCATGAACTATTTAAGATTTACGTTAATGCCAATTATATCGGCTAGACATATGTTAAAACATTTTATAATTTTCTAAAATGTTACTTGGATTAAGTAGAGTTGTCCACCCAAATTATTTTGGGGTTCAGACTCTAGTCTGAGATGAACAACCCTAATATTGGGAGACATTTTTCGTCAGAGAATTTCGGCAAGGCCCAGAGGTACCAAATCAAACGCATATAGTCGTTTCTAGTAGACTGTTTATCAACACAGGGTACAATAGGCTGATCACCTTGAAGTGCCCACATGTCAGACGGTTTACAGTTGAATTACTATTAAACCTTTACGAAAAGTAAAAATAAAAGTTCACGGTCTTTCAACTGCTCAGCATGTATAGTTAATAGGTCATTTCAAAAATTGTAAACGAAATGTTTTGTATTCAGAATGGTTCAAACGTTTTCACAACTATTGTTCAGTTGTTGAAGTATTCTTCAGAGAAAATATTTAATTCCTGCTTATGTTGTTATTATTAACTATTATTACTTGCTGGACAATTAAGTGCTCACCCTTGTTTGAAATTAAATATTTTCAGCGAAGTCTGAACGTATTGAAGGTTCCGGTAAGGACAAAAGAAAAGGAAAGATGCACGAGTAGATGATAGTGTGAACTATTTGTCATAGTTAGATGTATTGTAATAATTATATACATTATCACGAGTTAAAAATTTAAAGGTCTGAGAACCTAGGATTTAGAGTAAGACATATTGTAATAATTAGTAATTACATTTATGTCGTTATTATTATGTTAGATGGGTAATATCGTGTAGCACCGAATACGGGTATAAAGGTACCCAGATTTGGGGGCGTCATGGGTTGGTATCAGAGCTGTAGGTTATAAACCTTAGGTGGGGGGAAATCTTAGGATATAACCTTAAAGAAATTAGAAGAGTTAATGGAGAAAGTCTTATATAGAGTTGTAAGAAATGAATTGAGAAAATTCATTGAAGAAAAAGAATATTAATAATAAAAGTAAAATAAAATATATTGTTATGTGAATATAATAAATATATTTCGTTGATATGTGTTAATCAAGATATTAAAATTGATTATAGATGTCAGGTAAAGAGGAAAGAAGATACTTACATATCGTGAGTGAAGAACTTATGCTGCACCAATGCCAATAGCTGAGGTGCCAGCTCAGAGTGCTCTGATGAGTGAGTCGGAGAAGGAGTTTGCAGAGGATTCGAAAGAGGAAGTACAAATTGAGAGTGACCCTAAAAAGATATTTAAAAACGAACCTATGATAACTTTAGAGAGTGATCATGCAGAGTACCCCGAGATGGAGCTGAGTGAAGAGGGAGAATCAAATCCCAAAGAGGCTCAGATAGAGCTTGAAGTAAGGACAGAAGAAGAAGAACAAGACATGATAGCGGCAGTAGAGGATCAAGTGTCAGCAGAGGTTCAGGCTCTAAATAATAGGGTCTTCATCTTGGAGGAAATGTGGATAGCAACAAGAGGGATAATCGGTCGATTGGAAGTTGCATTAAGAGAAATGATAGAAGAGTGTGACATACTAAAGGAGCAGGTCAATAAAATGGGAGTTGAATGCACTGTATTGCAGCAAGCTCCGAGTAAGAAGGGAAAAAGGAAATGGAATGGCAGTGATCTAGGAAATTATGGAAGTAAACAAGGAAACCTTAAGAAAAGGGTTGAAGAGTGCAAGAACTGTGGGAAGATGATGTAGGCGTATGTAAGAAGGGACAGAAGATATGCTATAACTATGGACATGAGGGACATATCTCCCCTAAATGTCCTAATCTAAAGGGAGGTGCGTGTTTTGTGTGTGGATCGGTAGATCACCAAGCAAGATGTTGTCCTAAGAAGAAGATAGGTGGAGAAAGTGGAAAGAAGTAGGATAAAGTCCGAGATGTGGGATCTTTTGTAATAATAAGGATAATAGGAGAGGTAGAAGAATATCTTATGAATGAAGTATAGTAGATAATGTATATGTATATGTATGTATATACGTATGTGTGTAGTACTGCGTAAATCCCAGGTTGTGTATAAATAGCGGAATATCTTTTATAGATCCCAACTTTAATATAAGTTGTGGAGTAGTTGTATAAATCCTATCCTTTAGTATGAAATGGAGGGATAGATGAGGTATAAAACAGTAGCTATATGATGAAGTATAATGTAGTAAGAGAATCATATTAATATAAAATATTTATTAAATGTGCTTTGAGTTGAATATGTGTTTGCATTAATAAAAAAAATGATATAAGATAAGGAATGAAATATTAATAACAATAAATATTTTATTAATAGAAAAATGCTGCCAAGATGGAAAGGAAGAGGAATACCGAGAACATAGAGAAATGTAACCGAAAGTGAGGATAGGGAACCAGTAAACCCTATGCAATAGTTCATAGATTTATTTGTAGGGGCTATTAATAGAAACCTCGCCGGAGTAAACGTAAATCCTCCAGCTGTGCAAGTAGCCAGTTTTAAAGATTTTTAGAGTGTGGGACCGCCCGAGTTTAGGAGAATCACTGAGCCTATAGAGGCTCAATCGTGGATCGAGGAGATAGAGACTGCATTTGTTATTGCCAGAGTAGGTGAGAAGCAAAAGACCGCTTTTGCTACTTATATGTTGAAGGGTGAGGCCAATTTTTGGTGGGAAACCAACTAGAATAGGGTTGGAGAGGGAGTAGTTGTGTGGGAAAGATTCAAGGAGTTATAGTTCAAGAATTATTTCCCTCAGAGTATGCAAAGTCGTATGGAGATACGGTTTCTAGAATTGAAGAAGAGGGACATGACAGTTTCCCAATACACCACCAAGTTTAATGAACTGGCTAGGTTTGCTCCACACTAAGTGGACACTAAAGAGTAGAAAATAAGGAGGTTTGAGCAGGGCCTGAAACCCTAGATCTATAATAAAATTATTGTGTTTCAGATTGGTTCTTTTGGATTAATCTTGGACAAGACTATCATAGCCGAAGGGGGAAGCGAGGCGTTGACTAAGTTCAACTAGGAAAAGGAGAATAAGAAGAATATAGACGAAGGAATTAAGGTTGAGGGTAGTGGAGGAAAGAAAAGAAAGTGGAATAATTTCGGGAATACCAGAAATAAGCAGGGAGACTTGAAAAAGAGGGTTGAACAATGCAGTAATTGCAGGAGAAATCACTGGGGAGAGTGTTTGAAGGGGAAGTCAGTATGTTATAATTGCGGGTAGGAGGGACATATCTCTCCTAACTACCCCAACCCAAAGAAGAATAGCGGATGTTTTATCTGTGGATCGACAAATCATATGGCAAGAAATTTCCCGAAGAAAGGAGCCGACAGGGGAAACAGCAGTAAAAAGAATAGTAGTAGGAAGCTGACTATAACTTGTCCAACTCCACCAAGCAGACCGACTGCAAAGACTTTCAATATGACGGTTCAAGATGTCATGGCATCTGGAAATGTAGTCTTAGTTATCATTCCGATCAATAATATAAATACATATGTATTGTTTGATTCGAGTACGACTTATTTCTTTTACATATTATGTGATTTTTGTTAGACGTTTAAATTTACCTCTAGAGACACTAGAGTCTCCCTTGAACATAGAAGTTGTGAATAAGGAAGAAATTTCCGTTGAACATACTCATAGAAATTGTTACATTAAAATTAGAGAACATAAGTTGATGATAGATTTAATTCCAATTAAACTGGGAGAACTTAACGTAATTTTTAGGAATGAATTAGTAATTTAACCACGAGGCAATGATAGAGTGTAAAGCTTCAAATCTCGAACCGGTCTAAGGTAATATTTTATGATAGTAAATCACTGAGACATCTCATTGTCTGACGATAATGTAAGTTAGGAAATTGTTAAGAAATATATATGTAGATTATTTAGGACACATGATCAATAAAGACAGAATATTCGAAGATTTAGTGAAGGTGGAAGCACTAATTATACGGTGAGAAATATGAGATATACACGGACCACAAAAAGTCTAAAATATATCTTCATATACAATGAGTTAACTATGAATAAGAGAAAACGATTAGAATTAATAAAAGAGTATGACTAGGAGATTATATATCACCCGGAGAAGTCGAATGTAGTAGCTGATGCCTTAAGTAAAAAGGATCAGAAGAAGTTATCAATATTAATGACTCAAGATGAGCTAATAATAGAGATGGCTAAAATAGATTTCGATGTGAGGTGTTTTTTGTTTATAGATATGAGTCACAGGTTAGTACCAGTTATTTATGATGGAGACTTATCCAACCTTATTGAACAGAGTAAAGGAAGCACATATCAGGGATGAGGAGTGTGAGAGTATAAGGAAGAGAATTGCAGAAGGGGAATAGGTTAAGTATAATCTCGATAATGAGGGAGTAGAAAGATTTGAAGGAAGAATTTTAGTTCCAATAGTACTAGAATTGTTGGTCGCCAAATATAAAGATAGAAGTCGTAGAATGCGTCATCATGTGTCTGACTTGATAGAAGGTCAAGGTCGAACATCAGAGATTAAATGGGTTGTTATAACCATTAGAAATTCCGAAATGAAAATGGGAGCACATTACAATAGTGTTCGTGATAGGACTTTCAACGATGGAAAAAGGGTACGATGTTATATGGGTTATAGAGGATCATTTGACGAAGTCGGTGTATTTTTTGCCGATTAAAATTAGGTTTAATTTATACCGATTAGTTAAACTCTATGTTAAAGAAATCGTTTCAAGACATGGAATGCCAGTTTCGATTGTGTCGGATCAGGATCCGCGTTTCACATCGAACTTCTAAGAGTGTCTACAAGATCAAATGGGAACGCAACTAAGTGTGAATACGACATATCATCCTCAAACAGACAAGCAGAGCAAACGAACAATTCAGCCCATAACAGATATGCTACGGGCCTGCACTATGGATTTTCAGGGAAGTGGGACGACCACCTACCTTTAGTAGACTTCACTTATAATAATAGCTACCATGAAAATATAGCCATGTCGCCTTATGAAGCGTTATACGATAGAAAGTGCATAATATATTTCATGTGTCGGTATTACGACTCTATAAGCAAGATTATAAGCATGTAATTGAACATAAACCTATTAAGGTTGAAAAATACTTAATATATGAAAAGAAATTCCGATATAAATAATTGATAGAAAAGAACAAGTTTTAAGAAATAAAGTTATAACTTCTATAAAAGTAGTATGGAGGAACCACAATGCTGAAGAGACAACGTAAAAACTCGAAGATAAAATGAGAGTGAATTATCGCCATCTTTTTGAGTAACATAATATTGTGATTTTGGAGATGGAATCCTTATAAGGAGGGAAAAATGTAACAATCGAGAATATAACTTATCCTTGTAATTAGGATTTTAATATTTATTAAATAAAATAAATATTTAATGGAATGATTGTATGTTATGTGTTAAAGATCGATTATTGATCTAATGTATGTGTTATGTGATTATATATATGTGTTGGGATTTTTAGACGAAATTTAAATTTTTTTTGAGAAAAACGCTAAATCACTATTCATAAAACGCAAAAAACGCTCTTTTTTGTTTTTTGACATTTCAAATTACGTCATAGCGTTCGTCGAGGAAAGGGAAACATAATCTCTAATAAAAAAAATTTTATCGAGAAAATACGTAAAAACACTATTCACGCTAAAAACGTTTTTTTGTGTTTTCCAATTTTTGGGTTACAGCATAGCGTTTATTCAGGAATGTGAGAAGTAATCTCTAATAAAAAAAATTCGTAAGAAAAATTTTACGGTTTGACTAACCGAACTAGTTAGGAAAACCTAACTAGAAAGAAAATGAGTTACCGAATTATTTTCCTCTAACCAAGCCAATTTAAGCCTACGGTTTGGAATGACTTGACTAGGGTTGAGCCTAAGGTTGTATTGGCTTGGTTAGGGTTGGAGCCAATGGTTGAGCCAAATGGTAAGCCTAGGGTTAAAACCTAGTTGCTTGGCACCAAAGTAAGATAAAGACATGTGTCACTTGCTAGCATTTTGGCATGAGGTGAATTGAATGTAGAAAAGGTGGGAGAGAGAGGGAGTGGTCGGGTATTGGGGGACCAAGTGATGAGTCATTTGCCATTTCTAGTAAGTTTTGGACAAATAAATATATCAAGTTGGTGATTTCTTGTCCCCTCCCTCCATTTTTGCTTAGCCAAACAAGTCTTTAGGTCATTATTTTGTCTAGCTTTAGTCAATTTAATTGAAGTTAGATAAGTCGACTAGAGCACGGTTAAGAGCCCTAAATGTCTAAACTACCCTAGCCTTTATTGTCTTTAAATAAGGAAATGCAAGTATACTTGTTTTCCTTTAGATCATTTCGTCAATCTTCCTAAGTAAAAAGCAAGAGCTTGAGAGAGAAAAGAAAGAGAGAGGGGCGGATTATAGAGGAGAGAAGAAGAGGTCTACCAAGCTTGATTGCCGAGTCTTAGCTAACAAGAACAAGAACAAGAAGAGTAAGAACAAAACCCTAGTTTTCATTTTGATTCTTTAAGTTATATAAACTTACTTTATTGGTGGTTATTGTTGTTTATTGAAAGATCATGGAGGATCTTGAAGGTATAAGGTGGTATATATGTATATGCTTGCAATCTACCTGGTAAATGCATGAAAAGTGGAACAAAATAATGAAAACACAAAACTTAAGCATGAAGGATGAAAAATCAATATAGTGGACTGTTTTGGACTGATTTTGTGTGGTGTCCTAAATGTAAAAATTAAGTTCTAGGGTGTTGTGTTATGCTCCTAGGAGTTACGAACACCACCTAATTGGAATGGAAGTAAAAGCTTGTGTAACGAAGTTATGGCGATTTTTTTTTTGTAAAACTAGTTAAAAAGCAAAGAGCCTAGTGTGACCCCTGATTTTTGAGCAGATTTATGTTCTATTTGGTTTGCTAGAAATTTTTTCTATTAGAAGTATTATGTAGTACATAAAACAAGGAGTCCGTAGACGTAAGATTGACCTCATTCCGAGTTTAGAGGTGAGAGTTACACCCTTCGGAAGGAGGCTAGTCAAATCTGCCGTAAATCAAAAAGTTAGGCGTCGTAGGTTTTTGGGGACACTATTTTGGCCTGAAAATGGGTCTGGAAAAAATTTCCACCTAAGGGATTTCTAGTAGATGTTACAAGGAAGAAAATGACAAGAGAACGGACTAATTTTGACTTATAACGACCAAGTTATGAGGTTCAGAAGGAGGGGGGTCGAAACAGTCAAACAGAGGAGGGCAGTGCACGCCGGGCGCACGAGGGCCACGACCGATGCACAATGGGGCGTGTCGTGGGCTGTTTTCAAACGTCGTGCGATGTCGCGCAACGCCAAGTGATGTGATGCACGTCGGGGCGTGTCGTGGGACGCCGAGTGACGGGGTGAACGTCGGGTCGTGTTGGGCGACGCTGAGCGGCGTCGTGTGTGTCGAGCATTTCACAGGCATGTCGTCGTGCCGTGCCGCAACGACATGCGATATTTTTGACACTGTTCGAAAATATTCCAACTTTAAAAAAATAATAAAATAAGTAATAATAATAATAAATAATATGGAATATAAACCATCTGAGGGGGTTGATAAGAGAGTTGTGGCGTTCCCGAACGCCGCAACAGCGTAAGATGTTTTTTAAGTAGATTGTCGGGCTAATAAATTTATACGATGCGAACAACATAAAATGAGTAATAATGCAATGTAAACCAATTTGTGAAGTCTTTATATGACTAATTGATATGTTATTATTAATTAAATGTATAGGATAATTGAAGGAGGATTAACGTCAAGTTTAAAGCACGTGAAAGACAAGTATACTAACTCCATTCAACTTCGTTTATTGAATCTACGTTTTTGAATCTTCTACAATTATTATTACGTGCAAGTTTTCATTCGTATGAATTATATTCTTATGAATATTCTTATTTCGATATTTACATCAGTTGTTCTAGTTTTTCTATAATGCTTATTGATAAGATTTTTATGTGAGTTATGTTCTTATGAACAACTTATATGTTTGATTCCAGTTACACAATGCTTGTATATTATGTGAACTTCACACTTCTGCAAATCATTTGGTATTTGCATAAGTTGGTTAAGTTTTGCTATGATGCACATTGATGTTGTTTTTAAGTTCTAATATTTATGAACTGTTTAAGAGGAACTTCAATGTCAATTGTATCGGCCAGACATATGTTAAAATATTTTTTACTTCTCTATAACGTTACTTGGATTAAGTAGAGCTATCCACCCAAATTGTTTTTGGGTTCGAACTCCAGTCTGAGATGAATAAATATTAGGGGACATTTTTCGTCGGAGAATTCCGACAAATCCAGAGGTGCCAAAACAAATGCATATAGTCGTTTCCAGTAGAGTGTTGATCAATACAGGTTACAATAGGCTGATCACCTACAAGTGCCCATAAGTCAAACGGTTTACGGTTGAATTACTGTTAAAGCTTTACGTAAAATAAAAATAAAAGTTCACAGTCTTTCTACCGCTCAGCATGTATAGTTATTATGTCGTTTCAAAAATTGTAAACGAAATGTTTTGTATTCAGAATGGTCCAAACGTCTTCACAACTATTGTTGAGTTGTTTAAATATTCTTCAGAGAAAATGTTTAATTCTTGTTTATGTTGTTATTATTAACTATTATTACTTGCTGGGCAATTAAATGCTCACCCTTGCTTGGAATTAAATATTTTAGTGAAGCCTTAATGTATTGAAGGTTTCAGTAAGGACAAAAGAAAAGGAAAGAAGCGCGAGTAGAGGATAGTGTGTACTATTAGTAATAGTTAGATGTATTGTAATAATTATATACATTATCATGCGTTAAAAATTTAAAGGTCTGAGTACTTGGGATTTAGAGTGAGACATATTGTAATAATTAGTAATTATATTTATGTTGTTAGTATTATGCTAGATGTGTAGTACCTTGTAGCACCGCATACGGGTATAAAGTACCCGAATTTGGGGGTGTAACAGGTGAATATGTGTAAATGCTAGAAGTGATAAATAATGATAGCTTTTTATTTTTTTTGCTACAGGTATAAATTAGATAGATATGCATGTCTGCTTTAGTGTCTGCTTTAGCTTATGTTCTTCCTTAGTTACTATCAGACAGGATACCATGTCTGCTTATGTGTCTGGATTAGTATATCTTCAAGCGAGCAACAGAACAATATAGGAAGAAATATAAAATGCAGAATAAACAAAACATAATAAAAAATCACACCAAGATTTTTACGTGGTTCAACCCCTAACCTCTAATCTAGTGGCATAATCCACGTCCAATACCAATTGGTATTGGAGACTCTTTTTATTAAACTTAATACTCAAATGAGTACAATAGAACTCCCTGTACAAAGAAGCCCAGCTTTGTGTTGGACACCAGTTCCCCCTTGCACCTCAATAACTTTTCTCACCACTGAGACCTTTGAAGCTTCCTTTGTATAGACTAACTGCCACTGGATCACCCAAGCCAAACCAGGCTTGTATTCGAATTACAAATACTATGATTTATAGAGTACAATAATTTTCCAGCTCAAAAGAATTTGAGAACAATTCAATTAATTGCTGGAACAAGACTTAGTAAGCTCTCAAATATAAGTATCTCAATATAAGATGTGATGAACGAGATTTTTATAATTTAATTTAAATATTTATTAAAAACAAAAAGAACGAAAGTTAAACGGATTAATTTGGTTAAGAAACGAGTTCACAGTGATTGATTATGCTAAATATATCAAAATATGAACATGAAGAATAAACAGTGAATTTTTAACCTTTAAATTGGTTGTTTAGGTTGTTTATGATGCTAAAATTATTGTGTATATGATGGGTTTTGGTTTTATAACGTATATGATGATTGAGTATGTTCAATTTGTTATATGAACAAAGAAATTGGAAGTTTATGGCCCTGTTTTGTGTTCTTCGCGAACTGCAGAAGTTTGGTTTCAGGTCCACCGCCCCGGAGGTGAAATTATACTAGGTTTGTCGCATTGGCGGTGTCACCGCCCCGGCGGTGTAATTGAACTGAGTTTACCGCTCGACAGTATCCTCGCCCCGAAGCCCGAATTGTTCTACATTTGCCGCCCCAACGACATTTTGTGATGAAATCTACCGCCCAGGCGGTGATGCAGAAAATATTAATTTTTTTTCTTCTTTTTTTGTGGTCATATTATGTTACCATATGCATGTTTAAAGCTTAGACTAATGTACCAATTGAGATATTACAATGAGATTGGATAACAGTGAATCCTGAAGTGATAATAATATTGTAACTAATCATTTTTATTGCGTTATAAACGAAATGTGTAGGTTGTTTAACGAACGTGAATTTTAATTTATAATCTACGCACGAGGCATGTTTCTGAACTTCACTCTTTTATTGAGTAAGTTTTTCTACCCTTAATCTTTTTATTTCAGTGAAAGCAAGTTTCCTACTTTAACTTGATTTCAATTACGCAAGTTCTTAAACCCTATCTCTCTTTTATGCAAGTTTCTATACTCTACATTATATTGATCAAGTTCTTTACCATAATTCATTCAAGTTCATGAGTTCAAATGTGTTATTCTGATTCCTTTTAAGTAATACTTCAGTTATACAGAGTTTATTCGATTGTATGCATTTGAGATTCAGTCTTTTGTTCTTGAATACCTTTCATATTAAATTATTTAACCTTGATTGACTAGCGAACCCTTATTGATTCGACTAGTCCATAGTTGATGAGCGTTCTAAATTCTAGAAACGTTATTGAAGTAAATCCTAACCAAACTTCCTTTGGTGCGGACTCTGATGTTAAACTGACATGAACAACCCTTTTATATGGGATTATTTTACACGTTAGCATTTAGATGTTGTGCACATACATGGTACAAAGGGCTGACCCCCCTATGTACAAAAAGTCAAGTCCATATAGTCTTACGACTGTTAAAGGTTTAAAGTAGAAATATTTGATAACCTAGGACATAGTTCGTGGTCTTGTGACCCTCAGATGTTCTTTTGATTCTTGTTCTCTAATCTTGAATTCAAAAGCCGAGCTTTCGATTATCCGATATCCATTGATTATTTTCATGTTATTATTATTTTTATTGAGTTACTTGTTGGGCAATTGTTGCTCACCCTTGTATAATAACATTGCAGCTAAAGTTGAAAAAATTGACGAACCATCCACTAGTAAGGGCAAAGGCAAAGGAAACAAGTGATAAAGACTTGTTAAATTTGTTTGAATGATATTTATGTTATGTTTTCGCATTGATATTTTGTTAAGGTTGGATGACCTGGGATTTATTTGTTAAAGATGTTGTAACCCTTTAATGGGAGATTTCTATTTCAATTAAGAATTTTCATTTATATTTGAATGGGTAGTTAGATGTGATGTGATTTAATTTGGATAGTGAACACCAAATTCTGTGTAAATAAAGTATCCGGATTTGGGAGTGTCACAGGTTGGTATCAAAGCTGTAGGTTATGAACCTTAGGTAGGAAAACCTTAGGATAAGAGCCTTTTAGTAGACAGAAAACATAGTGGTGATAAACTATTATCGAGTTCTAAAAAATGAATTAAGGAATTCAGTAAAGATAATGAAAGACTTTATGTGTTATGTGCTTATGTGTTAACAACCTATATGCCGCGAGTAGTATCGAGTATTAATTAAAACTTAATCTTTGGTGTCAGAATATCGGATGTTGGAGGATTCAGTCAGCCTAGGGAGGTTGAGCCTCGAGTAGCCAGAGAGGAGGAGCCTCGTGATATTCATGTTATCCGGGAGCAGTTGACACAGAGAGAGCCATCTCTATTAATCACTGTTGTGGGTCAGGAGCATGAGCCTGAGTTTGATCAGGAGGAGGATTCTGAGGAGATAGAGGTAGAGGCTGAGGAGGATGATGAGGATCCCGAGGAGGTACCCCTTACCTTAATCGATGTCGAGATGTACGATGCACTATTTGACTGTACCATAGAGTTACAGGATAGAGTCAGAGATTTGGAGATATTGGCAAATAGATGCCAGACTGCTATAGAATAGAAGAACGAGAAAATTAAGGATCTGGATATACGTCTTAGAGATGTGGAATGGAAGCTAGTTCAGGCAGAGAGTCAAAAGGAAGACTTGTTAGCTGAGAATGAGGAAATGAAACTTGAGATTCAGAAATTGAAGGACGTTCTGAGTGAGGAGTCAGCGGAACGTGCTAGGGAAGAAGACGCCTGGATGAATACCGCTCGATGTGTAGAAATTTCCGAAGAAGGTGAACGGGCAAAGAAAGCTAAGATTGAGGAGACAGATTATACTTTTCAGACAGCGATTGATAGGGCCCAGGATTGAGTTTTCCACTATCTAGTTCAGTTCGAGGACTTGCCATGGTATATATTGGACCGCAGGACGATGTTCCGTATCATGGAGGAAGAACGCAGGAAGGCAGTTCGACGCCTTAGCAAGCCATGATAGGAAACGTCTTGAAAAATATGTAAATATTTATGGTAGTTAGTAATGTAAATTCCAGCGTGATTATACACAATGGAATATGACTATTAAATCCTAAAGATTCTTTGATCTTGGGATAATTAATGTAAATAGCAGTGATGCTATGTTTCTATGTTTAAGACTTTTGAATGAGTGGAGTATTAAAGTTTATTTGAAATGTGTTATGTATTAAGTGTTTAACCTGAATGGTTTGAGTTAAGTATTGAACACTTAAGAAATTGAGTGATGGACTAATAAGTGCATATTCTTAAAAAAAAATGCCGCCGAGACACCAACCACGTCAACAAGCCCAAGAAAGCTCTACTAACAATAACAACAACGATGCCAATGCTAATCGTGTACAACAGTTGGTGAACCTTTTGGCTGGAGCACTTGCGAATCAGTCACAAATTCCACCAGTTATGTCATTTAAGGATTTCAAAGCGGTAGGACCGCCAGAGTTTATGGGTTCCCTGAACTCGATCGAAGCCCAAACTTGGGTGATGGAAATGGAGAAAGTGTTTGATGTTGCTAGGGTTAGTGATGACCAAAAGACTGCCTTTGCAATGTTCATGCTTAAGTTAGAGGCCAGCTATTAGTGGCAAGCGAATAATGTTCGAGGAGGTCAGGGTGTAATCGCATGAGATAGGTTTAAGGAGATGTTCTTTGAGATGTACTTTCTGACAAGCTCGCGCAATCAGATGGAGATTCAATTCCTGGAGCTGAAACAGGGTACCATGACTGTATCGGAGTACGCAGCGAAGTTTAATGAGTTGGCTAGGTTCACAACATACCAGGTGAATACCAATGAGAGGAAGGCGGGGAGATTTGAACAAGGATTGAAGCCATGGTTGTACAACAAGGTGTCAATGTTCCAATTGAACACTTTTGCTAGAGTTTTGGAAAAGGCGATTATCGCAGAAGGTGGGAGCGATGCTCTGACTAAGTATAACCAGGAACAGAAGAAAAAGAAGGGTGAAAATGAGAATAACAAAGCGAGTGGTAGTAACAGTGGTGGTCACAACCAGAAGAGAAAGTGGAATGACAATGGATCTGCTGGGAATCAACAGGGAGGTCAGAAAAAGAAAGTGGAAGCGTGTGTTACATGCAGAAAGAATCACGTGCGAATATGCCTGAAGGGGAAGAGGGTTTGTTACAATTGCGGTCAGGAGGGTCACATAGTACCAAATTGTTCAAATCCAAAGAAGGGTGCTTGCTTCACTTGCGGATCAAAGGATTATCTGGCTAGGGATTGCCCCAAGAAGGCAGCAGGAGGATCAGGAACAGGAGGGAATAGGGGAAATAATGGTGGTAGCACGTTAACCATAACTGGATCAGCACCAACAAACTGACCTACCACCAGGACTTTCAACATGACCGTGTAAGACGTCGTGCAGTCTCGTGATGTGGTGTCAGGTATCATTCCGATCAATAATATTGATGTTTATGTATTGTTTGATTCGGGTGCTACTTATTCATTTATATCCGATGACTTTGCTAAGAATTTAGATTTGCCTAAGGAGGAATTAGATTACCCTTTGAACATAGAAATTACGAATAGGGAGGTAATTCCTGTTAGGTACGTACACAAGAACTGTAGAGTGGATATTAAGGGAAACGTGATGATTGTAGATCTGATCCCAATCAAACTTGGGGAATTTGACATTATTTTGGGAATGGATTGGTTATTCAATTATGGGGCGATAATTGATTGCTAAAAGAGACGTATTAACCTTATGACTCTGTCAAATGTAGTATTTTATGGCAGCAAATCGCCTAGGCAAGCGAGTTATCTGACGATGATACAGGCCAGGAAGTTGTTGAGACAGGGTTGTGTGGGATACTTAGCCTACATAGTTAATACACAAAAAGAGAGTCCGAAATTGGAAAAGATACCTGTCGTAAGGGAGTTTATAGACGTCTTTCCAGACGATTTTCCAGGACTTCTGCCAGATAGGGAAGTTGAATTTGTAATCGATTTGGTGCCAGGAACTGCCCCGATATCGAAAGCTCCGTACCGCATGGCTCCAATAGAGATGAAAAAATTGATGGTACAACTGCAAGAACTTTTAGATAAGAAGTATATTCAGCCGAGTGTATCGCCATGGGGGCGTCGGTATTATTTGTCAAGAAGAAAGATGGATCGATGCGACTTTGCATTGATTATAGAGAGTTGAACAAGGTCACGATTAAAATAAATACCCGTTGCCAAGAATCGACGACTTGTTTGATCAATTGAAAGGAGCTAGGTATTTCTCGAAGATATCTTTATGGGGAGAAGTGTGAAATATATATACAGAGCACAAGAGTCTGAAATATATTTTCACACAAAAGGACCTGAACATACGACAGAGGAGATGGTTAGAGTTAATAAAAGATTACGACTGCGAAATTTTATACCATCCAGGTAAAACGAACATTGTGGTCGACGCCTTAAGCAGAAAGGGTCAGGAGAAACTATCTATGTTAACCGCTAAGGAGGAGCTAATTACAACAATGGCGAAACTAGAGTTGGAGGTGAAATATCCAAAGGAATCTGACAAAAAATTATTTCAATTGGGAACCGGTTCAACTTTGGTGGATAAGGTTAGGGAAGCACAAATTCAGGATGAAGAATGTGAGAAAATCAGGAAAAGAATATCTGGAGGTGATGAAGTGAAATTCAAAGTTGATAATAAAAAATTATTGAGATTTGAGGGAAGAATTTGGGTTCCACCAGAACCAGAGGTTAAGGAGGAAATTTTGAGCGAAGCTCATAATTCAAGATATTCGATTCATCTAGGGAGTACAAAGATATACCAGGATCTCCGACAACATTTCTGGTGGCTAAATATGAAAAGAAACATTGTCGATTGTGTAGCCAAGTGTTTGACATGTCAGAAAGTTAAAGTAGAACATCATAGGCCAAGCGGGTTACTACAACCGTTAGAAATCCCAGAATGGAAATGGGAACATATCACCATGGATTTCGTAGTAGGTCTTCTAACGACTCAGAAAGGTTTTGACGCAGTTTGGGTTATCGTAGATCGACTGACAAAATCAGCACATTTTCTCCCGATCAAGATCAAATTCAACTTGGATCAATTAGCGAAGTTGTATGTGAAGGAGATTGTTTCGAGGCACGGTGTTCTAGTATCTATTGTCTTAGATAGGGATCTGCCATTCACATCAAACTTCTGAAAACGATTACAAGAATGCATGGGAACGCAGTTACGTATGAGTACAACATATCATCCACAGACCGACGGACAGAGTGAAAGAACGATTCAAACATTGGAGGATATGTTAAGAGCTTGTATCATGGATTTCAAAGGAAATTAGGATGATCATCTACCGTTGGTGGAATTTTCTTACAATAACAGTTACCACGCAAGTATTGGCATGCTGCCTTACGAAGCGTTGTACGGCAGAACGTGCAGAACTCCATTATGCTAGGATGAAATTGGCGAACGACAATTACTAAGACCAGAACTGGTACAACAGACTGCAAAAATTGTCAAAGTGATCAGGATAAGATTGATAGCCGCTCAGGATAGGCAGAAGAAATATATTGATCAACATCGTAAGAATCGAGAGTTCGAATCTAGTAGCTACGTTTTCTTGAAAGTATCTCCCTAGAAAGGGAAGATTCGTTTTGGTAAGAAAGAAAAACTGAACCCGAGGTTCATTGGACCCTTTGAAGTGTTACGAAGAGTTGGTGAGGTCGCGTATGAGGTAGCTTTACCTCCGATGTTAGAACACATCCACAATATTTTTCATGTCTCGGTGACCCGACTACAAGCATGTTATAGAATATGAACTCCTGCAAGTTAAAAAAGATTTATCTTACGAAGAAGAGTATGTTCAGATAGTTGAAAGGAAAGAGCAAGTACTCAGAAATAAGATTATACCTTCTGTTAAGGTGATCTGGAGGAACCACAACGTTAAAGAAGCTACGTGGGAACTCGAAGATCAGATGATGAAAAATTACATTTTAGATGGTAAGTTGCATGTGCATAGTTGTTTTGCATTATTACTGCATTGTGTTGTGTTGTATTGCTTGGGGACAAGCAATGGTTTAAGTTTGGGGGTATTTGATGAGTGGGTTTTATACCTATGAATCGGATTCGTTTGAGCTTGAATTGTGTGCTTCAAGTATTTTTGGTTACTTTTCATGCATTGCATTGTGTTTTTGTAGGTTAGGTAAATGGAAATTGAATTTGGATGGAATACAACAAGGTAGCAAAATTGGGAGCTGAAGTACTGAGGTATAGCGCGACAGCACCAATTCCCTTATGAATATGGCGCGGTAACGCTATCTAGCAGGAAAAGTTGAGGGTGGCATATGGCGCGACAACACTATCCTGAAGGCAAATCCTGGCGCAACAGTGTCATGGTGTGATCACTTTAAATACAAGGCTAAGCCCTAATTCACAGGTAATCTTCACTTTACAGCACTAAAGCTATAAGTTTTCATTGTTAATACATTGAACAACCTGTACTTATTCTCACACCGGAGCTATCCCCCGGCAACGAAAGCCATCAGCTCTCTGAGTGTGATTTCGTTCTTGTACAGGATTTAGCCCATATTTTGGTGATTTGACGCGCAACGAAATCTTGGCGTTAACAGCCTTCATGCTGCAAAAAATATGGAAAAATCTTCATAGAGAAGAAACGAAAAGAAATATTACTGAATTTAAGTGAAAGTTCTGAAAGGCTAGACGACTATATTTGTGGGCCTTATGAATTCACCTATGTTGGGGCCAGTGTCGTAGACTTATCCATATTGTAAATAATGTGGAAATTGAAGTTGATTTACATTTACATTTCTCTGTAAAAGTTTTAGCATGAAGTGTTTGCTTGTCTTCTTTGATACTAAGGTTATGTTTGTTTGCAAAGATTATAATCCTGGGACTATATTTCCATGAATTATAATCCCAATACTATTAATCCTAGTCTTAAATAGTCCTAGTCACATGTTTGTTTTCCATAAGATTATTCATGGGATAACTTAAAATAATCTCATGTTATGTTTGTTTTGTCCATGATTATTTAAAGGATTGAATAAAAATTTAACTTTTGAATTATTATACCCTTATCGCTGATAACAAATATATCATATTCTCATTAGTTTGAGTATAGATAGATATGATAAGATGCATCGGTCTTTTTAAACAAAATTAGAGATTAATTTTATTCACAAATTTTTAGTCCCAAATGGTAGGGATTATAATACTTAGTTGGACATAGTATTAAATAATCCCCCCTTTCAAGTCATTTTATTATCTTGGGACTAATAGTCCAAGTTTATTTTTAAAAACAAACATGAGACTTGAGATTAATAGTCCAATCCCAAGTGTAATCCTTACAAACAAACATAGCCTTAGTATTTTTCTTTTCTAGATAATTTTCTTCCCAAATAGATTTTTACTATGACAAATTATACAACTTGAGTTCAACCACTTTCATAGGGATAGATATGGGTGAGAAACAATGTGATTTTGATGAATAAACTCCCTTTCCCTTTATTTCACAAAAGAGTCCATTTATATAATACATAAATAAAATTTATTCTACAAAAAGAGTTGTCTTCTTTATTGATTATAGTACAAATATTTTTTTTAATGCGCATTTTATATCATAATCAATAAAGAAGATAACTCTTTTGTAGAATAAATTTTATTTATATGTATATAAATTGACTCTTTTGTGGAATAAAGAGAGTTATTCATCAAAATTACATTGTTTCTCACCCTTCATATCTATCCCTATGAAAGCGGTTGAACTCAAGTTGTATAATTTGCCATAGTAAAAATCTATTTGGCAATAAAATTATCTAGAAAAGAAAAATACTTGGTAACGAAGAAGACAACCAAGCACTTCATGCTGAAACTTCTACAAAGAAATGTAAATGTAAATCAATTTCAATTTCCACATTATTTACAATGTGGACAAGTCTACGACACTGGCCCCACCATATGTGAATACATAAGGCCCACAAATATAGTCGTCTAGCCCTCTGGAACGTTCACTTAAATTCAGTAGTATTTCTTTTCGTTTCTTCGTTAATAAGATTGCCAAAAATTAAAAATGAAATCGGGCGGATTTGCGATGGATTGCCCGTCATTGATATCTATATTGTGGCGGACAGTCTATCACAAATGCTCCGTCATAAGCGAACCTCATTTGCGTTTGAATATGACGCGATGGACAAGTCCGTCGTAGATATTTGGGACCGTAAAGGATAATTTGCGAGCAATATATTTGTCACAATATCCTATTATTCTAATATAACAACAACACCAGCAAAACAATAATTTGTGATAAATATTATTGAATTATAACTATATATTTGTACCATATATGTAATAATTTTACCGTATGCTTCTTGACCCAGTGATAACCCTTGCCTTGTGATTTCTATGAGGTCAATGGTTCGATTCTTTCATTCATGGGTGTGTGAGTGGGTGTGTGCGTAACTTAGCAAAAAAAATAATCCGGGTCAAATCCCGAGTTCGGAACAAATTTTTTATCACATCTCAAGTCCGTATCGAATCAAATTCACCCAAACAAGGCCTTAAACGACTAGCCCAATAGTATATTCTTGGGTCATCTTAGTCCACTACAGGCTCACCCAAAAGTGATCATGACTGAAAATATTATTGTTAGTAAAAGAATATCAGTCGAAGCAGGAGGTTGTCGAACGCTTAGGTTGTCCCGAAAGTCATCAAAAATTAAGTATGCGCGGGAGCCTTTTGGTAAATATGTCGGCAATCTGATAACGTGACGGAACATGAAGGACACGCACTTCGCCACGTTTTACCTTTTCACGAACAAAATGAATGTCCATCTCAATATGATCCCTTGTCCTTTTCTCATTCATCCGTAGATAATATATACAGAGTATAGACAAATATTATGCCTACAAGTTAGGCTAAGAATAAGGAAACGATTTGATTTTACAACAGAATAATCTCCTAAATTAAATATAAAATATTTACAATAATAATAAGAATAATTACATATATTCTATCAGTTAGTAACTTAATTCTTTATATACAGATAAATTTTCTCATGTGTTTCGATGTGTAAGTGGGTTGTTAAAATATATGTATTGAAGAAAATTAAATGAGAGGGATTATGAAAGGCTACGTTTGTCAAAGTAAATTCGACTTGATCAGAATGGTGGTCTCATATTCTCAACTGCTAGGTAAGATTTGTTTTAGATTTTCTTGAGTATCTAAAAGTCATCAAGTTGAAGGAAGGTCGGTTATTACTAACTCTATATGTCTCAAGTTGAATCACCCATGTGTGTGGGTTATTTGATCACAATGACACATTGTATATGATTCCATGTAACTTACAAGAACAAACACACAATGAACAATTGTGTATTTCAATCATAAATAAGCACATCATTATTTAAGCACATCAAATCATAAATTCTTATATTCTAAAAACCCACCATAAGAAAATAGAAATGCACTCAACCAAAACCCAAACAAAAACAAGGAAAACATAACCCCACAACAACGTGCTTGAGCAATGACACCCGATCCAGTTACAAACTTGCAAAGGTTCCTCTTATAGAATACATGGAAATCAATTGTGAAGCCAATCCAGGTTGATATCTTCCTTCACTTGATTTACTTGCACATTGTCATTAAATTTCCACAAAGAGGCAGTCTTTTTAACACCAAACACCTTTAAATTCCTAAATTCCTCAACCGATGGCGGCAACTCAAATAATCCCGAGCAACCTTGCATGCGAAGTTTTTTTTAGACCCTTTACCTCACAAATCCCTATCGGCATCTTAATAAGGTTTGTACTGTAACGCCCCCAAATTCGGGTCCCTTGAACCTCGGACCTGGTGCGTCACGATACATCATCTTCTTACATATTATACAATTAACGCGAAATATATAAACATACATTGTTTATTTCAAATGATTCTACCATACTTTCCCCCAAGGGTCTATCAACCTTAACTTAATACATATCTTTAATAACTCAAAAGGTTTACATAATCAAACTATATTGGATAACATAATAGATAATATTGCATATTAATCTACTCTTGAATTGTTTCTCTTGTCTTTGTCCTTCTTGAACCACTCGGGCTTAACTGAAATATTATCATGATATAGCAAGAGTGAGCAACTACTTTGCTCAGCAAGTTTAAATACAAGAAAGATATATTATGATTGAAAAAGAATATGCTTTCGAGTTTTTAACAATATATATAATAATTGTGAAAGAACGATAATCAATTTTCAATAAATGAATAACTGAATCAATAACGTTGAGTGGCCAACAATGACCATGAACAAATTTGGTAATCAAGGTGATCAGCCTTTCATACCAGGTGAACATATGCAACTTGCACTAAGTGCGATTAACAATAAATATCATTGATGTGGAATAATTGACAATAATTAAACCACTTGCATGCTTAAAATATAATAACTCGAGTTGAGTTAGGAAACTTGTCTTGATTGGTGATTACCGCTATAATTTAACTTAACCTCTCTCCACAAATCTTACATAATTGTATTTACATGCACATACATATTAGATAATTAAATATGTCGCAAAACATGCATGTATATTCATTATCAATAAATATTAGTTTATAAAAACTAATATTATTTATACTTAATTCAAAACCAATCTTGGTTCCTTTAGAAACTTAATTCATTTTAATCCTTAATATAAATAATAAAAATCTCACACATTTTAAGATGCAAATATTTTACATCTTGAAGCTTAAACCATTTATATTCTATTTCAGAAATATCTTTTACTTTTACTCGAAAATTAGGGGTTTAAATAGCTAATATATAGCTTTTATAGTAAAACTCAAATTACTATATTATTTCTTTAATTTAAATAATTTTTATATCAGTTTATCCGTTCTTGAGTCAACACGGACCGTTGCCTCATAAATATAAATATTTCATCCTGCTCGCTCATTCGCTTTATTTTTCGTTACATAACTCTCAGCTCAAAAACCTCATTTTTAACCCCAGAAACCTCATTTTCGCTCGTTTACAAGTTCTGACATGCTCCTTTGCTCATTTTTTACAATTTCACACCGCGAAATAGTACATGAAAGCTCGTCAAAACAGCCCTCGAAAAGGATGTCAGACGACAGCTAAGCACGGCGCCGCGCGGCTAGGCAGGCGCTACCAGCAGGCGCGCGCGGGCGCTGTCTGGTTGCTGCTGCTCAGCTGTGCTCGCATAACGAATCAGCCATTTTGTAATTTTCGTACGCGCCACTCGTTAATCGGATTGATTACATTTTTGGATATGTTTTTCGTATCCTATGAGAGTATTTTAAAAAATATGAAACCCCCATTTCAGTTTCATTAAGCAGTCCAAATAATTCGCCAAAAGTGGACGTTCATAACGATTTTCACTTTTTTCCCAGCTTTACCCTCTCGCTAAAACAGTTATAATTTTTTCGTTTCAAAACATTTTTGAGCGAGTCTTATGCCCAAGCGAAGCTGACTTCTAGGACTGCAACTTTTACCTACTGAGTTTTCCTAAATTCCGAACACATCAGTCCAGAAATTTTGTGCAAGGGACAGGTCTGCTCTTAATTTCCTGATTTTAGACAGATTCGATGCACCCACTTTGGCATGTCATAACTTGATCGTCCAAACTCGGAACGAATCCATTCTGGAGTCTATGGACAGCTGGTATAGCACACTACAAGCCCCTAGAAAACTATAATTTTCCAACAAGTCTAATTTGCCGAAACAGTTAGCTCAAAGTAGCCCGACACACTAATTTTTAACTTTTCGTTTTTCGTACAAAACTCGCCTCGGCTCATTCTAGACCAACTTTCTTCACAAATAAGTCTTATTTAACATATTGAAATAATTCTAGAGTCTCAGCTTCGTAAAATTCCAAGTTTTTAGTCATTTTTACTCTTTATGGACATTATACGAACATAACGCGCGCGTTATGATTTTCGTTCAATTTCTTAGCGGTTTGAATGCGGGTATTCCATAATTTCCTTCCTTGTATCTCCGCACAGCCAAACCTAACCTCCATGTTTCTAATTCCACTTTTCAACATCATTACATAAGCTATTTACATGCAATATTTAGCTATATAGCTTACTAACAACCATCATATTCTCATATATTGATTCAATTCGACTTCTTACGCTATATCCCATATACAAGGATAAAAACTTAGTTGAACACATAGGAATTTAGTCCAAATTCACAACATAACTAACTAATGTTCTAAAATTCAACCTTTAACCCATTTATGCAAAATCTCATGAATTCTTACCAAAACTCAAAATTGAAATCAATTGCATACCTCTTGCTATATGAATTTGAGATTCAAAGCCTTCCAAAGCTCCAATTTTTGTTTTAGGCTCGAGCTCAATTAGGATTCGAATCTTTGAAAGTCACGGCTAAAACTTCATATTTGGATATGAGAGAGCAAAGCTTGTTTGCTTAAGAAGAAGAGGAAGAGTTTTGCTAGCTTAATTATGAGAGGATGATAGCTTGAGGGCTTCCAATTTCTTGGCCTCCCCGACTTTCTCTTGCCCCTACTCTCTCTCTCTCTCTCTCTCTCACTCACGGCACATAAGGAAGAAATAAGGAAGAAAATTGATGCATGTTTGGACACTAAGTTTGGAACAGTAGCATGGGCAATATAGGAATTAACCTTGTAGCTTAATTAAATTATTTACCCAATAATCCAAATAATGCTTGTATTGAATAATTAAAATTACCCAATAGTTAGTAACTAGGTTTTAATTTATTGACTTACTAACTCACCCACAATTAAATGTTTTACCCTCTTGGAACATATATAATATATAACCTACTCTTGATATATATACATTATATATTTCCAAAATAAAATATAACATAATATGCTTTCACTACATATTTATTTATAAATGCCAAATAAATATGCAACACATAATTTCTCATGTAAATTTAATTATTTACTTACTTAAGATATTATAATAAATATAATATCCTTGCTTTATTAAAATAAATTCATTTAAGAATTTATTTCCATGCTCTTGGGTAAAGTGTATATAAATATTATATATACTTAAACCACCCCATACAAATCCTTATGCAAATTGTTCATAACAATTTCATTTCCTCGCGTAATAAATTTATATGTATATATAATATATATTTATTATCTCACAGCTAAGCAACACACCACACATGTGCACATATTACTTATAGAAAATAAATAATAAATTTATTCTCTCACATTATAAATTGTTTATATCAATATATTTACATATTAGTAAATATAACTTAATATATTTATCGTATCACGTAGGCACACATAATACATCATACGAAGCCATACATATAATGTAATATAATAAATTACTATATCAAATAAAAATTATTTATTGAATCTTTATTTTAATATCTCCGACATTTCCAGATTGCTACAATATATATTACCCATAATACTTATTGAATACAATATAATATTCTTTTACATCATATGAGCAAAATATATGCATTTCATTTTATTTTCCATATAAATGGAAATTTATTCATTAATTAAGATATTATAATTAATATAATATCTTCTCTTTATTAAAATAATTCAATACTAGAATTTAGTTTAATATCCTTAGTTTAAAGTATACAATCATTTTTATATACTTAAACTACTTACTTCGCTTCGTAATATAAATTGTTTCATAACCATTTATTCACGCGCAATAAATATACATACATATCTTTGTCACATATAATAAAATACAAATTTATTTACTCAATTCTTATTTTAATATTTATCGGAAAATTCGAATTATTTCTTTTCCCTTCTATAAATTGTTTTCAACAATTTAACTGTAATAAATATCATAATATATTCACTACATTAGAACATGCATACATTACACTCAATAATGTATTATATAATTTCTTCAATAAAATAGTGGTGATACATTAAGTATATTTAATACCACCAATTTACTACATTAAAATAATTTAATATTATAAATTATTTTAACTTACTTATTTTAATCTTATCGATTTCATTTCCTTTAAATAAATTGCTCCTACAATTGCTTACATATAATAAATATATTTTACTATTATATTTATTATACACAAAAAATCACCTATTGCATAGTTCCTACTCACTTATGCAATACAATCTCACTTTTCGAACTCGAGGTCTTGTACCTTAACCTTTATTTAATCATTGATGACTTTATTATTAAGTCTTAAATATCAGGGATATCACATGTACAATCTTATAACTCAAGCAGGCTTAGTTTTTGGAGGCTTACAATTTTCTCAGGTAGTTCCTTCAGCTTCGTACAAGAGTAAAGTCTCAACGATTGCAAAGTTATCAGTCTTTCAATTTCATCAGGGAGCGCACTAAGCTCGTTACAAGAATTTATACTGATGCTCTTAAGACTAACAATGTGACATAGTCCAGCAGGCAATTCTACCAAATCATGGCAATATTCAATATCAATCTCCTCAAGATTTAGAAACATATGGGCCAAGTTGTCCAAAGAGTTACTAATCTCGCACATAATCAACGATATTTTCTTCACTGTAGGGTGAAATGCAAATGTAAGAGTAATTGAAACATGTTCCAATCATATTCTCTTCAGGCTGGATAAACACTCAACCACCGGAAAGTTTTTGTTGGAACTTGTGGCTTATAACTAAGAAGTTCACGGAAAAGGGCGAGTGTGGAGCGAAGCGACTGAACGGAGCGGAGCTTCGTGACGCACTGGCCCATCGAAACTGAACAGAAGGGTTTGGGGGGTGCGGGGGGCTCTGCCCCCCGCGGTATGGTACAGAGTCACTGTAGGTACGGCGCGCGGTGCGCGCCAGTACACAGCATCAGAGTGGCGCGGGGCGCGCTAAGGTTTTTGAGGTGCTCTGCATGGGTAGCGCGGGGCGCGCCGTTGCTGGGCTTGAAGCGGCGTGGGGCGCGCCATAGGCAGGTTTCAGGTTCTGGAGGACTAGCGCGGGGCGCGCCAGTGGAAGCCAAGGAACGGCGCGGGGCGCGCCGTTCGGCGAACTCAGTTTTTCTATTTGATTTCTGATAGGACATTATGGGTATTTGAGACATAATGTGAAGTAGGGTTGGAATAGGATTAGTAGCTATAAATACTATCTATTGTAAAGCTCTATGTAACCTGTGGGCCCAAGTGCATATTAGGGTTCACATGACCTAATTGAATTAAATGTACAAATTAGGGTTTATAAAAAACCTAATTAAATGTACAAATTAGGGTTTATGTGACCTAATTAAATGTACTAGACTCGGGGAAGTCTCCACGTGTTCCAAGGCAGAAGACTCGTGGATGCGACCCATTTTGGGAATTGATTGAGGGATTGGATTGGTGGCTAGAAGAACAGGGCAATTTGGGCATTACTTTGATGATTAAAGGGCATTTCTGGAATTTCTACTTTAAAACATAATTAAAGGGTATTTCGGGAATTTCCCTTAAAACATGTGCCTGGCATGTGACTATTTTCCAGGAAAACTCTATAAATAGCCCCTCTATTCTAAGAAAAGGGGATCGCTCTCAAGACATTACACTTAGACTCTTGGAAGCTCTAAACACTTGAAACTCTCTCACAACTCGAAGACTCTAGAAGGCTCTTGGAATCCCTGCTACCCTAACCCGGTTTCCGGATTCTAGGAGTTCTGCCACGTGTCATTGGAGTAATTGCCTACCTGTTCTTCTCCCCTCTTCAATCAATCAATCAGTTCCGTACTCTTCGTGGATTTCTCTTTCCTCTCCAGCCAATACGAAACCCTAACCCTAGCAAGGTGTAATTTTCTTACCTACATTTATTTGGCGACTCTGCTGGGGAGGTGTAGAATTTGTGAAGGGTATGCCCACAACTCGAAGTGGGAGAATTACAGGAAGAGTTTCACCGACAACAAGCATCACTTCACCGGATCCAATTTCAAGACAAGTGAATCCAGTGCTCCAAAGCGCGAATCTGGATTTTGATCAACCCATCCTAGAAGACGTTTCAGAAGGAAGTTCAACATCACCTCAAATGGCTGATCAACAACAAACCAGTGCTAGACAGCCAAACGCAGGAAGGCAAGGTGAGGAGGTCACTGGAGCGCAGGCAACTGCGAATGCTGTGCAGATGGAGATGCTCAAAGCCTTACAGGAGGCACGAGAAGGCCAAGGGATGATGATGACCATGATGTTGGAGATGCAGAGGAAGCAGGAAGAAATGGGGAATTTCCGCCAGCAGTTGATGCAAATCCCCACTTTTAGGGCTATGTTCCCAGGAAGTTCGCAGGGGGAACGAGCAGAAGTGGAGGACAACAGCAACAACAAAGAGAATCCGACTGTGCTGCCGCCAATAACGGAGAGTCAGCCGATTCCAATCATCAACTTGGAGCCCCAAAACAGCGGTGATGTGCCACAACTCAGATTGGAAGCAAGTCAGCCTCAGCCCAGCATCATCCCGACTACTCCCCCAGCATTTTCACAAGTGCAGATACCGACCATCCCAAGCCACATCCAACGAGCAAGCCAACAAGCACCACCGATTCAAATCGTGCAAGATGGAAGTGTACACCAACCAACTTCCTTACCATACCCACCACCTATGCATCAATACATTACAGCCCCTCAGAGAGTTCATACCACGAGCCAGTATGTGACGAAGGATGATATGATCGACGTGATCAATCAACTTCGCAAGCAGACATCCCGCCCTTCAGAGTTGGATTTTACTCCACCTTACCCGGCACACATACGAAGACAACCTTACCCGGCAGGGTATATTGAGCACCCCCCGCAGTTCCCAAAGTATAACGGGGAGAAAGGGAATGCCAGGGAGCATATTGCCAGGTTCGTGGAGTCGATGTCTCCGTGGTTGGGTTATGATGAGGTGAATAACCACAATCTATTGATGAGGGAATTCAACAAGACTTTGACGGATAGTGCCTTCAGTTGGTACTACAACTTGGAGAAGGGATCAGTCCATGATTGGGATGATCTGAAATTACAATTTTTTAAGAAATTTTCTATGTGCAGAAACAGGTAACTATCGTAGAGCTGATGCGGTTCAAGCAGAAGCCGAATGAGGAACTGTCAGATTATGTGGACAGATTCAGGGCCCAAGCGCAGAAGTGTGCAGAGCCAATTGAGGAGAAGAACTTGGTTAGCATATGCAACAATGGTGCTCTAGACTCCTTCAAGCCCCATCTCATAACAAAGGCATGTGATTCATTTGCGACTCTCTCATCATTTGCACAAGATTTGGGAGGAATTATGACAGTGCCTACCAACCATGCGACGGTTACATGGAAGTGTAAGCGAACAACAACTGTGGCTTTGGTTGAGTCTCAGTCAAAACCACAAGGGGGCAAGAGGGAGAAGAACGAGCGAAGTAAAGGAAAACACGGGGACAAGTATACCAGAATGCCCGTTCCAGAAGCTATCACATGCAGTGAGAAGGCCTTTAGAGACCTGTATGAGCAATGGATAGAACATGGAGTGGTGAGGCCTCTGAAGCCCAGATTTGTTGTGACTGAAGAAATAAAAAGAAGACCAGACTTTTGTGTATACCACCAGTACGCAGGACACTCCACTATCGATTGTTATAGTCTGCGAAGAATATATCATGAAAAGCTGGCAGCAGGAGAAATTGAGTTGGGAAAAGGAAGCAGCGTGCATGACAAGCCACTGCCTAATCACAAGGGAAAAGAAACGTGCAACACTATTACTCATAGTGAGGCACCAGAAGTGGGGATGATGGAGAATGCAGAAAGGATGGAAGAAATGATGGATGTTGATCCAGGCCTGCAGGTGACGGCATTGATGAATGGAGTTAAATTCAGAAAATTTTTCGACCAGATAGGGTTGGCCAAGGAAGCAAGGATAGAGGCAACCAGGGCAATCATCAAAGCAGCCGAAACCCAAGAGACCTGCATGGCGGTAAGCAAAGGATTTGTGAAGGCAGTGGAAGAGGAAGAAAGCAAGATATCTTTCTCTAAAGCTGACAGAGAGATAAGATATCCGCACAACCGACCGCTGTATGTGACGGCAATCATAAACGGAATAGAGGTGCGGAGGGCGTTCATCGACAATGGAGCGTCTATAAATATTATGCCCTACACTGTGTTCAAGCAGTTAGGCCTGCCGGAGAAGAGAATTGTGAAAGAACCAACAAACATCACAGGGTTTGCCAACCAAAGTGCCAGAACCCTGGGACACATCAAGGTGGACATGCAGGTTGGAAAGATTCGAGGACCTGTAATGTTTCATGTTACCGAGGTGGATGCAGCGTATCATGTCTTGCTAGGAAGGGCTTGGCAAAACGACTATGGGGTGGTACCCTCCGTTTTTCATCAATGCCTGAAAGCTATCTGGAAGGGAAAAGAAGTGAAGGTACCAGCAACCAGAAATCCCTTTGGACCAGAGGAGGCACACATCGCCGAAACAACTTTCTTTGATGATGTCGCTGAAAAGGGAGAGAACCAGATTGCAAGACCTGATTCTCTAAAATTAGTCAGTTGGGAGGAAGTACAGGCAGACAAGTTTGTGCCTGAGGAAAAAGAAAAGAAGAAGACCTCGGGACAAGGAGAATGTTCCAACAACAAGAAGCCGGTGGTAATAGACCTAGAGAAGGGAGAAAAAGGAGAAAAGAAAAGGCCAACAGATCCTGAAGATGCCAGAAACATAATCAATGCCAAACGGACAGTGCAATCAGATGATGGCCAAAGAACGAAATGGGAGAGGGTTGTTAAACCCGACAGAAAGATAGTGTTTCGCTTATGACGGTGCAAGGGGGAAGAGCCCAAGGGAGAGTGCAAACCCAACGGCTCAGGAGGTGTCCCCCACTCCAGCAGTAATGAAGAAGAAGAAATTGTGCAGCAGAAAGTAGAACCAGCTCCAGAATGCTTTGAGGATAGGCCGAAACCTCAACAAAATGAAGTAGAAGAAGTGGATTTGGCAACAGATGGAGGAACGCCAAGACCGACTTACGTCAACAAAGAACTGAACGTTGAGCAGAAAGAGGCGCTCGTGAAACTGCTGCGAGAGTATAGGGATGTCTTCGCTTGGAACTATGACGAGATGCCCGGGATTGATAAAGAGTTGGTAGAGCACAATCTGAATGTAAGCCCGGGAATAAAACCAGTAAAGCAAGCTCCTCGCAACTATGCACCCGAAGTTGAAACCCAAATCAAAGAGGAAATCAAGAAGTTGCTGGAAGTAGGGTTCATCAAGCCAATTCAACATCCGATATGGTTATCCATCATTGTACCAGTAAAGAAGTCAAATGGTCAGTTACGGATATGTGTGGATTTCAGAGACTTGAATAAAGCATGCCCAAAAGATATGTACCCATTACCCAACATAGACACTTTTGGTAGATTGCAACGGCTAATCACGAGATGATGTCATTCATGGATGGGTTTGTGGGGTACAATCAGATAAAAATGTCAGTAGAAGATGCAGAGTTGACGGCCTTTCGTACTCCGTTTGGGAATTTCTACTATGTAGTAATGCCCTTCGGGTTAAAAAATGCGGGGGCAACTTATCAAAGGGCAATGCATGCTATATTTCATGACATGATTCATGATATAGTAGAAGACTATGTTGATGACATAGTAGTGAAATCCAAGAAGGCGACAACTCATGTGGAGGACCTGAGGAAAGTGTTTGAGCGATGCCGAAAATACAATCTGAAGATGAATCCGAAGAAATGTGCCTTTGGAATGACGGCTGGAAAATTCTTAGGCTTCTTGGTGCATAACAGAGGCTTGGAGGTAGACCCAAGCAAGGCAAAAGCAGTTGTGGAGATGCCCCCACCAAAAACACAAAAACAGCTGAAGAGCTTTCTAGGGAAAGTTTCTTATATGAGAAGATTTATGCCAGCATTAGCAGAAGTCACAGAACCTTTCGGCAAATTGCTAAAAGGAAAGGCAAAATGGGACTGGGGGCAAGACCAACAACAAGCCTTCGAGAAGGTGAAGGGAATTTTGGCTTCAGCACAGACGATGGTAGTACCACAAAGAGGAAAACCGTTGCAGTTATACATCACCTCTACCACAAAGTCTGTAGGGGGATTAATCACACAAGAAGTGGATGGAGAGGAAAAACCTGTGTACTACATCAGCCGGATAATTAGAGGACCGGAAACTCGGTATTCGCAGGTGGAAAGACATTGCCTTGCATTGGTGTTTGTAGCGCAGAAAATGCGACATTATTTTTTGGCACACACGAAGTGAAGCTTGCAACAAGAACTGACCCGATCAGATACCTACTGACTAAGCCGGCATTGGTAGGAAGACCTGCAAGATGGATGATGATACTCTCAGAATATGATATCCAGTGTGTAACACCAAAGGCAATCAAATGTCAGGCTTTGGCAGATCTACTAGCTCAATTTCCAAATGGAGAATACGAATCTCCCTCTGAGGATCTTCCAGGGGGAGAAGTAGAAGAAGTTGACATAGTAGATGACGACTCGAAATGGTGGTATTTAGCCTTTGATGGGTCATCTGCTGAAGGGAAAGGTGGAGCAGGCGTGGTGTTGACCACCAAAGAAGGAAAGGAAGTAGCTTTGTCATACAAGTTAGACTTCCCCTGCACGAACAATGAAGCAGAATATGAGGCGTTTATATTGGGATTATTAGCGGCTCGAGAGTTGGGAGCCAAACGCCTTAAAGTAAGGGGAGATTCAAACTTGATTGTGCAACAAATAAGAGGGCAATTCGCAGTGAAGGAGCCTATATTGGCACCGTATCGAACTGTGGCACAAAAAGTGATGGAGGACTTCAGGAAGGTGGTTATTGAGTACGTGCCAAGAGGACAAAATAAACAACCTGATGCATTAGCCACGGTAGCATCTAGAGTATATGTCCAAGGGGAAGACCTAGATGTGAAGGTAATGAAGAGAACCCTCCCAACCACAGTGTTAGACTTGTTCCCCAAAGACCTGACCGATGATTGGAGACATAACATTTCCCATCAATTGCAAACGAAGGAGGGGACCATATCACCGGTGGAACTTCAGAAATACGCCATCATCAAGGGCGTCTTGTACCATAAAGAAATAGATGGAGTATTGACACAATGCTTGGGGAGGCTCGAAGCACAACGCATTTTGCATCAGGTACATGCAGAAAATTGTGGATTGGCCGATATTGGATTGTATCGAAGGTTGCAGCGCCACGGGTATTATTGGCCTGAAATGAAGACGGAAGCAGATGCACTTCAACGACGATGTGTTTCATGCCAAGAACACCCTGGGGAGGAGGAATGCGCCTTCATCGATGACATGGTGGATTGGCGAATCCCTTATGTAGAATTTTTACAAAGCGGCAATCTGCCTGCCGAAAATAAGGACGCAATCTTGATAAAGAGAAAGTCACAACGATTCTTCTTGCAAAATGGAGAATTGTTTAGAAGAGGGTTCAATGGCAAGCCCTTACGGTGTTTGGAAGTAGGAGAGGCCAAAGATTTGGTCTACCAAATGCATAAAGACGAGCACCAAGGGGGAGCCAAGTTATACAAACAACTTATTGATCATGGTTATTACTGGCCAAAAATGGAAGGAGATTGCTTGGACTTTGTCAAAAAGTGCCACATCTGCCAAATTCACGGGAATCTGATTCATGCTCCCGCTGTAGACCTACGGACCATAGCAACACCATGGCCCTTTCATACATGGGGAATGGATCTTATAGGTCCCATTCATCCTAATTCTAAAGGCAACATATGGATCTTGACGGCCACTGAGATGTATACAAAGTGGGTAGAGGCAATCCCTTTGAAAAAGGCTACGGGTCCAGCAGTGGCAAATTTCATTAAGGAACATATCATTTGTCGTTTCGGGATTTCGAAGATTATTCTGTCAGATAATGGAACTCCTTTCATTAATAGAGACATCAAAAGTCTGATGGAAAGATATAGGGTGAAGCACTACAAGTCATCGCCATACTACCCGAAAGGCAATGGGCAAGCAGAGGCCATAAACAAAACCTTGATCAGGATCTTGTCAAAAACCCTAGATGATCATCCGAAGACATGGGCAGAGCAATTACCAATAGCATTATGGGCATATCGAACTTCAAAAAGAAAACCTACGGATGAAACCCCATATGCTTTAGTTTATGGAGAAAAAGCTATCTTGCCCGCGGAAATAGAAATCCCTTCGGCTAGGATGAGACTCCGAAGCTTAGTCGAGGAAGAGAACCGACCAGCAGCCCTAGAGGCCTTAGCTGACTTTCGAGACCGAGCCAAAGAAAAATTGGAACGGTATCACGAAAGACTGCGACGACAATACAATACCGCAGTGGTACCACGACAAATTCTGGTGGGGGACTTGGTGCTCAAGACAGCAAATCAAGTCATAAGGGGAACACCAACCACCAAATTTTACCCCAAATGGGAAGGCCCGTATAGGGTACGAGAGATCTCCGAAAGCGGGTATTACAAAATATCTCGCGTGGGATCGAATGCTATCTCAGGCCCATTGAACCTGAAATGGGTAAAGAAATATTACACATGAGATAGTCATCACGAGAGTTATACTTTTAACTTCAAAAGTAGTTGAGGCACCTGACTATAAGCCCTCACAGTTATACTTTCAAACTTTAAAAGTAATCGAGGCACCTGACTATAAGTCCTCAACCTGAAAAACAAGTTACACTTTATCTCTAAAAGTGACGAACGTTATGCTTTATTCGACAAAAGCAAGATTTATTGTTTTTTTTTATGAAAATTTTGAAACGTTATGCTTTTCGTTAAAAGCATCTTGATCATCAATAAATTATCAGACTTTCATTCACTTATTTTTTCGAAAAGATATATATATACATGTTATTGATAACATTCATGTTTATCTATTCATAAGACCTATTGTTGCCTTGGAGTATTAATTTGAGTAACTTGAAATTCAATGATAAATATTGAGTTTTGAGGAATCATTCAAATTAAAGGCAATCAACAAGGTTAAAGAAACTCTAATTTGATAAATAAAATATGTGTAAATGAGTTTCTGAAACAGGAAAAGGAAAAAAGAGACTACAGCAAGTCATGATCTAAAGGCCACGACATATCAAACTGCAACGAAGGCATAGTTAAGGCCTCCAAATCACTAATGGCAGCATCCTGAATCTTGAGATTTTCGGCTTTTGATTTCTTGACATCTTGAGTAGCTGACTCTAAGTCCTGGAGTCGTCGCTCTACCTCCTGAAGTTGGGACTTTAAACCTTGCGCATGGATCTTCAATTTGTTTATGGCTTCGTCAAACTCTGAGATTTATGCTGAAAAGGAGTCATCTTCACACTTACGTATAGCAATCTCCGAACGTAGCTCAACAAGGTTGAAATTCGACTGGAGGAGATCTAGCCTAGCCCGAAAAGGGGACATGTCAACACCCACAGCCGCAAGGTCGTCTACATCATCACTAAATTTCTTCAAGTCCTCAGCCCGCAAAGAGTATAAGGAAAGAGTGTGCAACCCAAGCACAAGGCCTGCGAGCTGATCTAGGAAGAAGGTCTGGGCAGAAGACGCCTTAATAATCAGCTGGTCGAGTATATGTGGGAACCGAGTTAAGAGGCGCTCAAGACTTTCCCGACTAGATGATGATATCCGGAAGCTCCTCCAAGAAACAAGGTCTCCGTTTGGATTGAAGGAAGCTCTGACAGGAGCAACTTTGGAGGCCATCATAGAATTTGTTGAGATAAAGGATGGAGGAGCACGGGGCTGCTGGGATACTGATGAATTCATAACGCCTTGGTTATCCGGAAGACAGCTTGGAGGATACCCGAGGTCATTATCTAGCGAGGTGTCAACATCCGGATTAAGAGCATCGAATGAGGCAAGCGCATCAACAGGCAAAGGCAACTCTTGCATCTTCTCACTCTGGAAAACAAGAAAAGAAAAAAAAATATAATATATTTGAAAAAAATAATAAATAAAAAAAATGATATATTTACCAAAGAAAGATACTCACAAGATAGCCAATGGAAAAGTAGTTGGGAGATGCTACCGAAGGCGGAATGTCGCTCAACCCACCCAAGATGTTGTCTACAATGCCCTCCCGAGAACTCAACAACTCGGTAGACTCCTTCTGGGGAGGATATACACCAGCAATAGTCTCAGAAGGATCCTCCCTCGCGGAAGCAGGAGTCTCATCGGTCTCCTTAGGCCTATCATGTGGAGACGCTGGAGGAGGGTTCGAGGAAATTATTGCATCATCCAAAGCAAGGCTCGAACTCACATCAGATAAGGTGTCTTTAGCATCAAGACTAACACAAGCCTCATGAGAAGAAGAGGACTCAACACTGATAGGTTGGGGAGGGTCACAACTCGTGGAAGCCGCCGTGGATGCCCCATTTGCAGTAATAGGCATAAATTCAACAGGAACATCCTCATCCTCTTCATCAGCATCGCCAATCTAAAAACGGTGGACATAATGATTAAAGGGATCATGAAAACAATTATATGGATAGTAACAGACAAAAATGAAGATACTTCAAAAATGTATAAATACATACCAAATTTCTACGGCGTTTCTTGACCGGATCCTCGGCTACCGGCACAGTAGGACTAGCATTCTCAGGAGGGCGTTTTGCTAATGGCCTTAAGCGAAGCCTGAGGCCAGGACGACTAACCTGGGACACGGTAGAAGCCATAGGAGGAGCCACCTCTGAATCCATAGGGGTAGATGTTCTTGTTCTGGAACGAGTAATCCTCATTTCCCCGGCATCAGAGGATCCCTGGGGAGGAACTGGAGGAGGCATCCGAGACAAAGGTAACTGAGATAAGGCCTGTGGTGGAAGGTTCCTGGAGGTAGTAGGGGCCTGTGCAGGAAGGATAACTGGGTCACTTTGAGAATGAATACCTGCTGACCGAGGAGGAGAAGACTTAGGCCTCAGGGCCTCACGCTCAACAAGGCGGCAACTGGCTGGCCATCGTTCTGAACGGACATTGGGCTTAGGAGAACATAACATCTTAGCCCATTGAAGACGTTTGGGAGGAGAAGCTGGTCTAGAGCACATCAGTGTGTCGTCCTCCCATCTCTTAAGATTGATCTGCCAGTAGTTGCGTTCACTAGTAGTATACCGCCCACTCCGAGTAGCAGGTGGTATGATAAAAGCAACGGGAAAAGATTTGTGAGGAGCACCTGGGGGTTCCGAAAAAGCCCATGAAAAAGAAGAAGAGGTGGACACGAAATTGAGTAGAGCAGTCTCATAAGTCTCCTTGCAAGTACGGCCAAAGGGACGCTCTTGGTCAAATCCAAACTGCCTCATCACCCTATGAGGATTATAAAGTACGGTACCGAAATCATTATCCTCAATAAAATATGGAAGCTCCGCAGCCCGAAGGAAGACGAACCAGGACAATGAAGAACCGCTCAGCCCGTTGGTATTTAGATAAGTGCGAGACTCATGCCTATAGAAGTGAGGAAGGTGACCATTATTTTCCGAAACAATAGTGTAAGGACGAGCGGTGAAGCATGAAAAATCATCAATGAAAAGCCGCAAGTTTGAGCTAAAGCGGTAATCAATCCAGCGGGCTGTCCGGGGGTCGATGTGGGGTAATAAAAAAGGGTCTGAAGACTTCTTCTTCCTCTTAGAAAGATGTTCAAAAGAAGAATAACCCGTGAAACGCTCGAAGAGGAAAAGCTGAAGGAAGGAGCCTGGAATGAAGCAATTCACGTCGTACCTGAGTGAATGAAAAGGAAAGGTTGATAATTCAAGAAAAGAAGAGAAAAGTGCAATGTGAAAGACAGTTAATGGAAGCATGAAAACGAATACCTTCCAACAGATTCTCTCAAAGCGAAGGCCACCTCATCTAAACGGCGATACAGGGTTCCCAGAAAGAGGGAAGCAAGAGGAATCTCCCAACCCCGAGATAGCAGAGCTGCTAAACTAAACATACGAACTGAGGGACCGTCAACAGGAGACCCGGGAAAGAGAAAACGAGACAACCACATAGCCAGATAGGCTGCCAAAGGAAAAGGACAAGGCTCCTTACGAAAAGCAAGGACGGATTGGTCATAAGTCGAACTATCCCACTGGTTAGTCTTGTAATCCCGAAAGAAGTAGCGCACCTAAGATAACCATGAAGTTTTTTGTCGGCTAGTGGTCTCGAAATCTGGAAGGAGTATGTCACCTTTGAATCGTGATACATAATGGGAAGACTGCTTGAAGGCCTCCATCAAATAGGCAACGCACTCAACATCTCTAGCAGACATACTAGATGGGTCACAAGAAGCCGAAGCGACAGCAGGGAGGCTACAAGATATAAACCCAACATAAGCATATAATTTGAAAAAAAAGGGAGAAAATAAGAACGAATGAAAGTTACAAAAAGAAAGGCTTACTGGTAGATAGCATAGACATCCTCTAGTGTAGGGGTGAATTCCCCCCAAGCAGTAACGAATGTGCATGAAGAAGAGCACCAGCGGGAAATCAACACAGTAAGAGCATCATGATCCTGCTGAATACGTAGATCCCTACATAGCTGAATGCAGCGATATATGCCCGCACTCTTTAGTATAGCCTTGTACTCAACATTTCCGAGGATCTCGTCAGTCCAATGTTGCCATCCTTGAAGACGGCTAGATGAGTCAGACAGGAAGCGAAAAGGACTGAAAGGGTATTCTTGTTTCTCTATGCACATGCGGGGAATGCGATCGGAATGGGGGAAGTCGTCCCAACCTCCGCAAGCCGCGACATAAAGAAACAAACCCTCTTTCTCTGGCGCAGGAAAAGTTGTGCGATCATAAGTTCGAACATGCTCCCAAAAAGTGTCAAAAGGCCCAAAAAAGGGAGCCTTTCCCCAATCATTGACAAAGGGAATTACCCTGGAACTCTTCAAGTCTTCAGAACATCCGGTAGACGAGGCCTGCAAGTAACAAAGACTCCACATGAGGATACTAAGGATGTCAAGTAAGGCATATGAGCTTGAGTAGGCTTACCATGGCAAAGGGAGAATTTGAGCCTTTCACTTGAGAATACCTGAAAATAAGAAGAAATGGAGTCAGGGAAGGATCAAAATCACAATTATGAAAGAAAAACAAGATTTGAAATTTTTCCACAAAACTTCGGACAGCCAAAATGCATCCTTCGGAGCCATTTTTTGGATTATTTCGACATGTGTCATGGCCGTTGGCGATGACTTTTGAAGTGCTCGTCGATACGGTCGTTTTGATATATTATGGGCCCCGAGACTCCAAACGGAACCAAAGTTATGGTCAAAACAGTGATCACGCTTCCCAATGTTAAATTTTTAGTACATTTTCTCCTAGGATTCGCTCCCTAGGGTTCGCCCCCCTAGGGTTCGCCCCCCTAGGGTTCGTCCCTCCTAGGGTTCGACTTCCTGCAAAAAAAAAAAAAAAGAAAAAACCTAGGGTTCGGCCACCCTAGGGTTCGGTCACCCTAGGGTTCGGCCCCCTAGGCCAAAACAAAAAAAAAAAAAAAAAAAAACTATATTTTGTGTACCTTGAAAATTCTGGTGCCCCACAGATTACTTTTTCGGAACGGATGCTTCGTTGTCAATAAATATTGTGTTTTTCTTTATTATCCGAGGGAACCCTACCGAGATATAATCCAAGTAACGGGGCTCGGAAGACAAAAGAAACGCTACAATAACCTGAGAAGAAACGTAGGAGAAGCAAGTCAAGAAAAAGTTCGGCAGAAAGTACTCAAATAAACTGAAAAAAAAAGAGAAGAAGAAATTGTTTTTTTACCTCGTTCCCAAGCTGAAAACTATTGGCTTGACGACTTCTTGGTGATCTTCAGACTTGAATGAGGAGAGAAAAAATTTTGCACGATGAAAAGAAAGGCCTAAGTGACTTGGGAGATATATAAATTCCAATTGCAAGCTTGCAATAGTAAAGGAAACAATCTCTATGTTCCTCTTAAAGAAGATTTCGCAATTTAAAGATAAGTTTATTTGAGCTTATTTCTAAATAAATATATAAATTTTCGAAAATTGCTTAAATTTGGTATTTTAATAAAATTTCGAAAATATATATATTTGATAATAGTATGACAATTTCGAAATTATATATATATATATATATATTGAATGTTTGAAAAAGATCTTGCTTTATAAAATTCTAATAAAGGCAGATTTTGTTTCTAAAATATAAAATAAGATTTGATTCTTGGAGCTGATGATCTTCCTTGTGTTAATTCTCAGAAAATAAGGAAATAAATATTGAGCAAAATGAAGAAGCTTTCAGATGATTTACCAAGCAGTACTTGGACAAGTGGAGTCACGTAAAATCATTCACAAGCCTGGAGTATTTTGCACGAGCGTCTCTCAGGAATCGTGACTCTCGCGCAGGGGGCAAATGTGGGCCCAAGTGCATATTAGGGTTCACATGACCTAATTGAATTAAATGTACAAATTAGGGTTTATGTGACCTAATTAAATGTACTAGACCCGGGGAAGTCTCCACGTGTTCCAAGGCAGAAGACTCGTGGATGCGACCCATTTTGGGAATTGATTGAGGGATTGGATTGGTGGCTAGAAGAACAGGGCAATTTGGGCATTACTTTGATGATTAAAGGGCATTTCTAGAATTTCTCCTTTAAAACATAATTAAAGGGTATTTCGGGAATTTCCCTTAAAACATGTGCCTGGCATATGACTATTTTCCAGGAAAACTCTATAAATAGCCCCTCTATTCTAAGAAAAGGGGATCGCTCTCAAGACATTACACTTAGACTCTTGGAAGCTCTAAACACTTGAAACTCTCTCACAACTCGAAGACTCTAGAAGGCTCTTGGAATCCCTGCTACCCTAACCCGGTTTCCGGATTCTAGGAGTTCTGCCACGTGTCATTGGAGTAATTGCCTACCTGTTCTTCTCCCCTCTTCAATCAATCAATCAGTTCCGTACTCTTCGTGGATTTCTCTCCTCTCCAGCCAATACGAAACCCTAACCCTAGCAAGGTGTAATTTTCTTACCTACATTTATTTTAAAAAAAACTATATTTTGTGGACCTTAAAAATTCTGGTGCCCCACAGATTACTTTTTCGGAACGGATGCTTCGTTGTCAATAAATATTGTGTTTTTCTTTATTATCCGAGGGAACCCTACCGAGATATAATCCAAGTAACGGGGCTCGGAAGACAAAAGAAACGCTACAATAACCTGAGAAGAAACGTAGGAGAAGCAAGTCAAGAAAAAGTTCGGCAGAAAGTACTCAAATAAACTGAAAAAAAAAGAGAAGAAGAAATTGTTTTTTTACCTCGTTCCCAAACTGAAAACTGTTGGCTTGACGACTTCTTGGTGATCTTCAGACTTGAATGAGGAGAGAAAAACTTTTGCACGATGAAAAGAAAGGCCTAAGTGACTTGGGAGATATATATATTCCAATTGCAAGCTTGCAATAGTAAAGGAAACAATCTCTATGTTCCTCTTAAGGAAGATTTCGCAATTTAAAGATAAGTTTATTTGAGCTTATTTCTAAATAAATATATAAATTTTCGAAAATTGCTTAAATTTGGTATTTTAATAAAATTTCGAAATTATATATATTTGATAATAGTATGACAATTTCGAAATTATATATATATATATATATATATATATATATATATATTGAATGTTTGAAAAAGATCTTGCTTTATAAAATTCTAATAAAGGCAGATTTTGTTTCTAAAATATAAAATAAGATTTGATTCTTGGAGCTGATGATCTTCCTTGTGTTAATTCTCAAAAAATAAGGAAATAAATATTGAGCAAAATGAAGAAGCTTTCAGATGATTTACCAAGCAGTACTTGGACAAGTGGAGTCACGTAAAATCATTCACAAGCCTGGAGTATTTTGCACGAGCGTCTCTCAGGAATCGTGACTCTCGCGCAGGGGGCAAATGTGGGCCCAAGTGCATATTAGGGTTCACATGACCTAATTGAATTAAATGTACAAATTAGGGTTTATAAAAAACCTAATTAAATGTACAAATTAGGGTTTATGTGACCTAATTAAATGTACTAGACCCGGGGAAGTCTCCACGTGTTCCAAGGCAGAAGACTCGTGGATGCGACCCATTTTGGGAATTGATTAAGGGATTGGATTGGTGGCTAGAAGAACAGGGCAATTTGGGCATTACTTTGATGATTAAAGGGCATTTCTGGAATTTCTCCTTTAAAACATAATTAAAGGGTATTTCGGGAATTTCCCTTAAAACATGTGCCTGACATGTGACTATTTTCCAGGAAAACTCTATAAATAGCCCCTCTATTCTAAGAAAAGGGGATCGCTCTCAAGACATTACACTTAGACTCTTGGAAGCTCTAAACACTTGAAACTCTCTCACAACTCGAAGACTCTAGAAGGCTCTTGGAATCCCTGCTACCCTAACCCGGTTTCCGGATTCTAGGAGTTCTGCCACGTGTCATTGGAGTAATTGCCTACCTGTTCTTCTCCCCTCTTCAATCAATCAATCAGTTCCGTACTCTTCGTGGATTTCTCTCCTCTCCAGCCAATACGAAACCCTAACCCTAGCAAGGTGTAATTTTCTTACCTACATTTATTTTAAAAAAAACTATATTTTGTGTACCTTGAAAATTCTGGTGCCCCACAGATTACTTTTTCGGAACGGATGCTTCGTTGTCAATAAATATTGTGTTTTTCTTTATTATCCGAGGGAACCCTACCGAGATATAATCCAAGTAACGGGGCTCGGAAGACAAAAGAAACGCTACAATAACCTAAGAAGAAACGTAGGAGAAGCAAGTCAAGAAAAAGTTCGGCAGAAAGTACTCAAATATAAACTGGAAAAAAAAAAGAAGAAGAAATTGTTTTTTTACCTCGTTCCCAAGCTGAAAACTGTTGGCTTGACGACTTCTTGGTGATCTTCAGACTTGAATGAGGAGAGAAAAAATTTTGCACGATGAAAAGAAAGGCCTAAGTGACTTGGGAGATATATATATTCCAATTGCAAGCTTGCAATAGTAAAGGAAACAATCTCTATGTTCCTCTTAAGGAAGATTTCGCAATTTAAAGATAAGTTTATTTGAGCTTATTTCTAAATAAATATATAAATTTTTGAAAATTGCTTAAATTTAGTATTTTAATAAAATTTCGAAAATATATATATTTGATAATAGTATGACAATTTCGAAATTATATATATATATATATATATATTGAATGTTTGAAAAAGATCTTGCTTTATAAAATTCTAATAAAGGCAGATTTTGTTTCTAAAATATAAAATAAGATTTGATTCTTGGAGCTGATGATCTTCCTTGTGTTAATTCTCAGAAAATAAGGAAATAAATATTGAGCAAAATGAAGAAGCTTTCAGATGATTTACCAAGCAGTACTTGGACAAGTGGAGTCACGTAAAATCATTCACAAGCCTGGAGTATTTTGCACGAGCGTCTCTCAGGAATCGTGACTCTCGCGCAGGGGGCAAATGTGGGCCCAAGTGCATATTAGGGTTCACATGACCTAATTGAATTAAATGTACAAATTAGGGTTTATAAAAAACCTAATTAAATGTACAAATTAGGGTTTATGTGACCTAATTAAATGTACTAGACCCGGGGAAGTCTCCACGTGTTCCAAGGCAGAAGACTCGTGGATGCGACCCATTTTGGGAATTGATTGAGGGATTGGATTGGTGGCTAGAAGAACAGGGCAATTTGGGCATTACTTTGATGATTAAAGGGCATTTCTGGAATTTCTCCTTTAAAACATAATTAAAGGGTATTTCGGGAATTTCCCTTAAAACATGTGCCTGGCATGTGACTATTTTCCAGGAAAACTCTATAAATAGCCCCTCTATTCTAAGAAAAGGGGGATCGCTCTCAAGACATTACACTTAGACTCTTGGAAGCTCTAAACACTTGAAACTCTCTCACAACTCGAAGACTCTAGAAGGCTCTTGGAATCCCTGCTACCCTAACCCGGTTTCCGGATTCTAGGAGTTCTGCCATGTGTCATTGGAGTAATTGCCTACCTGTTCTTCTCCCCTCTTCAATCAATCAATCAGTTCCGTACTCTTCGTGGATTTCTCTCCTCTCCAGCCAATACGAAACCCTAACCCTAGCAAGGTGTAATTTTCTTACCTACATAACCTAATCAAGAGAATCAATAAACAACTAGCCGCCCGTGGACGTACCCAAGATTTTGGGGAACCACGTAAATCTCTGTGTTAATTCTATACTGTCGTGTGCATGTGTGATCCTCGATTTCTAACAGTTTTGTACTTGAACAGGGTGAAAACCATAATTTGTGATAATCAAAACCTTCAATTTTTTCATGTGCTTCACGAACTGAGGCAAGGTGTACTTCATTTTCCTGAAGTTCAATACTAAAACCTTAGCTTCAGGAAATTGCATGTCGTGCCAGCTTGGCTTGAATGAATCATCTGCATTATAAATTTTATGTTAGTGAAACAAAAACTTAGAGATAAATGCTAGTTTACTATTTGTTACGGATTATTTTATTAGAATGATATAGGGGTAATGGAAGGCTAGGATTAATCTTCTTATGTAGTCTTAATCTACGGCTAAGATTTCATTTGGAGGTGTAATAGTTAGTATGGTCCTTCCTTTATATTGTACTGGGAGCATATAGAAAAAATCAATCGAATATCAAACAAAACAATTTTCAATCTTCTTTCTTCTATCTCCTCTCCCCTAAAATTTCTTTCAAAATCTACCCGAAACTATAAATCGGTAACACTATATATGCAACTTAATTTTGTCTAGACACATCTAGACAAGCATTAATAGTTGTGCGGTACAACTCACCAATGTTTGATGACTCGCACTGTACTACTCAGCAATGCTTGTCTAGATATTTCTCATACCATATTGGAGCTTATATTTAGTGGGGACGGTAGGCAAGGAAGAGACAAATTAAGACAAGCAAACTAGTAGAAATAGACAAGAGGCGGGCATTGAAAGGTTTTTCCAAATTGTCAACCCATTCATTGGGGAAGCCATTTTCTCCTATATCCAGAATAAATCTTGTTCTTAGTTCAATATGCTCTTGGCTAGTCAAGTAGATAGCCAGCTCTCTCAGCATATCATGTTGTGTAACATGTTGCCCACTACAATAGCTGACAAGGCCACTTGAATCATCTTTCCTGTGATTAAGAATCAAGTATACAAATGGCTACTATTAGCATGATATACATTGTTGATGTCTTTTTCTAATAACCGAAACTTTTAGCTAAATCGATTACTTCTCAACTCGACTGTCAACACAAATAATTGAAATTCTAAGAAAAGATATCTCATTCAAATTTTTTGGCCTCCTCCGGCCCATATGTACATATGCAGCAATATCATGACAACTTAAAGACATATATATAGGAAGCTAGTAGAATATATAGATTACCTTGCAGGCACAAGATTAAGAAGATTTCTAGCTGAGAGTTCTAGTAGGTTACTATAGATGGACATGTCCTCTTCATCTAAGTTGTACAACTCCGCCCACATATCCATAAGAGCAGCGGCTGGGATCTTTTGATCTTCGGGAAATTATGATCCTAGGTCTAGGAAACAGTTCTTCACTATTTTCACATCATCTTCCTCATCCAACGCATCTAAACTTGTTTTGAGCTTTTCAAGCATGTCATTCTCGGAACCAAAAATAGTTGATTGCCTCAAAGACCAATTAACTAGTGTAGTTTTCCAAAAGACCTCATGCTTATCACTGAGTGATATGCCAATCACCTTTAGGGCAAGTGGAAATCCGTTGCAACCTTTAACTATCTGCAATTAAGTAGTTCCAACCCAATCAAAAACATATAATTATATATAACAATAAATATATGACAGCAATAATTTTTGCTACCAACAATTATTCTAATTATAGGCTAAATTACATATTTGTCCCTCTAAATTATCACATGATTTTAAAGTAATCCCTTAATTGGTAAAAGTGACACTTTCGTCCTATACATTAGCATTTTGGTTAGTTTATGTTCTTTGGGCTGATTTTTAGCAACTTGTAGCGAAGGTCCTAGAGACACAATTATGTAAGTCTGGAACAAAAATGAACCAAAATGTCAACTTGGAGGACGAAAGTGTCACTTTTGTCAATTAAAAGACTACTTTGAAATTCAGTGCAACTTGGAAGGATAGATATGTAATTCAGCCTTAATTCTACCTTAACTCATTGTAAAGAGTAAAAGTTAAATAATCCAAAAATAATAATAACAAACAAGCTTCCTGATTAAACGAGCATGGCTAAAGATTATTGATTCTAACCTTGTCTACATAACCATCTAAATCATGGGGATGAAGACTCCCTGAAGGAAAAGCGTAGTAGCAGAAAAGCTTCCTGGCATCTTCATGGTCTAGCAATTTCAGGAAGGTTGACAAAGCAGTGAACAACACAAACTTCTTAAATGGTTAGTTTGGCGAAGTTTGAGTAGTGTACATTTGAGGTAGGCATCAAGAAGTATTCCAAGTGGGAGAATGTTGTGATTGACTCATACTTCTGCGAGTTCGACTAATGGCCACTACGACAGAATAGGCCGGGGTTGTAAGGGGGCAGCGTCCACTGGAAGCCAAGCGCAAGGTGCAATTGGGCTTGAGAATTTATTAGTAGTCTGGTCTTGAGTTTTACTAATGTATTGGGCTTGAGTTCATGTTATAGAAGCTATTGTTTTCTAGTTATGTACTATAAAATATTGTTTGATGTGCGAATCATTGTAAAGCGTGTGAGACATCTAATGAATACATTAGGCAAACATGACTAATCAAATTAGTGAACCTGAGTATATCACGTGTCTATTATTTTCTATTTTTCATCTATTTTAATTTATGTAATATTATTGTGTGATTCGTTTTTAAATTCTAACACAATAAAATTGAGTCTGAAATAAACTATAACAATCTGAATTAACTCAAGCCCGGATCGAAGCTCATTATATTTGTTATTTTAAGGGTATTAACTTGGGTCATCCGATCTAAAGGAGTCCGACTTGTTGGTATTTTGACTCTTACATCAAACAGAAAAAAAACATTGAAACAAACAAATGCAATTGGGACCTCCCTTACCACATACCAAAGGAGGTCGGGGCAATGGACCACTCTCTCCCTAGTTCCTACCAGTCCAATTTTCTTCACGTGTACAACATGTGATTAAAGTGGCAACAATTTTCTTTATCATTGAACATTGTCCCAATTAAGTTACAAACAATTGGCCTATGTCCCAATTATTCTCAAGATTCTTTTGTGAAGAGAGTAAAGCTATGCCAATTCAACTAAGGACCCACAATATTCCTCCTTCACAAACCCACACGGATGTGTGGTACTTGTGCCCTAAAACTAACCCTAATAGGTCCCACAAAATCTATATTCTCCACCAAAGCCAAACACGTCTATCATTACCGACCCTTTATATCCCACTTTTCCTAAACTATTTCCTTCTTGTAGTTTTATGTCTCATTCCCTATAAATAACTCCTCCTATTCTCCTTTCTCTTCACCACAACCAACCCAATTTCCTTCTCCATTGCAGGCTAAATAACATAAACAAAACCTCTCCAAAAATGTCCGGAGTTTGGGTGTTCAAGAACGGCGTTATACGCCTTAATGACAGCTCCGCAGCTGATCAACAATCGACTCGAAAGAAGGCTTTAGTGCACTTGCCAACAGGCCAGGTGGTTTCATCCTACAACTTTCTTGAGCAAATGCTGAGGGAGTTGGGATGGGAGAGATATTATGGTGGTGATGTTGATCTCTTCCAGTTCCACAAGCAATCTTCCATTGATCTAATTTCACTTCCTAAGGATTTTTCCAAGTTCAGTTCGGTCTACATGTATGATATTGTGATTAAAAATCCCAATATCTTCCACGTTCAGGATTGTTTGTATTGAGGTGAAGTCCCACATCGGTTAAATTTGACTCGTGAACTCATTAAATGTATTTGTAGGATCTTTGCTTTTAACTGCAGTTAGTTTTTTAGTTGGGAACTTCAACAGTTAGGTCTATTGTCTCATATTTGTTGGTTTATTCTCATGTTTTTGTAGGGCATGGTCGTGTCGATTTGTGTGCTTTTTTATTTTTATTTTTTTTAGGGTGTTGTTTGTTGATAACTGTAAGTTCGAACAAGAAATGTCAATTAGCCAGCTAGTGTTGTAATGCTTGAGTGATAAGTTCATTTTGTAGTTTTGTTAAATATAATAGTAATGAAAAAATTTGTTTAACTGTTTTTGATCGATCATTCTTCAAATTGCTATACTCCATTCGTCCCAAAATTAAAAGTTTGATAGCTCGGTTTCAAATATGTATGTCTAAAGTGTTTTTTTTTTTTTTGTAAAAATCATACTGTTTGGAAAATGTCAACAAAAATAATAGATGATGTGGGTAAAAATAACCCACAATTAGTAAACTGCCACATGTAATTTTTGTAACTCTATTAATGAGGGGCATTATTGTAAGATCCCGACTTTATGAAATAAAAGTTTATTATTTTCTTTATGATTATTTTTTTAAATAGTGAAGTGCTTAATTGTTATAAATGATAGTTAAGGGTGTTATTTACAAATTATCTGATAAACAGTATGTCGGGGAATATTCTTTTTGTCGGAAATATTCTTTCTGTCGGGGAATATTATATTCGGTATCGTACGATGGCGCCGAAATAACAAAATATTAGTGGGCCCCACAATGACAATATTGTCAACGATAGTGGGCCCCATTGTCGGATACTGAAAACGACAGTATTTTGTCAACAGTATTATCACCGGCAACTGTTGAAATACCTGGTAATAAAAAGAACAGTAAAATGCGTTATTCCACAATAGTACGCGGTATTTCACAGGCACACGGTGTTGCACAGTATTTTAAATTATTGATTCAATAATTGATAAAGTAGCAATTGCACAGTATTTTATAATAGCATCTGCATGGTACTTTTTTATTTGTCATGGCACTGTAACTCATATTATTTGATATAATATTTTAGCATTATTGACGGATTAAAAGTGGAGTCTAACTTAGGGGTACCTAATTGAAATTGTGAAATTCACATGCAATGAACTATTGGTTCACATGATGGAACTATTGGTTCACATGTGGGAACTATTAGGGGATGTTATGCAAGATTGATAATACTTGAGGGATTATATTAAAAATAGAGGCATAGATGGAGGTATTAAAGTGTAATAAGCCGAGCCCTTATTGCGCAATTAATGAAACTTGGTTTTCCTATAAATAGGAAGGATTATCTTAAGAAATCTTCACACCTTCCTTGCTTATACTTCCTCTCTCTCTCTCTCTAAATTTCTTGAGTTCTCTAAGTGTGTTAGGCTATTGTGAGTATTTGTGAGAACACTAGTATTGTCCAAGTTAGTAAAATTCATAGAAAGCAACATCCAATCACTTATTAACGAAGGTAGGGGATATCATTTCTTTTATACTCTTATGTAATTACATATCATTTGCTTCCATGTTCGTAAGTGATATTATATGTCGACGCCGGTTTAATCCGCTTATGCGGTGATTTGTTACCCTTTCCAATTTTAGCCTTTTGATTTAATGATTATTTGGAAAAGATCGGCATTGATGTCGACGGGGTTTTGAAAGATCGTTTTTTATGATGAGCCAATTAACCAGAGTCGCCAGTTGGTATATTTGAAATGGATGTACCAACTCATCCGAGTTTTTGTTTTTTTTTATAAATCGCTGGCTCATGTGTGACTCCGAATTAATTGGTCTGCGAATCGAGATTCATAGAGTTCGGGGGCTTGCTTAAGTGAGGGGAAGGTGTTAGGCACCCCTCGACTTCCGTGAAACACGGTTACCGCAATCTTGATACTTTCCTGTCCTTTAATTCATGAAATGTGTGTGTGTGTGCGTGTGTGTGTGTGCCTATATGAATGTTGTGGTGAGTTTGTATGAAAGAATCATTTGGATTTTTAGGGAAAGTCGTGCTTTAATTCGAAAACGCTTCGGAATGTCTTTTCAGCATACACGAGAAAGCTTTATTCTTTATAAGAAAGGTTTGATTTTAATTTGTCAAAACAATGAGACTTTCATTAGGTGTCGTTTTGGTGAAACAAGAGTTTTAAACCTTCGTCAAAATAGGAATCGAGATCTATACGTTGCTTTTGTAACTCGAACGATGGGCAACTTCTAGAATCTCTTTAGCCCTATGCACAAAGAATTTAATAAAACGTTACATATTTATAAAATCATTTTATGTGATATTTTGGGAAACGATTTTCTTTAGCTTTCTCGTTAAATGGGAATCGACATTCGTTGGCACTTTCAATTTCTTATCTTCGTGAAGCTAATAACCTAATTTGATTGATTTTATGAAAATCTTCATGGTTTAATCTTTGAAATCATTTTTTGTGTCACAAGATTTAATCAAGCATGAACACGCGTCGGGGCTATTCATGGGCATGTAAACCATCAAAATATCCCCGAACGCCAACAATCACATATTCCACTAGTACGGGGCCTTAAACCCGATCCTCGCCTTAGCGTCGTTTTAAGGCCCAATGGTTACATGTTACAAAACGAGCATCTTGAATCTATCACATACATCAAAACGTCCATCATCGGATTTGGACCACGGGGTCGCATTCCTAGGCTCACACGAGATTAATACATGCCTACAAAATGAATCCTACATAACTAACCAACCCGGATTTATCTAATATACCGTGATATCCGGAAATGACAATCTAAATAAGTTACACCCAATAAATCACCCTAAACAAGCTAGAAATTTCATCACTTGGATATCCTCGGGTTATTAGGAAGAATTTTATTCCGATGGAACCTTCACTAATAATCCCTAATCCATGATTGTTCAACAATATACATGAAAACTACATCCCATCTAAGCAAATAAGATGATATGAATTGTTATAACCAAAGGGAATTTTTACCTTACAAAATGATCTCAAAAGGATGAAGTCTTGGTATTTGAATAGTATGAGAAATATATTTGATACAATCAAAATTAAAGGAGTAAAAATTTCTCTCTTTTTCCTCTCTTTTCTTCCTATTTTTGTTGCAAAATCTACTATTTTTCTCTCAAATTCCGTGCTGCTGTTGTGCTGAAATCCTTCTTCTTCCAAATTTCTTCCAAACCTCCTGTATGCTGCCCTAAGGTGGGCTTAAATAGGCTAGCCAAAGCCAGCCGCAGATCTATCTGCGGCTGGCCGCAGATGGATCTGCGGCTGGCCAGCTGGCGCGCCTCCCATCGCACTCAGCTGGTAGTGCTGATTTCCTGGTTTCCGTGCTGGCGCACCCACTTGGCCGCAGATCTATCCGCGGCTAGCGGGCTTGACTTTCTCGATTTTCGTGCCACGCCTCGATTTTCGTGCCGCAACGTCGGTTTTCGCTGTCAGGCTCATATTCTGCAGTCCGGGAATTTCCGGGAGACGTGCCACCTCATTCGGAAATGCCTGCCTCGGACGGCTTTATTGTCACGTAAACTTGGGTTGCCCAAAACATTGCGGCGGTGCCGGGCGCTTGCCCTTGTGCCCGCTCCTTTGCTCCCGCAAGCCGGTTCAATTGACGATTTCGCCCTCCTGTCATGGTTAGTAGAAGGAAACGCAAAATTTGGGTGTCTACAGCTGCCCCTCTTTATCATGTTTATGAAATGATAAATGAAATGAACAGGATAAAGAATAGACACTCGATGCATGAATGACAGTGCGTAAGAATGACAGTACATACATGATGCCACACATATAGCTTATGATGCAACATAAGATGTAATGCATGCAAGACATTCGTAAGAGTGTCAATGTATCAACCCCTTGACCGTGTTTGTTAGTCTTTGGGTTCACTCTTTCAATCTATCGTCTCGTTCGGGGCCGGGTATCGTCGCCGGTCACCCATCGCGTAACCCCCGGTTATCGTCGCCGGTTGGTTATCTTGTCGGAGCCGGTTTTCGTCGCCGAACATCCATCTTGTGATCGCCGGTTATCGTCGCCTGTCGATCGTCTCGTCGGGGCCGGGTATCGTCGCCGGTCACCCATCGCGTAACCCCCGGTTATCGTCGCCGGTTGGTTATCTGTCGGAGCCGGTTATCGTCGCCGGACATCCATCTCGTGATCGACGGTTATCGTCGCCGGTCGATCGTTTCGTCGGGGCCGGGTATCGTCGCCGGTCACCCATCGCGTAACCCCCGGTTATCGTCGCCGGTTGGTTATCTGTCGGAGCCGGTTATCGTCGCCGGACATCCATCTCGTGATCGCCGGTTATCGTCGCCGGTCGATCGTCATGTCGGGGCCGGGTATCGTCGCCGGTCACCCATCTCGTAACCCCCGGTTATCGTTGCCGGTTGGTTATCTCGTCGGAGCCGGTTATCGTCGTCGGACATCCATCTCGTGATCGCCGGTTATCGTCGCCGGTCGATCGTCATGTCGGGGCCGGGTATCGTCGCCGGTCACCCATCGCGTAACCCCCGGTTATCGTCGCCGGTTGGTTATCTGTCGGAGCCGGTTATCGTCGCCGGACATCCATCTCGTGATCGCCGGTTATCGTCGCCGGTTGATCGTCATGTCGGGGCCGGGTATCGTCGCCGGTCACCCATCTCGTGATCCCCGGTTATCGTTGCCGGTCGGTTATCTGTCGGAGCCGGTTATCGTCGCCGGACATCCATCTCGTGATCGCCGGTTATCGTCGCCGGTCGATCGTCATGTCGGGGCCGGGTATCGTCGCCGGTCACCCATCGCGTAAACTTTTCACTTCAACACGTCAAATGGCTTCAAGGGAGCAAGGTGGGGCCCACCAGGGCCAGCCGCAGATGGATCTGCGGCCAGCCGCAGATACATCTGCGGCCAAGATCGGGCCTTATGACCAACGCGCCTCCTTCAGATCTGTCACTTTCAACTTCCAACTCACATAGATTCTCTCGATTTTTGCTTGTTCGCAAGGGCCTTTTGTCGATTTTTTCAACCTTCCTGCAAAAACTGCTCCGGTAGGATCGATCTACGCGCTACAGGTAACACTTTGACCGGTCACTTTTCAATTTCGTCAATGTTTTGCTATACATTTGACTATTTGCATGTTTAGACATAAAATGTATGCTTCACAACGTTTATGCAATGTACCATCATATATACATGCTATGTATCAACTGCGTGAGTCCTATTTTATGTTCATGAGGCGGACCCACATATTGTTATTTCTTTTCTGCAAGAAAATCATGCATTACATGCTGTAATTACGCATATGAATGCAATTTAAATCTGTTTGAGGCTTTGATTGATGGAAAACGCGTTTGGCTTATGCCTGGGATGTCCATTTTTCAAACGGAACTCTGCCGATTTTTTTTTTTTTTTTTTTTTTTTTTTTTTTACCATAACCATGCATCATGTTGCATTAATCATATGATGAGGCTAGAAATTTAGAATGTTCATTACATAATTTTAAAAGGGAACTTACCTTCTTTCTCGCCCGTTCTATTCCAGCTATGGATCGTGATGCACCCAGTAGCTCCTCCGCCTCTCGGACTTCGGGTGTTCGCCGTCGTAGGGCTGCACCTGCCCCTATTCCCCCTCGTACCCGTCAGGCTCGTCGCTTGATGGAGGCCGTCATCCGTCCTGATCATCCGGACGTTGAGGAGGTTGTTCCTCCGGAGGCTGTGGTGGAGGGGCCGTCTTCCAGCACACCGGCTCCCCCTTCTCATCGCGCCTTATCTGGCGCCTCTGTCCAGATACCTGACCTATTGGGTCGGGATCTCAGCCGTCATCCCTCGGCATCCCTTGTTGCGAATGAGGTATATTCAATTTTGCTCTGAATTTGCTCTCAATTTCTCAATTTCTGCTCTCTCTGGACTGACCCATTGATGACTTTCACAGGTGCCTGAGTTTACCCAGCCGAGGGGTAACTGGTTCAACATTTATTCCCTCTACGCGGCCTTGCATGATGATTACCGCGCGGTGGTGGACTCCTGGGGTTTTCGCCACTTCTTCACCATCATTCCCCGCCAGTGCCCCTGGGGCTATATGCGGGCCCTGTCCGAGAGGTGGTTTCATCAGACCCAGTCCCTTCATCTTCTGGACTGTGAGGTTGTGCTGACCCCTTGGGATTGGCGGTATATCACGGGGATCGAGTTCACTGGGTCCCGTGTCCCTCTAGATCTCGACATCACTCCGGCGGAGGTCCGGGCTTTATTGGGCTTTGCTGCTGAGGACCGGGTCTTTAAGGCCCGCAGTATTCGTTCTGGTGCCTTGGCTGTTGATGCAGTTGGGGGTCTCTACGCGCTGCCTATTCCAGCGGATCAGGGTACCCGGGATATTCTACTCCGACGCTTGTTCCTGACGATCGTGAGGGGTTGTTTCCTAGGGAACAACTCCTCCACCATTCATTTCAACGTCGTGGGAGCGGTCAGAGACGTGGACCGCATCAGTGACTATGACTGGGGGTCATTCACCTTTGCCTATTTCCTCCACGGTATGCGCCTACGCTCAGAGGGACAGACCGACGCCTGGCTCGGTTTCTACCACTTTCTGTTGGTGAGTCCTCGCCTCCTTTTGATTTATTGCACTTATCCTTATTTCGTTTCTCTTTTCTGCATTTAATAGTTACTCACGCCCTGCCCTGTTTCTGTTCACAGTTCTGGGCTTATGAGCGTTTTCCATGCCTGAGGCCTGTCACTACCCTTGGCCTGGACACCTATCCCCGGGGTCGACGATGGCATCATAGCACGCTGGAGGAGATCCCGGTGTCTGGCAGTTTCGCACACTGTCGCATCCAGCTGGAGCTGATCACAGCTGCGGAGGTCGTCTGGACTCCCTATCTCTCGGAGCATTTGGATGTGGGGTTCACCGATGGATATCCCTCCGGCCCGGAGTTTGCACTTTCCACCCGTCGCCTCACTTTGCAGAGTGTCGGAGGATGGGTTATGTACCTGGGAGAGCGCGCATTCAGATGCGTCACTGGAGAGATCCGCATCCCGCACTCCCTTTCTTTCACTACTTTCTGGCCGCTGGATTCTCAGCCCTCGGAGATCATGCTCGCCGGGGAGGACGGTCGGATGCTTTCCACAGGCCCCAGTACGAGTGAGGCTTTCAGGACTTGGTGGGTACCTCGTACCATCGGTCCCCAGACTCGGGCCACTTTCTTTCTTGGAGACATGGTTCCAGGCTCGGTTACGATGACCGATTGGGCTGCCTGTGTTCGGACCCCTACCCATGCTGAGCAGATCGCCACATTGACCCGTCAGGTGGATCAGTTGTCGCTGTTTATTCGGGGGTTGGGCCGGACCCCGGAGGAGGCTTACACCTACGATCCTGACGGTGCAGGTTATGATGCAGGCCCGAGTTCATCTGATGCCACAGCGCATCCCTACATCCCTGATATGAACTTTGGTCCTCCGAGCTCGACGACTCCGGGGGATCAGTTCGAGGATCCTGCTTTCATAGATGATACTGATTTTATTTAGACCAGGATAGGATAGGGCCTTTTGTATCGGCACCTGCTTAGATTTCTTTTTCATTTATGCACTATGTACTGAACTCATTTATTTATTTATGCACAGTTTCTTTTCATCTTTATGGGATTCACCTGCTTTATTATTAACTGTATGATGCATGCTTTTTATTTATGGGTAGAGAATGACCCCTGTACAGTCTTTTTTGATACTATTTTTTTCACAGATGTCGTCCTCAGATGCCGTGGTTCGTTTGGATTCCACTCCTCCCACAGGGTTGGTTGGCAGCCTCTTCCGCTGGTTGGACAGTCTACTGCCAGCAGATAGGGTTATCGTAGATGGTCTTTTGGGACATTCTTGGTCCTTATTAACCTTCCGGGTGCCAGCGGGCTTTGTGGATGGTCTTCTGAGCTATTGGGCCCCTGCCCGTCAGGTGTTTAGGTTTGGGACAGTAGAGCTGACCCCCACCCTTGAGGAGTATGCTCGCTTCACCGGCTTGCCGTTGGATGGTCCCTGTGCTAGGGTTACCGTTGGTTCCATGCGCCGTCAATTCTTGACTTTCACCGGTTTGCGGAGGGCTGTCTTATTACCGGTAATCACATCAGACCATATGGTTCCTCTTCAATTCTTGATTGACCGATTTGGCTCACCTGACAGTTTCCGTCTTTTCCTCGGTGATTTTTCCGTGTCCGAGGAGCGCTGGGATGCCTTGCGAGTGTGGGCGTTCTGATGGCCTGTGTCATCTCAGTTTTGTATTTGCCTGCAGGATCCGATCATTTGGACATGCGGATTGTTGCGGCCGTTGGGGCCCTTCAGGAGGATCACACCATTCTCCCCATGATATTGGCGGATACCTATATGTCGGCCACATATTGCCAGTCCTTCCGAGGGAGATTCTTCAGAGGGAGTTCGACCTTATTGTATATGTGGTTCATGAGTCATCTTAGTCCCATCGGCCATTTCCGTCGCCAAGGGTTTTGCTTCAGCCATGACATAACCACGCAGTTTTCGCTTCGTCCCGCGAGTTGTACTGATGTGGCCTCCTGGACATCATTTTTGTCTATCATTGAGGACCCCTTTCATCTATTGGTTTACTCGGGCTATTGCTCCTTCATGAGCTTCTTGACTCATGTGCCTGGCATGGATTTCATTCCCATTGCTGGGTTAAGGGGCGTGACGACCTATCATCCCCTGGCGATTATGGGGCAATTTGATCAGACACAGGATTTACACCCCTTCGCGGGTGCAGCCGCATACCGATTTCTTATATCATCCTGTACAGAGAGGGATCTATTGCAGGTATACGAGCTTTGGGATCGCAGGATCTTTGCCGAACATAGTGCGAGCTGTCACATCCAGACATTTGCCTACGTACAGTGGTTGCGTGGAGACCTGGATTCGGCTAGTTTGAGTCGGACTGGGGCCTTTGATGACTCTGGAGTGATTTTCACAGAAGATACCACAGACCATTCCATTTCAGCCGATTCTGCCCCGAGTCGGGTCGCTGAGGATTCCCGACTCCGCCTGGCCCTGATTACTACTGAAGCCGAGAGGGATGCCGCCCTTGCCGAGAGAGATGAGGCCATTCGGGCTAGAGATGCTGCCATTGCTGATAGAGAGGCCATTGTATTTCAGACCAGGGCAGTGGTAGATGCTCATTTTGGGACTGTCAGCCGAGCTACTGCTTTACTGGATCGTATTGATATGATGGGGCAGCAGATTGCAGGAGATGCTGATGCTTCAGATCTATCCACCACCCTGTCCATCCTGCTTCGGCTAGTTTCAGATTTGTAGATTATTTTATTTCCTGCATAGACTATGTTGGTTTCATCAGTTATTGAAAGAGAAATCTTGTAATAAAACGACTTATATATATAGACATGCATTTGAATTTAGTCATTTTCCCCCTTTTGTCGTATCATTGTCTTCCATTGGATCATCATTTTATCCAACTGACCATGATTTTGACATTTCGCCTTCTTTCTTTCCTCAAGACTTGATGGAGATTTGACAGATATTGCCGCACACCTTTTGATTTCGTCGGATTGAATCTCAGATTTTGGATAACTGTTTGGGTTGGATCAGGGTATGTATTCTGGGATGAAACTGGTTAGGCAGTTGGTTTCGGGAAGGTTTTGAGGGTGTAGGAAGGTTTTATCTGGCTATCGAAAATTGGTTTTGGTTAGGGAAAGGATTATTTTTTTTTTAAAGGATCGGACCGCGCCATGATGGCTGCCTACGTACCCCCACAAGTTGGGAGATCAGGTCCTACGTAGTTCGCTCTCAAAGGAAAAAAGAACTGATGATTTAAGCGTAGAACCGCTTCACCGAGTCAGAATTGAGGGGTTGTGGAAATACCTCACCATCCATTTCTTGCAATATGAGGGCTCCTCCGGATAGCACTTTCTTAATCACGAATGGTCCTTCCCAATTCGGGGCAAACTTCCCCTTGGCTTCGTCCTGACAAGACATGACTCTCTTTAGCACCAGGTCATTCTCCTTGAATTTCCGAGGCCTGATCCTTTTGTCGTATGATCGGGAGATCCTCTGTTGATATAGCTGGCCGTGCCAAACAGCAGCCACCCTCCTTTCATCAATTAGGGCCAACTGGTCGTATCGGCTTTGCATCCAATCCTCCTCGCTTATCTGAGCATCGATCACTATTCTGAGGGACGCCATCTCAACTTCAACTGGCAGGACAGCCTCCATTCCATACACCAAAGCGTAAGGGGTTGCCCCTGTAGAAGTACGTGTTGATGTTCGGTATGCCAGCAGGGTGAGGGGTAACAGATCTGGCCATCCCCGATGATTAGCAGACATTTTTGCCATGATCTTCTTGATGTTCTTATTGGCAGCCTCCACTGCCCCATTCATTTTGGGACGGTAAATAACAGAATTGAGGTGTTTGATCTTAAACTGGTCGCACAACCCCTTCATGAGGGCGTTATTCAAATTCTTGGCATTGTCGGAGACCAAAACCTCAGGTTGCCCATATCGACAAATGACATTATTCCTGATGAAGCTGACGATGACCTCCTGAGTTACTTTAGGGAAAGAAGCTGCCTCTACCCATTTGGTGAAATAATCGATCATGACGAAGATGAATCGATGCCCGTTGCTTGCTTTGGGCTCTATTGGTCCGATTACATCCATTCCCCACATCGAAAATGGCCACGGGGAGGTCATACAGTGCAGTTCATTGGGAGGCGTATGGATCACATTACCGTGCGCCTGACATTGATAACATCGTTTGACATGATCATCGCAATCGGCCTTCAGCGTTAACCAATAATACCCTGTCCTCAAGATCTTTTTGGCCAACATCGGTCCACTCATATGTGGCCCACACACCCCGCCATGGATTTCATTCATAATCCTTTGGGATTGCGTTTCGTCTACACATTGCAACAGTCCCAACCCGGCATCCCTTTTGTAAAGTGAATCGCCACTCAGGTAAAACTTCATCGCCATCTTTTGAATTCTCATCCTTTCAGTCCGATTTGCCTGATCGGGAAGGGATCTGTCCCTCAGATATTCCCTGATGTCGTGATACCAGGGCTGCCTTGTCAACACCACCTCGTTTGATAACACTGCCACATTTTCCTCATATGCCGGGGCATTCTGTACGGTGATCTCAATCTGTGGACTGTCCCTACTCTTGATCACGTGGATTAAGGAAGCCAAAGTCGCCAATGCATCGGCAAAATCATTTCGTCCCCGAGGAATATGGCGGAAGGCGATATCTTCGAACTCTTGCATAAGCTGGGTGACACAACGATGGTAGGGAAGTAACCGAAGCTCCTTAGTGTTGTATACCCCGATTGCTTGTCTGATTACCAATTCTGAATCCCCGAACACCGCTAGTCTTTTTACTCCCATGTCACGGGCCAATCGGAGTCCCAAGATACACCCCTCGTATTCAGCGGTGTTGTTCGAATTGCTGAAACGAAGTTTAGTGGCCACGGGGTATTGTTCTCCGGTGATAGAGACTAGGACCGCTCCGGCTCCTGCCCCCTCGGCATTCATGGCACCATCAAAATACAGCTTCCAAAATTGTCCCTCGTCATCACATTTTTCGCGCGATACCCAAAATATATCCTCGCCCGGGAGAGGAGTTTCTAATGGCTCCATCCCTCCTGCCGGGGCTTCTGCCAACTGATCTGCAATTCCCTGCCCTTTCATGGCCTTCTGGGTCACGTACACCATGTCAAACTGTTGTAAAATTAACTGCCATCTTGATAGTCGACAATTCAGCATGGGCCTTTCGAAAATATATTTCAGGGGATCCATTCTTGATATCAGGTACGTTGTATGCCCATGGAGGTAGTGCTGTAATCTCCCTGCAGCCCAGGCCAGAGCACAACAGGTCTTCTCAATGGGAGTGTAATTCTGCTCACATTGGCTAAATCTTTTGCTGAGGTAATAGATGGCCTGCTCTTTTCCCGCCTCATTTTTCTGTCCCAACATACATCCCATCGCGATGGCATTTACCGATATATACATAAACAAAGGGATCCCATCCTTCGGGGGTACCAGCACTGGTGCCTCCGTCAATTGTTTCTTAATGGTCTGAAACGCCCTCTGACATTGCTCATTCCATTCTTGGGAAGCACCCTTCCTTAACAGTTTAAAAATCGGCTCACATGTAGTCGTCAAGTGGGATATAAAACGGCTGATGAAGTTTATTCTCCCCAGGAATCCTCTTATCTCCTTCTCTGTGTGGGGTGCCGGCATATCCACAATGGCCTTAATCTTTGCTGGGTCCAACTCAATGCCCCGATCACTAACCAGGAAACCCAAGAGCTTGCCCGATTGTACTCCGAAAGCACACTTGGCTGGATTGAGTTTCAGATTATACTTTCTGAGCCGATCGAATAGCTTTTTGAGATGAGTTATATGATCGGACTCTACCTTCGATTTCACAATAATGTCGTCCACGTAGACCTCTATCTCCTTGTGCATCATATCGTGGAACAAGGCCATCATGGCTCTCTGATAAGTAGCCCCCGCGTTTGTGAGGCCAAAAGCCAGTCGTCTATAGCAGAAAGTGCCCCAGGGGGTGATGAATGCGGTCTTTTCCCGATCCCCCTCTGCCACCATTATCTGATGATACCCTGCAAAACAATCAACAAAAGAGTACATCTCGTACTGGGCCGTGTTATCCACCAGGATGTGTATGAAAGGTACCGGGAAACTATCCTTGAGACTGGCCTTGTTTAGATCTCTGTAGTCTACACATACCCTTACTTTTCCTCCAGGTTTAGCTACTGGGACTACATTGGACAGCCATTCCGGGTAAGTGGACACCATAATGATTCCCGCCCTGAACTGCTTGATGATCTCTTCCTTCACTTTTAAGCTCCACTCAGGTTTCAACTTTCTTAGTTTCTGCTTGACAGGCCTGAAACCCTCCTTGATGGGTAACCGGTGCACCACAATGTCGGTGGACAATCCGATCATATCCTCGTGCGACCAGGCAAAGACATCCTCATATTGGCTTAGTAACTCAATTATTTCTGCTTTTTGGCTGGGGGTGAGGTCCGTCCCTATCTTGAGTTCCTTTGGCTTGTCAGGGGTTCCAATATCAACGGTGATGGTTTGGTCCAAGTTGGGTTTGGGTTTATCCTCGACCCATCCTTTGATCTAGTCAGGTGCGTCGTCGTAATCTGTCTCGTCTTGTTCAATGCCCATTAAATCGAAATCCAGCTCAATGTCAAAATCATAATCATCATTCAAATTTGAAAGACCATTTGTTAGGCAAGGATTACTCAAATGGGTACACCTGACATGAAACAAAATACTTGTCATATATAAATCATTTTTTCACGACGATCGCAATTTCAAATAACACGAAGAAACGACACAATTATGCAGAAATAAAACAACAACAAAATAAAACTTCTTCATTCCCCCATCCTCTAGGGTTGACCACCCTGACGTCGAGCTTTTACCCTTGTTTGGATATCACTGGTTTCTGGGTCCAATTATCGATGGTCAGGTCAGATGAAATGCGCTGGATAAAGGAAGGCCTTACATCGGACACCTCCCCGATGATTACGGATACGTCGCCTGGGTCCTTCTCCATATCTTCTCCAGGAATAATCAGCCCTGCCCAATCGATGACAGGCACAACTTGTTGGGCTCCCGGTGGTGTGATAACATTCGTCCCCTCCTTACTGCTTGTTGATTGTCCGGGGATATAGCATTTGGTTTCAAACTCTTTTGCGACCTCCCGCAGGAAACTTTCCCTCCGGGCCGACTCATCACGTGTGGGGGTTAACTCTTCATTCCCTGCCCCAATCACAGGTCCGCTGATCCCCTGCTTATTGTCGACTTTGGTCACTGGACTGCCAACTAGTCGAATCGGAGTCGCACCCTGACGGTGTCCCCGTACTGCGCCCACATGGTATCCCAATCCTGCTTTGCCTATCTGCTGTGGTAGGTGGATGGGCTCGGTGATTCCCTGACTGCTTTTCCCTAGTCCCTGTCCAGGTTGGAAGTTCATTTTAATCATTTCCCTTGCCACAAAGGTGAGTTCCGGAGAGACCCTTGGTTTCACAGCTGGAGCTCCCAGGCATCTATAATGGGGAGTGCTAATCTCTAGTGCTTGAAAGCTGGCAGGCGCCGCTGACTCATCCACATTGATTACTGGTAGGCCACTCCTGGGAGGAGAAGGGTCATCACATTCGGCCGAGATTGTTACCAGATTCCCATCGATGATCAACTTGATTTGTTGGTGGAGCGTGGAAGGAACTGCCCCGGCCATGTGTATCCACGGCCTCCCTAACAGCAGGTTGTAGCTTGCCGTAATATCTAGGACTTGGAAGGATATATCAAAAGTACAGGGCCCTATCTCCACTGGCAATTCTATCTCTCCGATGGTATCCCTCCGGGATCCGTCAAAAGCCCGAACCACCACATGACTGGCCCGTAGGCGCTTGGGACTGATGTTCATTTTCTTCAGCGTGCTGAGAGGACATATATTCAATGTCGATCCCCCGTCGATCAGCACCCCATTCATGACATATCCTGAGGAGATTACCGCGATGTGTAGCGGTTTTCGGTGCCCCCTTCCCTCTTTGGGAATGTCCTCATCCGTAAAGGATATTGCATCGGTTTCCAATAAGTGGCCTACCAGCTGGCCGAAACCCTCCTCATTAATTTCTTTGGACACAAATGCCTCCTCCAGAACCTTCGTCAGGGTTTTGCAATGCTCACTGGATGACAACACCAAGTCCATGACTGATGTTAGGGTTGATTCCTCATTTAAAATCTGGATCCCCCTCGTTTCTGGGTGATCCATCCTTTTCAAAAACTCTATGGCCCTTTCCTCGGAAACCTCTTCATTTTTTCTCTTTTGGCTCTCAAGGACTCGCCCGGGAAGATATAAGGGGTTCCCCTTGGTCGTCACGGAAGCACAACTGGCCGCTTCCTCTGGTATTCCCCCATAATTCCAGGGTACAGTCTTCAGATTACTGATAGGGAGTTGCGGCCTTGCTGCAAGGATGATGGGCCTCGGGGCTGTCAACTTGACAGGTCCTTCCATACCATTTGTACTTATCCCTATCAACCTGATGGGCGCTCCCCGTGCACTCCCATGATCATGTATCACGTTGATCAATTCCTCAATTTTCTGCACATAGTTCAACCTTGGCGGCCCCCCAGCCTCACTTGCCTCCGTCGCATTAACTCCCCCTCCATCATGTCTTGGCAGGGGATTTGCTTTAACATTCGGGGAGTCCGGTTGTTCCACCACAATTTCCCCACTGTCTATCATGTTTTGGATTCGATGCTTCAACGTCCAGCAATCTTGTGTATCATGGCCAGGGGAACTGGAGTGGTATGCACATCGTTTGCTCGGGTCAAACCTTCTACCCTTTGGGTCACTCGGTGGTGCCAGACCAACTATTTTCTTTTGGGCTACTAATACCGCTAGTACCCGCTCAAGCGGCTCCCCGAGCGGGGTGAATACTCGATTCTGCGAGGCCTCATATCTTCTTCGCCCCTCTGCCCTTTGATCTGTGAAGTTTGGCTGTCGGGATGGCCCTCCCCTCTGCACCTGCACCGGAGGATGACCTTCTGCTTTTCTGGATGACCCCTGTAGGATGAGGGAGACATCCTCCTCCTTTTTCTTTTGGACCCTCCGGGAAGTGCTACCGTAGTTTCCATTCTGTATTTGCTCGGCCGCAGTTTCTAAAGCAGTAAGATCCCGGATTTTACCCGATTTCAACCCCATGTCAACCATCTCTCCATGTTTAATCATTTCAGCAAAGGGTCTTCCAATCCCCGAGATGACCCGCTCATAATACGGTGCTTCCTGAATGTCTACAAAGGTCATTACCATCTCTGATTCGCTCATCGGGGGGGTTACCTGTGCGGCCATGCCCCTCCATCGTTGCGCATATTCCCTGAAGGATTCCCTAGGCTGTTTTTTAACCTTTGTCATTTGGTACCTGTCAAGAGCCATCTGGGCCTGAAAGCTGTATTGGGTTAAGAAGGTATGGGCCAATTCCTCCCAGTTGTGGATTCGGGCGTTGTCGAGGCGGGCATACCAGATTCTTGCCTCCCCTGTTAAGCTTTTCTGGAATAGTTGCATTCTTAACCCCTCGTCTTCGGCATAAGACCCGAGTTCTCCAATGTATATTTTCAAGTGTGTATAGGGGTCTCCCTTTCCATTGTATTTTTCAAACTCGGGAACTTTGAACTTTTCTGGATATCTGGCTCCGGGGAAAACACATAGATCCGAATAATTAACCCTGCCCAGGGAGCCTATGCCCCTTAGAGATTGGATGGTCTCCTCCATATGTTTCATTTTTCTCCGAAGGTCGTCATTGTCCCCTTCTTCTGGGATAGTAATCACTGTCCTGCTAGGTATGGGAACGGCCCTTGTAATGACTGGCTCGTCCTTGAGTTGGGGTTGGTCATCCTTACCCAGGTTTACAATATTTTTAGGAGGATTCTGGTCACCCCCTGGTGGTGGAATATTATGTGATCCTTGGCTTGGCGGATCCTGTCTGAGTAGGAACTGCTCTTTTAGCATCGTGGCCATTTCCATCATCTGTTTTTTGAAGTCATCAAACTCTTCCCGAGATATGGAACTATGATTAGGAATATCAGCCA